>OW679197.1:97147247-97323098 GCA_940337035.1 Agriotes lineatus
ATATATCGAACACTTGACATTTTTCTCAATAACTAATGCTTTTAAGTGAATGGTCGATATAGGCATCCACAGTAGCCTTTATTGAACACTTTTCTTTAAAAAAAAATTTTTTTTCGACAATTCTTGATGGAGGAATGGGAAAAAAAGCTGATTAAACTGAAAAGTGATTTATTTGCAGACGAATCTTATTAAATACAAAATAAAAATAACTTCTTTCTTCAAACAATGTTAAAAAAATACTTATATCTAATAAGGAAAACAGAATTAAAAAAAAATAAAAAACATTTTCTTATAAAATATCTTCAGGAAAATTGTGAAGTCCACGACTTATCGATGGAGTGCAGATTTTGTGTGTTATCTGGGAAAACTTAACTGCTTGTACATCTTCCACATCTGGAAATACAAAAATGTGTTTTTTACCCATATATTGTCTCATACAGCTAATTTCTATTGCTGTTTTTTTTATACGCAAAATTTTGGCTACAAATTTTTTCTCAAGTTCTTTCTTAGTGTTTTTATCATAAATAAAACTGGTAACTACAAAACAGCCTTCATTAATATCACATATGTTTGTTATTTTGGACTTTATTGGTTCAGCTTCAGTCTCGGATGAAGATTCAACATGCTCGTCGTCAAATGAATTGTCTGATCCGGCATTGATATTTTCTTCATCTTCTAAGCCTTCATAAAAGCAGTTTTCTTCAGTTTCTTTATCGATGGTTGATGTGGATTGAATCGGTGCATTATTATATTGTTGCAGATCTAAACATGATAATGATTTTCCAGCAGGCACATCTACCCTTTTCTTCCTTTTTGGCACAATTTTATCATTTACTTTAATAAGATCTGTTATTATTTGCGAAAAACTATCTCTCATGTGATTATCTTCAGCATCCAACGGATGGTTTCTAGGTTTAATTTTATTTAACACTATGTCTGAGTTGTACGGTGATATACCGGTTGCTTCAAACCCAGACAGAATATTGTCTTTCATTTTTTCCTCACAACTCATGAGCATATTTTTTAATAATTTTGGAAACTCTTGTTTAGGCACAACCCCTCGATTTTTTCGTTTCCAGGCAGTTAGTGTTCTTCTCCAAGCCACCTTCATTGGATGGAATACTGCAACGTCCAAAGGTTGGCATAAGTGAGTGCTATTTTTGGGAAGCAATACAAAAGAAATATTATTATCCTCACAAGCTTTTACCACCCTGTAGGAAATGTGACTTCCCAAATTGTCTCCTATGACAGCTTTTTTCCCTTCAATTCTTCTAAAATAAGGCACCACTATTTGGAAAAACCAGTCTTCGAAAATATCCGAGTCGAACCAACCTGAGGTTGACCGGTTGTATCTAGCACCGTCAGGTCCTCCCTCGATCCAATCTGGATACAAATATTTTGATTTATATACGATGTACGGAGGGAGAAGAGTTCCGTCAGCCGATGCAGAAAACATAATCGACGTAGAGGCTTTCGAAAAATCCATGACTTTGCTGGCGTGCTTTGTTTTTCTACTAACAAAAACTTTTTCACATCCCGGATCATCAGTGACATTCGTTTCGTCATAGTTGATAATACACTGTGGAGGAATTCCTTCAAGAGTAGATCTCAAGTGCTCAAAATAGTCCCTTATTACTTCCGGTTGTAATTCAGCCCGGCAGCGTTTAATATTTTGGCTGTTTCGTTTTGAAACTTCAGGGTTTCGCTTCAGAAAATATTCACACCAGTCTTTGCCCGGTCGATTATCACGAAAATTCTGCACACGAACACCCTTTCTGTTTAAATATTGTTGCACAAAATCACGTAAATTATTTTCATTAAATGGTATACGAAAATCTGCTGCAGTTAGAAGTGCACCGACAATAAGTTTTTCTTCATTTGCCGCGATAACTGATGGTCTTCCTAGTTTATCAGAGTGCATCCCTTTATATTTTTCATATAAAGTGGTTTTTGGAACACCGAACTGTGCAGCAGCTTGACTAAAAGACAAGCCGCCAACAACAACTGCTTCCAAAGCATTCTCCATCGATTGGGGGTCATAGTTTCTCCTATATTCTGTGCCTAGTCGGTGCACGTGTACCCGCGGCATCGTTCGATATAACCCTACAAAATCACATTGTTTAAATTTTTAACCATAACCAAACAAATAATAAATTTATTCAAAATTTGTTCATGCAGAAATGTTGTTATGGTTACTTAAAGGGATTTATTTCATTGGACTATATTGATATCACCGATACTTACTTAGATATGAAGAGGTTTAGTAGACGTCACGAAAATCTGTAACAAATCACTTGCTGGCAACTTTGCATTTAACGCGGGTAAAATTATTTTCTGATCGACGCAGGCGCAACGAATAATATCACAAGAAAGTTATGCAGCACCTCCAACAAGTTGGGGTAGTGAAAGTTGCCTACCTTTGAAGATAATCATCAGAGTTTGATAAATTACGTTTTTGTTCGATATTACCCGCAGCGTTCGATATATCCCCGTTATACAGTATCAGGAAAAGAGTCGGGCTGAGAGGGCATCCTTGTCGTAATCCTCTTTCTGTCCAAAACCTTTTAGATGTCTTTTCATTAATTTTGACAATGTTTACGGTTTCTTCGTATAGTTCTTTGATTCGGGTAATCATGTGTTAGTGTATTCCTTTTCTTTCCATCATTTGCCACAGTTCTTGTCTATTCACCATGTCGAAGGCTGCTTTGAGATCAACGAAAAATTTAAGTAGCTTTCCTTTTTTCTCCATTATTTCTTTTTCTATTATGTAGTTTAGGATATATATGTTGTCTATTGCACCTCTTCCCTTTATGAATCCTGATTGTGTTTCTTGAATAATGTTCTTTTCTTCCATTTCCTGTTTTAGCTTTCCTTCCAAGATCATGGCATATAATTTATAAGCTGTATTCATTAAGGTTATTCCCCTGTAATTCTCTGCCATGTCTCTGTTTCCTCTTTTATATATCGGGATTATTATTCCTGTTTTCCAACTTTCTGGAAATCCTTTGCCTTCCCATATATTTTGTAAGCACTCTGTTAGTCTTCCAATTATATTATCTGGTGCGTTTATCCATACTTCATTCTGCAGCTCATCTACTCCGGGGATTTGTTCTTTTTTAATTTCTTTATTTGGTATCTTACTTCCTCTTCCTTTATTGGTGTTTTCGTTGTTGTTTCTATTGCTGTTTCTTGTCTTTGTATAATTCTTTCTTCTCTTCCTTTCAGTATCTTCCTGAAGTGTGTTTCCCATATTGTCATCTCTATTTTGTTACTTATCTGAGATTTTGTTTTCTTCTCTTTGTTGATGTACTTCCATGCTTCTGCTTCGTTCTTTATTTCCCTTATCTCTTTTCCATATTGTTCCATCTTCCTCTTTTTTTTGCTCTTTATTAGTTCTTTGTATTCTTTCATCTCTTTTATATATAAATTTTTTGCAACTTTTTTAATTTTCCATCTTCTTAAACACTGTCTTAGTTGCTGCTTTTTATTTTTACATTCTTTATCCCACCAAGGATTTCTACCTATTTTCCATTTCTGTATTGTCTTTTGTTCTTTCACTATATTTTCCTTAATCTTTTCTGTGAGTTAATTCATTGCACTTTCTACTCCTTCCTTTCTGAATTCAATCCTTAAATTCTCTTTGTATATTTTTATACTGTCTTTTGTCTATACATTTTTATTTATTCGTCTAAATTCTTTCTCTTTTGATTCAGGTTTCATTGGTTCTGCTAAGTGTATTGTTAAGGGTTGATGATCTGACTCAGTTCTCTCCCCTATTATTAGGCTTTTGATATCTTCTAGGCCTGTATTGTTGGTTATTACATAATCAATTACCGTATCTCCTCTAGTACCTATATACGTATATTCTCCTTCTACGTCTCCACTTATATTACCATTTAAGATATTCCATCCTCTTTCTTGTATAAATTGTATCTATACTCGTCCTGTGTTTTGTATTTTGTCTTTGGATTTTCTTTTTTCTTCTTCCCTGCCTTCTCCTATTGTTCGCCACGTTCCTGTTCTTGCGTTGAAATCTCCGCCAATTAATAACTTATATTCTTATTTTTCTATTATCTGGTCCTTTAGTTTGTCTATAATATTTTCTATATTTTGATTACTGTATACTCTGTTATTATTCTCCAGTAGTCTCCCTTTATTTTTAATATTCTTTCCTGAATTCCTTCTTGTTGGTTTTGCTCGTATTTTGCATCCTGCATTTCTTCAATTCCTTTCTTTATCCCTGTAATTGTTCCTCCTTTTGCTCTACCTTTCTTGTACTGTTTTGTTGCATATTGGCATTTCCAGTTGTAATTTTCGGGTAGTTGTTGCTTTATCTTTTTCCAATCTTTCTCTTCTATCCATGTTTCACTAAGTCCTATTATCTCATATCCTTTTAAGTATTCCCAAAAATCTTCATCCTTATTTTTTATTCCTGACACGTTCCAGAAGATCACTTTTATTTCTGTTTCACTATCCTTGAGTTTTAATTTGTCTTTAATCTTTAATGCTACCTTTCCTTGTCTTGCTTGTCCGTTGCCAACATAGTTTTTATATATTTGTAGGTTTCTCAATCTTCGTATTATCCTTTCTGCTGGTGGTGGTATTTTAATTGTTTTTCATTTTTAGTTCTTCTATTGCGTATGTATTTTTTGGTTTATTTCACTTGCCTTCTTTCTGTTCTTCACTTTTCTCTAATTTATTTCCTTGTCCTATTTCTTTGCGTGTCGTCGTCATTTTTTCTGTCCGGTTTATTATTTTTAATAGTTTTTTGGAGTGCTACTTCTTATTAAGCTTCCTCCTTCTATTATCGGACCATTCGTATTTAGTTTCATTCACTTCCAATTTGCGATATCCTACTCGTGTGCGTTTTCCTCTGCTCTTCTCTTCTTGAGCTACTTTCCTAATTTCAAGTTGCACTCTGCGTTCTTCTTTGGTGAGGTCGCTGTCGATGTAGATTGTTAGTTTCTTCTTTTGTCTTAGAATTGCTATCTTTTGTTCGAAGTTTTCACATTTTACAACTGTAATTTTTGCTTCTTTCATTCTAACTTTGTACGCTTCTTCCACCTTAATTGCCATTCCTATCTCCTTTTGTATAAAATTCGAAACTTTTTGGCAATTAAGGTGGAAGAAGCTTACAAAGTTGGAATGAAAGAAGCAAAAATTACAGTTGTAAAATACGAAGAATGTTCATGCATGACCGTAAAATTTCTGGGTAGCCTTATTGATATATGCCTTGACCAGCTATAATGGTCCGTCGTTAAGTCTGAATTACACCAAAGTTGAACTTAAGCTTAAGCCTCAAAACGGACAATCCGAAACAACCTTCAAATTCAGATTCAGAAAAACTGTCTTTAGAACCTTCTAAGCGACCTGGACAACCAAAATTAATCTTATGTGATCTTAAATTTCTGGGGTGTCCTTGAACAGTGTTATTGACGTTGATCTGTTTCAAATGACCTCTGCATTAAATATCCAGAACGATGACCGAGAACTTTAGAATTAATATAAATTCTCTAAAGTGACAGTCCAAAATGTCCTTCAGAATCTCAAAGACGGTCTTTTGAACCTCTTAAGCAACCTTGATGCAAGAAATGAACCGTCATGCGTAACCTCTAAGCTCTGGTGTGGCGTTGAACATTAATGTAGACTTTGAACGGTTTCAAATAGCCTTGATATTAACTAATGACGACCGTGAACTTTATAAACCAACAGTCCAAAACATCCTTCAGAATCCCAAAAACGGTTTTTAGAACCTCTTACGCAATCTTGGATCTTTTTAACATAACCTCGAAAACGTGAAAATGTTCGTGGAGATTTTAAAATTTCATGATATCTTCTTCTGTTTAAAGTTTATTTTTGAATATCATAGCAGACAAATACCAACTCATTTTATATTATTACAGAGATACAAAAAATATTAAAACACCAGAAGAGACAAGTTCTGTAAACGATGTTGATTTAGAAGAAGAAACTGAAAAGTTGAAGACAGTTCGACTTCAGTTAGCCAAGCGAAATCGTTCCATAGCCACAGTGCAACGTAAATTAGATGAAATCCCTAGTCGAGCAGAATTGGCACAATACCAAAGAAGATTTTTAGAATTGTATAATCAAGGTAGTAGGCTACTCTCCACTACAAATAATTTTCATTTAATTTCACCAAGTTTATTTCAGTTGCTGCTAAACATAAGGAAACAAAGCAATATTACACTTTATATAATACTCTCGAAGACACAAAAACGTACATGAGAAAGGAGCTGTCTTTATTGAATTCCATATGTGACAGTTATCCAGAGTAAGTGTCACCGAATGAAGCTATTAACTGCAGCTCAGACTTTTACTATTTCAGAGCCATATCCTCCAGTAGCGGTAAAGAAGAATTCTTAAAGCAGTTCGAAGTGATAGTTGAAGGTGTGAAACAGTCCAAGCTGAAGGTTGAGCATAGCTTATCTGCCGAAAAGCACAAACGTGATCAGCTCAGTCACACGCTGCAAGGCCTGATCGAGCAGCATCGGCGATACGTAGCCGCCATACGGCAATTGAGTATAGAGTGCCGAAGACACGAAGCTCTCTTGGCACAGCAAAAAACTTGATCTTCATGAGTTTGGAGAAACTCAATTGTGATATTAATGCCTAAAAACGTAGTTATGTGGCGTTGTTGTTATGTGTACATATGGTTTTTATTATTTATTGTGGGAAGGTACAAACTAATTCAAACTTGTCATATCTGATTGAAATCAGGATGTTTTATATATTTCTATGTTCAATAGCAGCTCGCAGTCGCTATGTATAGCGTTTTTATGACAGGTATTGGCGAATGAGAATGGTTTTACTTAAAATATCTCGAGAAATTTTGTTTTTGATAAGCAGGTAGTGGAGTACAAACTCGAGGGTGGCTAATGGTGGCGATTCTTCTGAAGCTTAGAACTCGCTCCACTTCGTAACGTATGCGAATTTTTCTAGTGCCTGGAATAAACTAAAATTTTATTAAGAAATTTTGCTGATTTAAAGTTCAAATTTGTAATTGGATTTTTTAAACAAATGTGCTTCCTGAATTTGGTCAAAATGGAACTGCGAATCTCAGGCAGAGTTCTACCTGGAGTGCAGTACCCTGAACTTTCTGAAAAACCGATCTAGTTTCTACATTGTAGTACAGTTGCGGCCACTAAAAAATGGGACGACTCTTATAACAGATTTATGTCTAATTCTAGCTGCTTGAATTTGTTTTATTAATATGTCATATTGCAACATTGCATATTTGACATCTACTAAACAATTTCAAATTAGAAATAATACAACAAAGTAATTATGCCTCATATAAATGTAGTCAGGAAACGTGGAATAATCCGAAAATAGACGTAACTGTCCCATTTTTTTTTGCCGCAACCGTACCAAACAATATTTTGCTCAATTTCGAAATTTATAATATATATATCTCTCTAAATATGTGCTGCTAATTTGAGTTGTAAGTGAAACTTGTCACGAATAAAACTTTCTCAGAAGCCAATAATAGAAAAATTTTCCATTTGTTAAAATCGCTTCATGCATTTTTGAACAGTCTTACGCTCCTGTCCCACTGTAAAAAAAATTATAAACAGGAATTTGATAGTGTGACAGCCCACAGTTTTATAAAAATGACGTGTCAGTGAATTATCTGTTTACGGCGTGTGTATTTTGATGATGTCGCGTAAAAGGTTGTTATAGAAACTTTTGTACTAGAACGGTTTCTATAATTTTTATAAAAGCAAGCATTTCATTGGCTGTTGATGACTAAGACCAGCCTACTGGGGATTTGAAACAGGGCGCAAAACTGCTGTGTGAAGTTTCAACGCTTAAATAGAGATGTGCAATTCTTTCAAGAAGGTCGATCTTCTGAATTGATCCAGATGGAAACCCACAAGATTGATACTGTTGAAAATCGTGATCGATTTTTTGCTAAAACTTTCAATCATCTTACAGATTTCTTTAGTAACATCTTATTTCCAACGCAAAATTTATTTTGTCAGATTTCTATAATTTCTTGTAATAGTATATTACATTACAAGGCATGAAAGTGATACTTTGCAGATGAGGAGGCTTGTTGAAGAATACGAGGACGCAAAGCGTCCGAGTACTTTTTCAAAGCCTCCGAGTTAAGCATCGACACTTTCATGCTGTGTAATATATTACACTTTTTCTGATATCTCTTCAAAAATTGGAAAAATAGAATTATATCGTTACGTTACAAAAATGTTCATGAATATTTGCCCTTTTTCCAGAATAGACTTATCAGAAGTGTTGTATTGGCTCCACATTTGCCCGTTTAAGCCCCCAGCAAGTTATTATAGTAATAAAACTAATAAAACGAAAATGGTATAGAGAATAAAGGGTTTTATTGTAAAACGATATGGAAATACTTGACCTTAGCACTTTAATTAGCAGATACATCTTTATTAATTTCCAATAGCCAATGTTCCAAGGTTGGTCTGAAAGTCATAGAAATGTGTTCATGGTGATAACGTGGGGGTAAGTTCTATTTGTGCACAACTTTTTGAACTTGTCGTCGAAGATATCACAAAACATACCTAACCTTACTTTTGTAATTAGATTTGTTAATTACTAATTGTCAATTACTTGTTATTAAGTTTTTTGTTTGTTATCGTGTTGTAAATTTATTATTTTTTAAAGTTACTTTTCAATGTTTGACTTTGAATGGGTTTAAATTTAATGACAAAAGTAAGGTTAGGTATGTTTTGCAGTATGTTTAGAATGAATGTTTTCAGCCAACTTTGACATCAAATTAAAAAAAAAAGCAATGTTATTTTTGTGTCAATTGGAAGTTTTACTATTTTTATACACTCACTGTGGTAATGTTCTTTTATCGCATTTCATTTGGAAATATACTACATTTCTTCATTCAAAATCGATAATAAATGTGGTACTAATATCATTAGCAACATTTTTATCCCTAGCAACGGCGATTTGTTTTACGTTTCGCAGTACTAAAGTGTATTGTTGGTGACACTGTAAGTCTATGTCAAATTCGAGGTTAGCAGGTTAGGTTTTGCGTCAGTTTTGACATAGATTGACACAAAACCTAACCTGCTAACCTCGAATTTGACATAGACTTACAGTGTCACCAACAATACACTTCAGTACTGCCAAACGCATAACATCAATTGGAGCTGCTTATTGTGCTTTAGTACATAGGAATGAGTTATTCTCATCTTGGTTATGTTTTGACAGTTATTGTCACTTGTATGTAAAAATTTTATATTTTACATTTCTTATGAAATGCGATAAAATAGTATACTTAACACGTTAGAAAAGTGGTTTTTCTGAACTCGTATGGCTGTTTAAGTACTCGCTAACGCTCGTACTCAAACACACCATACTTGTTTAGTAAAACATCACTTTTCTCAACTTGTAGAGTAATATACTATTCTCTTTACTGTTTGGCATGCAAACTTTCAGTAGTGACTTGTAGATTGTCAGGTGTTTCATCAAAATTGGGTTAAAAAATAATGACCTGTTAATATCACATGGACTGACTATAACAACAGATCAATAAAAAAACCAATTAGGTCAGGCTGTGATATGTGTTATAAGTTTGTCAAATTCGAGATTTTCAGGTTAAGTTTTACGTCAGTCTGTGTCAAACATCAAACAAAACCTAACCTACTAATCTCGAATTTGAGATAGACTGACAATACACTTCAGTACTGTCAAAAGTATAACACATATCACAGCCTCCCCTAATTGTTTTTTTTATTGATCTGTCTGTACATTGTTCACTGAACAGTAGAAACGCCAAGTTTTAAATTAGTAATAGCAGCTTAATCCATGCTTGTGGTATAGGTTTTAGAAATACAACCAATAGAAAAATGCTATTCAAATGGTGCGTGCTTTTGTACAGATTGGCGTAATTATCTCTGTTCGGTGAACCATGTGTATTTTCTATCCAAAGAACTTGTGAACTGCAAATTGCTCTAATAGTCCAAGAGCCAGCAACGGATTTCTTACAGTATTTTTAACAAGTTTTTTTGGATCTCTCGATATTTTACAGTAAATGGTTAAGTTTATTATGCAACTTTATGTGAATCTGGGGTAAACTTACCACCCGCGAAAGCGTCTTCAATCTTTTCACTTACATAAGATATGATTACCTTTAACATGGCAAAGAGCCAGACTTGTTATTATACTTTTTTCTTATTATTTTTTCCATCCTTCAAGGATGTCAAGGGGCTAAAACCACCACCGCAGGCTTGCCAGACTTCGGGTTCCCTTCTCAGTATATTCAAAGGGACCTTCCATAACAGTTACACGCTTGTTAAAAATACTGTAAGCAAACCTGTTGCTGGCTCTTGGACTATAAGGTTGGCATGAACCTGTTTAAAATATTGTTGCAACTTTTCTGATTTTCAAAGCGATAAATTTAAAAAAATTTAATTCGTATACCGAATTTATTGCTTTAGTTACTTGGTACTGAATTAGTTTGCACAAATTAAATTTAATTTCGGTATCCTTTTTAATATGTATGGTTGGCGCCATCAAAATGTAAACGAATTCTCGCTTCCATTACATTTTTTCTGATTATTATTTACTATCTACAATAAAAATCAGAAAAAAATACCATGGCAGCGAGAATCCGTTTACATTTCGATGGCGCCAACTGTACAAACTTATAGTAACATAACCTCACTTTAAATATAACTATTTTTGCTATTAGATCCAAGGTACAGTCCGTAAAAGAGCAGGTACACTCAAGAATAGTTACAATAATCTGACCTTGAGAGTACACAAGTTTCCTGGATAGTTAATAGTATGACATATTTTTGGGTCTGCGAAATATTTACCCCTTTTAAGTTAAATTGGTAAAAACTTTCTTTTTGAATGTCCTCGGAATCATTAGAGAGACGAGCCCTGAAGGAAAAAAGTATAGCCATACAACGGGCCAAATTCATTATATGTTTTGTTCTACTAGACTTATTTTGGCAAATACAAGATATCCCCAATATGAACCAAATAAGTAAGGTTATGATTCCAATTAAAAACAGGCACGTTGGCTTTTTTACTTTTTAACCTTTTTGCGGGATTGTAATGAGCACGTTAGCCCAAAGAAATGTTTTTTTACTACTATTTATGTTTTCCTAAATACATTTGTTTTTTATCAACAGTAATATCCTAACTGCATTAAAATAGCTGATTAAATTTTGAAATTTTCCGTCGGAATGTTTTCCTAAGAAATTTGACAAGTAAATTTTCCGCTCAAAAAATATCTCCAGTGCGTAGCACGGGGGATTTTGGGGCGGAAAGTTAACGAGATAAATTTCTGCAGAACCAAATAGTTTAACAAAAAATCGTAAAAATTTATTTAGGCTAGTTTACATGCACGCAGGATATTCAACACGATTATTTCCGAATGAATAGATGAAGTTCACTTGGTAAAGCACCTTGGACAATGATGTCAAAATTATTCAGAAGCGATTCAGTTCCGACACGTTAACCGCGGTTAAATTTTGTTATTCAAATTTTTATCATTATTAAAGAAGCCATGGTAATTTCGCTGTATTATGGATATAAAGGAAATAATCAAACTAAGCCCTTGACAAAATTCAAAGTCTGTATTTGACCATATAATCAAAGCAGCCGGTTTCTAAGGTACCTGGTACTCCGCATGCCTAGACCTTGTCCATAACAAACAAGCAAACAAAATAAGGCCACAGCATGCATCTATTATTTGATGCATAAAGCATTCTTTTGCAAAAATGCCATTGACCATGTTATTGTAGGTTTTATGAAAAATTAAATTTGTAATTTCCTTCATCAATGGGTTTCATGAAGTCGACTATTTATCATAGCATCTCTGGTATAGCATTATGAATAACTTTCTGGTAAAACAGTTTCATACTTCTTTTATATATACAGAGTGTTTACGGTCTTGTGATTTTATTTTCAAGGGGTGATTAAACATCTTAAAAGGAGGTCATTAACATTAAAATGTCTTAATAAAAGTTTTACAATAAGAGATATATGATGTAATTTTTTTTTTAATATATGTTTATTTTTTATTTTTAAGGGGTGGTTAAACACTTTAAAAGAAGATTATTAATGCTAAAATGATTGTCGATAACACTAAAACAATTAAAGCATAAACAATTGATCAAAAAATGAACGCTACAACGATTAACGTTAAAACAATTATTCAAAAAATTGTACAAAGTAAACATAAATTCAAACGATAAGCTATCACTACATTTTTTACTAAGTAGGCTGATGTCAATAACCTTTCGCAACTGTCAAGCTATTTCAGTAGTTGTCACTGCACTGTTTGTTTGGCATAAATTCTTCCAAATAAATCCTAATAAGAAACGCAAAAATTTTAATGTCATATCTCTCTTATTATACAACTTTTGTTAAGGCAATTTAACGTTAATGACTTCCTTTTAAGGTGTTTAATCACCCCTTAAAAATAAAATCACAAGACCGTAAACATCCTGTATATATGTACGAGCCCCATCCAGGTTCATAATAATAACAATAATAACTTTATTGCAGCATGATAATACAAAACGCCTCACAGGAGGTACATTCCACATC
Organism: Agriotes lineatus; assembly: GCA_940337035.1. Lineage (NCBI taxonomy): Eukaryota > Metazoa > Arthropoda > Insecta > Coleoptera > Elateridae > Agriotes > Agriotes lineatus. The sequence goes on from OW679197.1 coordinate 97,159,824, forward strand.
ATCTTAACCTATAAACCGTTCAATAGTTATTTGCCAGATAGGAGGCCATGTTAGGGTGATGAATTTCACCCTGTAAATATGCTGTCAGTCATTAAGAAAAGTTAGGTTATGCCCATTTTATACAAAATGATAATTTTATGTTAATGTACGAAACGTGGTTGCCAGATTTGGTTTTGGATCTTGTGCCACTTTTATTATTGGTTAAGATAAATTTCATGAAAGACAACTTGCTGATTCTGAATACGTGTTATACTTTGTCTTTCCTAAAAGGTTGAATTAAACTCCAAAGATGTTTTTTTGTAATTTTGCCCTCAATTTTGACATTGTGTTTAATCAACCAATCCTGCATCTGATCCTTCTTCCAAATAAGTGAGGATAACTTTTCCAACTGCACCGAATGGTACGGTGCATTGTTCAAGATTACCACACATTTACCAGGAATTTTATTCAGAGCAGGAAGTAACTGATTAACCACCCAATTTTGAAAAATCTCCCCGTTCATGATTTTGTGATAATCCCTATCGTTATTAGTTGAAGATAAGAATAGATCACACCCTTCCAAAAACCCAAATTTAGTTCCCGCATGCAAAACAGTGAAACGCTTTCCCTCCGATTTAATTTTCGACGGATTGCTTTTAATTTCAGAATCGTGTACCCGTTGTCGGACGCTAGATCCATTTTGATAAATCCAGGTTTTGTCTAGCTACACGAATGTTATATTTTCACTAGAATTTTAGTATTGCAAGAATTTTCTCAAATAAGTAAGTTTGAATGCAACAACATGTTTCTGTTCACATAGAATTTTACGTCCGTTTACATGTTTGTATTTATAACCCACTGATTTTAGAATATTATATAAAGTCGTTTTCCCCTTATCGAATTCGAAATTTTCACGCACGTCATTTAATAGTCTAGCCAAAGTAAAGTGCTCATTTTTCAAGTGATAATTCCAAATCTGTCGTTGCAAATCTTCCCGAAATGCAAAATTTTTATAGTATGTATCATTTTTAGGTCGTGGGCCAAAAGGTTTAATTTCAAAATTGTCCCGCCCAATAATATTTCTAATAGTTATGGTTCTTTCGGACACCTAAAACAGTACCAAGCCCAAAATTAAAGCAACCGTTAAGTTTTATGCATAAATACTTGCATCCCAAATATCAGTAAGCCGGGCAAGGATTTCAGTTTCAGTAAGATCTGGCCTGTCGGTTTTATAATGCCTGTAGGCCTTTGTAATTTTCAGTTTTGTGTCACCTTTAATGACTTTTGGCATACTTACTTAGTACTGCAATTTGTTGACAGATAGATATCCATAACGCTGATGTCCATACATATTATGCCTAGTGGCAAACAAAGTATGAAAGCACTGGCAACATTGCACGTTTAACCTCAAAATATCAAATTAGACACTTTCGTGAGCCTCCTGTACATAACAGCTGATTCTGACAAAGTGTCAGAAAGAGATTCTAGGGAGTTTTAATTTTCTTAAACATAAAAACAAAATTCCATGTCTACCTACTTGGCAAATAACTATTGAACGGTTTATAGTCAAAAGATTTAAGGCAATACAATAATTTAATTTACATAATTGAAATGTCACAGTCCAAAAATTCCTGAATGGAATACGGTGCAAGGACAACAAGAAACTTCTTTAGTCTTGACAACAGCTTTGAGGTGCAGTCTTCAAGAACAGCGGCTGGAATTTGGTTATAAATTTTGAATGCCCAGTAGTTCGTTCCCGTTTTGCTTTTGGATATTCTATGATAGGGTACCAGTAGCCTATCTTTATTTCTTGTATTATACTGGTGGTTGTCTCCCTGTTTTGTAGCGCCTGTCAGTTGCCTCACATGCGATACAGCCTGAACGACATACACTGCATATAGAGTCAGAATGCCTAGCTCGGTGAACAGAGGCTTACAGTGTTCTGTACTTGTCTTATTCGCCAGGGTACGTATAGATTTTTTTTGTAAGAAAAATACCCGGTTAGATGCCGAAGAAGCCCCCAGAGTAGGGTTCCGTAGGTTATGTGACTATGTATGAGGGCAAAATATGCAACCCTAGCTGTGCCTCTATTAGTGATCGAACCCAATTTGCGGAGAGCATATATCTTTCGAGCAATCTTAGCGCATATTCTGTTCACATGGTGAACCCAAGTCAACCTGGCATCCAGAAAGAAACCAAGAAACTTTATGTAGAGTTCTGGATTGTTATGTTCCATGTAATGTGAGAATGTGTACACGTTAGTTTTGTCCTCATTGAGTTTGAGGTGGTTGGATGTAAACGAATCACCAGCTATGTCTATTGCATCCTTAATGGCAAGCTGGGCAGCCCCCAATGAAGATCCCGTCGTGAGGAGTGATGTATCGTCAGCATGAAGACATCTGTGCGTGTTGAGGATTTCGGGAAGGTCATCCACAAACATGATGAACAGCATTGGACCCAGGATTGAACCCTGCAGGACACCATACCTCACCGCTGCACAGTGGGCCGAAAATCCCAAAAAGTGGCCAAAATTCTGATTATATTTTTAATGGCTTAGAAATCACTTATGTAATAAGGGAAAAATAATGAAAAAAATCATAAGAGCTAGGGGTGTTTTATGGGGGATGTTTTTTTTGAAAAGTAGGAATTTATACATTTCTCTGTCTCAGCTCATTTAAAATCACTAAAAACATATGGAAAAAATAAAGAAAAAAATTTCAGGCCCCGAGGGTGTTGTTTAGGGGATAATTATTTCGCCGAGTTGCTAATTTATAGGGTTTTTTGATTTTACTTGATTTAAAGTCGCTCGTACAATACGGAAAAACTAAGGAAATCGATCTAGTATTACTAAAAAATTCCGGGGGTGCTTTTAGAGGGTGATTACTTGCCAGAGCCGCAAATGTTTAAGTTTTTCAATTGTAGCCCATTCAAAGTCATTTACAAAAGACAAAAAAATTATTTACTTTCTAAAACAATGATCTAAGTACGAGTATATACAATTAAATATCTATGCACATATATAAAAATGTTAATTGTTCAATGGAACGTCATTATCACTCTCAGTGTCGCTCTCCTCCTCGGATGAAGAGGTTTCCTTTTCTGGATTCGTGGCTACCACTGAAGATGTACTTGGTTCTTCTGATGACACCTCAGGTTTCTTCAGCAATAACAACATTTCACCAGTAAAAGACGAACTTTTTTTTTGGGGCAGTTGTCGCAAAGAAGAAATTAAAGGATCCGAGGTAATCAGTAATCTGTTTAACAAATCTTGATTTCCGCACACTCTTGAGGATTTTCGAGTATGTAGTTGTCTAAAATTTTTTAAATCCTTGTTCCTCGATTCCTGTGCCTCTTCCGATAATTGACCAATAGGTAATATTGCCTCTTTAATTATTATTGCACCATGGAACAAGATTTTGTGAACCGAGGCTGGCATGTAATACCACGGATACTTTGCGACATATAGTCTCGCTGTTTGCAAAGCATATTCCTCAAATGCTTCTGGGTCGATTGCGTATCCACAAGACAGTGTTTGTAATATTACGCTAAATCGTTGAATTATTGTATTGTCTATTCCAGTTATTGAAGCAGAGAGGGAGGAATCTTTAAAAAATCTTCTGGCGGTATTACCGTCATTTGTTGTTCCGCTGCCACCGCTTTTCGGTATATCAACAAGTAGTCCCATTTTAACGCGAAAATCATTTTGAATTTTTCTTTTTCGCTCTTCAAAAATTGCCTTATTTTGTACCCCACGAACTTGCCAGGTTTTTATTTCCAGCCTGTAAGAAATGTGCAAAAGACACTCAAAAAATCTAATCCATGCATGAAGCGTAGATAACCCAAACTGTAACGTATCTGCATGGAATGGTTTTGCAAGAATTTTCTCCACTTGGTTCATCTCCTTGGGGGTTGCTTTACAAATATAGCATGTTTGTGCTGACGAGGTTTCCGTAATAGCATTACAAACCTTGCCATTTATCATTGTCATTACACAAACATACGAAACAGAAAGTTCTTGATTTTCTTCTATGTTGTATTTGGTCGGCTTAAGTTGTGCAATTTGGTTTTCTATGTAACTAGTTTCTTGTAACGTTAATTCTTTAGTTTCCTTTTTGAATTGAAACCGAATTGGTCTACAGAATCTGGTGGAAGAAGGACGTGGATTGTGCCATATTATTGTCTTTGCTTTCCCCGGTTTTTCTGAATATAACTGTAATGGAACTAGAGACGTCAAAAATAAATCACCATCACCTACACCTGACTCGGAAAATAGTTGCTTATATTCAGAATGACCCGTACTTCCGTCGCAACCCCATTTTACCAACAATACTAAATTGCTCAACGATTCATCTGGCAAACTCATTACAACTGCCTTTTGCACTTCAAGTATACGCTGTGTCGTATGATCGAGAAGATCCTGTAACAGAATTTCTGCAGAGGTTTCAGTTACAATCTGAGCCTCCTTTCGTGGATAGCAACGGGATTTAGCTTCTCGAACTTTGTTATACGAGGGATAAATGTCGGCGAAATTTTCTTTCGCTGCTCGCCTATGAACCAAATATTGGTGTTTGCTGTTTTTTGCTTCTACCAGAATTGAAAGTGCTTGATCAGGTGTGAACGGTACAGGTTTTTGAAATTTCTGGCTCGCCTTCCAAGCGTCCTGCATTTTTCTTGCTCTCGTTGGAGTTGTAAAAACTGCCTCTGAAATTAGTTTTGCCGCAGTATCTTTCCCTTCTTGTTTTAGACTTTTCTTTGCCGCTAAAGTGAGTTCTTCGGCTTCAAAAGTACCACACAGCTTCTCAGTTTTTCTCCTCTTGGTTCTAGAACTACTTTCCGAAAACTTTAATTTCGGACGACCACGACCGCTGCCACTTCCAGATGATGTGCTTGGTTGTGGATCATCAGTCCCTTGAATTTCTTCACCCTCAACTTCAAATATAAAATCTTTGTTAAGCCAAGATTTATTTTTTTCTAAAAATCGGGAGATGTATCTTGAAGACTCTTTGAGTTTTGAGTAAACTGTACCTACTGTAGAAAATGGAGTTGACTTTTCTAAGCTGTGTTTTCGCAGTTTGGTTATTTTCTATTTTGTAATGGCCTACTAAATAGTTAAACAAATATTCAGTTTGGCACGAACGCCCTTCACCTTTCTTCCCATATAAAATATCAAAAAGATGTCTTCTGGTCAACATTTTGTTATACCTTAGTTCTGTAAAGAAGTAGGAAAATTATTGCAAAATATCAATAAATAAATGATATCATAACTAAATATTATTAGTAATCCAATCGGCCGATGCGCGCTCGTTACAATGCGACGTGCAGTTACTCTGATTACATGCACGCGCGGCATCTTGGAAAAAAGGCAATATTTCCTAAATGGGCATAAACAGGCATGCGGATCTGATATATATTATTAAGGAATGTACAAGGAATTTTTTGAATATTTTCTGAAAGCCCAGACTCGTCTGGATTTTTTGTTTGCTCAGAAAATGCTGACCAATCTCATATAAATTTGAACTAAACACCCCCATGAATATAAGCAAATTGTTTAAATGGGTAAACGCAGGGGTACTTGACAATATTTATAAGTTAAAGTACTTACCCTAAGAAAGCTTCTTGCAATATTTCACTTTAAACACAGGCGTCTTATAAGCACAATCACTCATCAAAAGTTTGTGATAAAATGAGCTGTAAGTACGGAGCATCAACGTAACAAAAGGGTCGTGTTTACGACCCTCTAGCAGGTAGAACCTTCGTTCAATGCACTCGAAATTCTAGGAAATGATGCATTGGCTATCCCTTTAACTATCTACGGAAGCACTTAGGAATATAAACAATTTAAAAAATAGCTATTTTTGGCCACTTTTCTGGACTTTGGGCCCACTGTGCGCTGTTCATGACACGTTCCAAGCTTCTGACTTTGGTTCAATAAATAGCTCTCAAAAAGGTTGAGTGCTATACCTCTTATCCCCTTTTTCTCCAGTTTCCTCAGCAAGATTTGGTGGTCTATACAATCGAAAGCCTTGCTGAGATCGAGACAGGCTGCCACAGTGTAGTGCTTGTCCTCAAATGAGTCGCAGATGTACTCAACAACTTCAATTGTAGCTAATGTGGTTGACTTTTTTGGCAGGAACCCATATTGGAAGGGAGACGTTAGTTGATACTTTTGTAGGTAGCTTAAAAGTCTGTCGAGCAACAGTTTCTCAATTACTTTGGAAAGTATAGGTAGTAGCGCTACAGGTCTGTAGTTACATGGGTCTTGTGTGTCCCCTTTCTTGAAGATAGCGATCAATAGTGCAGTCTTTAGTGTGTCAGGGAAGATGCCTTCCGAAAAAGATAGACACTTTCATGCTGCGTAATTTATAACATTTTTTCTCTTTAAAAATTTAAAAATAAAATTCTATCGCATCAAGGTGGACATGAAAGTGACCGGTCACCTAGGTTAAGTAAAAATGACTAAGTAGTCTTACAAAAATTTCAAAAGTGGCTGGTCCTGCAAAGTGACACTTTCAAGATCAACCTGAGTCTTGACATGACCTGCTTTCTTGATGATTTCAGGAAAAATAGCGTTTGTTTAGTTTTTAAACATAGATGGCGCTAACGGTTATTTATCAATACAGTGCCTTTATATAGACAGTGGCGACAATGGAGTGTACTATTTTTGATTGGCTCCTTAGATCACGTGGTTTTAGCCGCCATGTTTAGGCTAAATCGTCTGTGATACGTGTTATACTTTTGGCAGTACTGAAGTGTATTGTCAGTCTATGTCAAATACGATGTTAGTAGGTTAGGTTTTGTTTGTTATTTGACACAGACTGACGCAAATCTCGAATGTTTTCAGTACTGCCAAACGTAAAACACCTATCACAGTCGACTCTGATTACGGATTTAAATGAACCATATATCTAATACTTACTATATTGCTAGCGACTATGAGTGGGAAACTCACGAAGGAAGTGAGACAGACAAGCAACTCCTAAATGTATAATGGGGAAGTGGTCAAGTTTAAAATTCGCTTCTAAAGGCGGAGTTTGAATTCTCAAGCATGCGCACGAGACGCGTTATACTCTAAGTGAAACTATGTCGTCGCCGTAATGTTTTCGGGCGTTCCGAGGCCCTGCTAGCAATATATGTGTATTATATATATGAAATGAACATTCGTTAGAAATTTGCCTAAATATGGCGGCGGGGGTGTGACTTAGTTGTATTGTCGCCACTGTCTATATAAAGGCACTGTATTTATCAAACGTAATCTATAAATTATTTCAACAGAGTCGTGGTGGCACACACCATAGTGACACGATTTCCTGTGTCGCTGTGTCATTGAAGACCGAAAACCCAATCTGTCGGTAAAAGAATCAATTTTATAAAAATTGCGAGTAAAAGAATCAACCTTCTGAAAAATTGATCTAGATTGCACATCCCTACGCTTAACACTTAACCTCATTTTTGACATGTAACTTAGATTGATGCTTGTATTGTGGATAGTATGTAATTTTCGTTTTAGTTTGATTTTATTTGATTAAAAATGAACAAAACACATAAATGGAATTATGCCGGGGTGAATCCACCTTGTATGCCATTTCACATATAAACCTAACCCAACATTTATGTGTATGAAGATCAAACTTGTTGCAGGTCCTGGAAATGGTAATTTTTTGTTGAAAAAAGTTCTATAGGGGAGCAAAAATGAGAAGCATAAAGACGTGCAAAAGGGGCGCACCGCAAACCAAAATACTGCAATCCAACCTCACTTTTCAGTTTTGTATCAAACAGCTGATCGCGTTTTTATAAAAACTTTGGATCAAATATTGGCAGTAGGACATTTTTATGGAATGTGGCTTCACTTTGTTTTTATAAACATTTTTATAAAAAAATTTACAATGGGACAGGAGACTTTACTATAACTTACCAAATCAGAACTTTTCTCTACAGTTTAGAATTTTTTTCCAATTTGAAGAAATGTATGTAACTAAAAGCCTTGCGATGTTATCACAGCCGCCAACTGCCGAAAGACCATAATCAAATAATAATAAAAAAGATGTTAATAAGAACGGCCAACAATATAAATAATGACTTGGACATTTTAATAACCATATCACAAGTTAAATGGGTGAAAACAAAATTTGGAAGTAACTATTTAAAGATTCAGACAAGAATCAATATCAATTTTTGCAATTTGTTTATATTTCTATCATGAACTATGCCATTTCTGATATTCAGGGTGAGGGGTTTGATATAGAAAATTATTTTAAGGTGGTTGCAGGATTGTATGGACTTGTGGGACTTAAAAGTGACAATTTTAAAGTAATTTCTGTACCGTAAACGGAGACAATTTTGTCACATTTTTTCGATTTATCAAGTTATGCCTCCGTACTGTAACATTACCTACATTTAAAAAAAAAATCAAGAAAGTCAGTTGCCACAGTGAGAGTTGAGAGTATCGTAAATGCATTTGACCATCTATTGAACAATTGTACATTTGATATTAAAAAAAATCTTTCTTCTCTTTCATCCTACTTATTTCTGAAATAAACGAATACAAATATCAGGCTTACCTACAACTAATACTGCTATTCCATCCAGTTGCCTTTGAAATATTTGTTGTATGAATAATACGTTGTTGGCACTGTTAAGTTTATGTCAAATTCAAAGTTAGCAGGTTAGGTTTTGCGTCAGTCTGTTTCAAAACTGACGCAAAACCTAACCTGCTAACCTCCAAATATTTCAAAGGGAACTTGATGGAAAGGCATTTATAATCACCCGGTATAATACACTTTAGGACACAAAAATAACCTGAAAATGTAAATGGAACGAGCACAAATCTCTAAAATGTCTTGATTACGAAGAAAACGTTGATTCTAGTGACATATTATTGGTACCAGTACATATTTAACAATGTATCGTTTGTAATTAACAAATAAATAGAAAATAAAAAACAAATGATGACTTTGTCTCGATCAACCTCGAAAATTGATTTTACCATTTTAAATTCTATTAAATATATTATTATTATTATAATTATTATTAATGATGCACTAGCAGCTAGAAGCTGATGCGTGCATATCATAGCACTTGTAATGTTCAATTTGTCTGGTATAGTCTTAATCAAAAATTCATTTGTTTGGTATAATCTATTTCAGGTCATTCACTTATGGTGTTGTGTGCGTTTGATATTTTTTGTATAATTGTCTAGTCTATTTTTGAAATCGTCACTGATGGTGCACTTATAACTGTTTCTGGCAGTTTATTCCAGGAGTTCACGACGCGGTTTGGCAGAAAATGGTACCTAGGATTGCTTGAGCTTTGAGTGCGCGCGAGCTTCAGTGCGTGTCCTCTCAGGTTCCCAGGTGGTTTCATCTGGTAGATGTCACTTAGCCCAGGAACGTCATAGTGTCCACTCAGAATCTTGTAGGTCTCAATCAAATCCCCACGCTGCCTGCGCTGCTCTAGTGAAGTCAGGCCATGTTCTTCCAGTCGTTGCTCGTATGTCTTGTGACGTAGGCTCCAAACCATTTTCGTGGCTCTTCTTTGTACTCTTTCCAATAAGTCGATGTCTTTGCGAAAGTATGGACTCCATATTTGGAACGCATACTCCAGCAGTGGACGAATATACGTTTTATATATCTTAATAAACAATTTCTTATCTATATGCAAGAATGCTTTTTTAATCGTGTACATGATGGAATTAGCTCTTTTGGTGATTCCAAGGATATGCTCGTCCCATTTGAGATTCTCCGTTACTGTCACTCCTAGGTCTTTCTGCGAAGTCACGCTTTGCAGGTTCCTCGTGTCAATGGTGTAGGGCAACTTCGGGTTGTTACTACCGACATGTAATACTGAGCACTTTTCGGCATTCAAAGTAATCAGCCAATCTCTTGTCCATTGAGCAATTCGGTCAAGATCCTTTTGGATGATATTATGACTGATTAATGGGTTCCCCATTAACTTAGTATCGTCGGCAAATAGAGACAGGTCCGAGTCAATGACTTCTTTAAGGTCGGTCAAAAAAATCCCAAACAAGATAGGTCCGAGTACTGATCCCTGTGGCACTCCGCTCATCACATCGTGTGCTTCAGAGTATTGGTCTCCTATTCGAACTTTAAATTTTCGTTCAGTGAGGAAGTCAGAGATCCAATTTAGAAGGTTCCCACGGATGCCAAAGTGCTCTAGTTTGGCTACTAGTCGCCTGGTTGGGACGCGATCAAACGCTTTTTCATAGTCCAGGTATATGATGTCTGTTGGTTGATGTTCATTGCAGTTCCTAGTCCATTTGTCCAAGCACATAAGTAGGTTAGTAATTGTTGATCTACGAGGGATGAAACCATGCTGAGTGTCTATAATGACCTGTTCCCTGGATAAAAAGTCCCTCAAATTTTTGGCTATAATCTTTTCCATAGTTTTGCAAACTAAACTAGTGAGGCTAATGGGCCTATAGTTAGCATTCAATTTGTCTCCTTTCTTGTAAATCGGGGTAACTGTAGCTTCTTTCCAGTCATCTGGAAGTTTTTCTTGGGCCAAAGACAGTCCCATGATCTGACCGAGCCTAGTTGTGATTACCGATGAGCATTTCTTCAACAGTAAAGCCGGAATTCCATCTGGGCCCATTGAGGTAAGTAGTATCATTGAAACTTTTTATTGCTTTATCGATCAGTTCAGCAGTGAAATCTACATGGTCAATAGAGGCTTCAATTCGTGGTACACCTAATGTTGGGAATGGGCCTGTGGGTTCTCTAACATACGATTTTTCAAATTGCTTGGCAAATAAATTTGCCACCTCTTTGGTATTGCTTGTTAAGAGAAACGTGTCAGGATCCCTTATAGAAGGTGGAATAGAGACCGCTGATGACAGTTGTTGGCGTACATAACTATGAAATGATTTCGGACCCCTTTCCACAACCCCTTCTTCAAATTCCTTCCTAGATTTCCTTACCATTGCAATGATTTTATTGTTCACTTTTCTGTATTTCTCGTAGGATTCATCTGATTTGTCTAGTCGGTAAATATTCCACAGTCCAGTCTTTTCTTCTATTAGGTTTAGTATGTCTGGACCTATCCACGGTTTGTTGCAGTTGTGATTAACTCTTTTTCGGCTTGTAGGTACATGTTGTTCAATAGATTTATCAACTTCACTCTTAAAGTCTTGCCACGCTTCGGATATGTTTGTGTGTAGGAGGTTGTAGTCTTTGTCTAATTCTTTCGAAATACGATCGTAGTTAGCCGCGAAGAAATTCCATCTACGTGCAGCGGTTATTGGGTCACTTCTGGCTCCTGTTTGGAATTGCAAAGTTGCTAGTAGAACCTGGTGGTCACTCTTTCCTATGTGTGCGTGGTGTTCTATTTTAGTACATAGGTTCTCATCATTGCATAATACCAAGTCTAGGACAGATTGCTGGCTACCTCTCTTACGCGTAATGTCAGTCACTAGCTGTTGAAGGCCCGAGTCTGTTAGCAGTTCCATGAACTTCCCATGTAACATGTTGTACCCATCTAGTTTAGTGAGTGGCCACTTAAAGTCTGGCAAATTGAAATCCCCCATAATGAAATCAGTGTGTGGTCCGCTACAAGCTGTTCGCATCATATCAAATAAAATACGATCAGAATCTTCAAAACCAGTGTGCGGTGGACGGTAAACTCCAGCTATCAAGAGCTTAAAATCAGAGTATTTAATTGTCAACCATAGTGCTTCCACTGTGGGGTTATTATTTAAGGTAGGGTGTAGTGTCACTTGAATAGGAACATCAAGGTATGCGCTACCAACATATATCGCCACCCCACCCCAACCCCTTCCCGCTGCTCTATCTCGTCTGAAGAGTAAGTAGCCTTTGATATCTATTAAGCTATTACTTATTTCTGGTTTTAGGTGTGTCTCAGTAAGTATAATACAAGTAGGTTTTAGTTTATTTATTTCCACTAAGAGTAAATCTCGTTTCGCCATTAAGGATGCCAGGTTCGTATAGAAGAAGGTGAATTCTGTGATTTTGGACCTTAATTTTTTGGGTCGGGCTTCACCTTCACTATCTTCGGCGTGCCATGAATATATTTAATTTTGAGATCTGACTCACCATCGTTCGTCCTCTGCTCCAATTCTGCTTTCAGATTTTTAAAGTACTCACGCTGATATGGGGTCTGATCATTCTTTACTTTGATACCAGTTGGAAGTTTCTTCCAGTTTTTAAGCACGTTGATTGCAGGCCGTTGTCCGGAGAAAACAATCTTCATAGGACGGAGAGCAGCCGTAGGGTCCTGCATGGGTTTTCCCAGACGCAAGACGGCCACAGGTTTCTCGTAGCCGGGTATCGATGCGAGGGTTTTATCCACCTGTTCCCGGTCAAACTGCTTGCGGTCATCCACATTCGCAGCAGAGTCCTGTGTCTCGGGCACCCCAAACATAATAACATTCGAGTTCTTTCTGCTCCTCTCACCGAGTTCAGACAGGACGGCTTACAGGCTGGTATTTTCAACCGGGTTTTTCTTCATCGCCTCAATTTCCTGCTGCAGCTCGCCAACTAGCTTCCTAAGGGCAGGCAGCTGCCGCACCCCGAGCTCGCAATCCTCGCACAGGTACTTCAGTGTGGGTTTCTGGAGGTCAATGACCCTCAGCTCTGTAGAAGTCAGACCGCTACATTTGCTGCAAATGTTTCGTTCGCATCCATAACACACTATATTAGCCTTCTCTGAGGGGAGTTTTTTGGTGCACTTGTAACACAAAGCCATTGGAGGGGGCAGGGCCATAATTATACCGGGTAATTATAAATGCTCTTCCATCAAGTTTCCTTTGAAATATTTGTTGTATGAATAATATGTTGGTGGCACTGTAAGTCTATGTTAAATTCGAGGTTAGCAGGTTAGGTTTTGCGTCAGTCTGTGTCAAAACTGACGCAAAACCTCGAATTTGACATAGACTTACAGTGCCAACAACATATTATTCATACAACAAATATTTCAAAGGAAACTTGATGGAAGAGCATTTATAATCACCCGTATTTATTATACAGCTCCAACAAATCAAAATATTACTTTACAGCTAGACGATTGAATCAAATTTCTCGTGCCAGTGCGGTTCTGCGCAGGAATGAATACAGCTTTCTTTCCTTGCTAGCTTTTGTTTTTTATTAAAATTATTAAGTGTGTTCTTCTCTGCTATCTGATGCAAGACTGTGAAGATCAGTTAGTTTAATTCCAAACAAACTGCTCTGCATGGTTAAAATTTGCAACAGTAAGTCTTTTTTTTTGTTCTTTGGAAAAAACGGGCTTAAATCACCTTAAAACTTAACAAATTTGTTGGTTTTAATGGTTGCAAAGTTACTTTCAAAGATTTTTTTTTACAAGCATCTGCAGGAGAATTTCCATTTCTAACCTAGTTAATTCAATTCTCTAATGTAGTTTGAGAAATGTTGGTAGTTTTTGGAGCTTTCTTATATCCCATGGCCTTGTTGACTAATTTTTCTATAGCACTCTTCATAGAGGCTTTTCTGATCATGACTTGTAGGCATAATTTCGGACACCTGCACAAAATAGTATTAAATGTAATGTTTATTTAGCGGTGTAAAATGGGTTTACTGTTATTGCTGTGTCCCATTTTGCTCAAACTTTCCCCTACTTTGCCTACAGTTGGTTGTATGGTGACCATGACTTTGCTCAATTTAAGCCGATTACTGGATAAACTGATATTATTTTTCCACCACCTAATATCATTCTTTATTTTCTCTTTCAGTATAATAAATTTATTGTAATTATTTTCACCTGTAAGGGCTGGGAATTTTGCTCTCTCCAGATTTTTAGTATCCGTCTATATGATGTTACTGGATAAGCAGTGATTAAAAACCCAATTAGATCAACAAAATTCCTTACAATTGAATGTATTTTTAAATTCAGTCAACGGTGAAAAACCGTTTTTCCTCTGCTAGCTGTAAAGCCAAAAGAATTTATAATTAATTCCATTAGTGCAAATTACCTCGTCATCTAATTAGTGACGTGCATGAATGGATGACGAAATTCCCACTGTACCTACCCACTATCTAGCGAAACTATTGCCAAATTAGCGGGGAAAGAAAACCTTGTTAACTTTTGTTCGGGAAATAGTCTGCAAAATGTCCCTCTTACATACCAAATTATCGAAAATTTGGCACGCACTAAGGAAATTACTAATGAACATTGTGCTAGTACTCGAGTAACTATTTTGAAGAAATTAGATGTTGACTACTTTACCACATAGAGTAGAGGGAGGTAAGAAACCGAATGTAGTACGTTGTATTTTTTTATGGTTATATATTTTATGCAGTTGAATATTTGGCATCTGAAGTTAGTATGACACTTCTATCTTGTTGTAAATAATGATATCTACTCCATGATTCGAAAAAGATGTTTATTGAAACAATCAAATCAACATGCGTCAAAATGGGACTTTTGCCCCATCTGTGGGGCAAGAGGCCTCGACTAGTGGGGAAAATTCTGCACTTTTTAAAGCAAAACAGAATGAAACATTTAACCCAAAAGAACGGTAATCAAAAATCCAGCTTGGTTCTCGCAATTTACATTTTTTGCTAGGCAAGAGTTCAGCAATTAATTTTTCATCCGTATCTTTAAATACCTTTTTAGTTGCATCCATTTTTGTTTAATTACCATCCTTATTAGCTGGCCATAGACACGCGTTTAAAACCGCCACGAATGTAGTTTTTCGTGGAAGTTTTGAACGCGTGTCTATGCCCAGCTTATGTCTGCGCATATGCACACGTGCAAAACCGGCACGGATGTACTACATTCGTGGCGGTTTTAAACGTGTGTCTATGGGCAGCTAATCTCTGTTGCTCTGTTGCTTCTCAAGTTTATCTTTGAAGGGGCTGCTGGCCAGTACTTCAGATTGTTTGGCTCTATTTAATTTCACTCAAAGTTTTGAAATTCTGGGTAAAGGTCGTTTGCAACAGGGCAGTTGTTGTGCATTTATGTCAAAGCTCAAAAATTGTGTATTACCTCAAACTGTATCTATTGACCATGGTGGTAGTGAAAAACCTAGTGAAAAATTATGCAAATAGTCCAATTGTGGCGTCGTATTTCAATTTAGGACCCTTACATATGCGGAGTCTTACCTCCCTCTAAAATTAAATTTTCAAACAATGCCATCTGGTGGTCACGCTTAAAGTGGCTCTACTTTTTATTTTTTCCCCTTTGAAAACGTCCACCAATCGTATGTATATTTTTAAAATTTGGTCCAATGATAAATATTTGCACATATACAAATACCTCGGTATTTCTCATCTCAAACTGACAACTATATTTAAAAATGAACAGATTTGAGAATTTGTAGCATTTTTTTACACTGAAAACAGGTAAAGTGGTTAGCACTTGGATTGTTATGACGTTCTTACTGGGTTCACCACTTTGAAATTAAAGATGTAACCGA
This sequence comes from Agriotes lineatus, assembly GCA_940337035.1. Lineage (NCBI taxonomy): Eukaryota > Metazoa > Arthropoda > Insecta > Coleoptera > Elateridae > Agriotes > Agriotes lineatus. Next base: position 97,175,206 of record OW679197.1, read on the forward strand.
ATACAAAATTTTCATTAAAACACACAAATTATAAACATACACAAATACGTCAATATGTTTTAATATACAAATATGAATAGCGAATTAAGTATAAACCTCATCTAGACGGCTGGAGATGCAATGCTGGAATCCCAGAGTGTCTATTCTTATATACAGACTGCTTATGCAAGAGAAAGGGTTCCTTGAATACAATAGTTATTGTCCAGCCAGGCATGGACATGGGCTATCTCACAAAGGTTTGCTCTCACTTTCGCCTGAGCCATTGTTAGTCGAGTCAGGTGCTCATTCGTTTATTGTCCCTGCAATTGGCCCTTTGTTAAACGATCCTCACGCTGTGCTGATATGGAATGCCTGCTGTTTGGAGAACTGCAGTCTGACGTTTTAGAAAAGTTCGTTTTTAGAAAGCGACTTAAATTAATCAACCTTGACGTTACTGAGATTCCTTAACGGCACGCATACAATTAATTTAGAAGATGCATTGGTTTACTTGAATTGCAGCACCCCGAATTTCACTTTTATTAGTGTCATCGTAAAGCAATACGCACAATTGACTGACACTCGCTGGTTCATGGGCTCTGCTACACAGGTAATAAAGTATTTTTTCAAGGTTTGAGTTAAATTTTGCATATAAAAAGGCGTCTAATGGACAACGAATTATAATTATATATATACAAAAATATTCTCTTTCTGAACTGTATAGAAATTTAGAACAAACATCATCCTGGTGCAATTTTCCATAATATCGTGCAACCATTACACCATTCATATTTAGATTAACTTACTTGTTACTACAAGTTACAAGCCCAACACGATGAAATGCCATGTCTCAAAAACTATTAACATATTCATTAAGTTTCCTACATTAATTTTTAATGCCGTATTATGTAACTGTGCTGTTCGCTATGTAAACATCCTATAGATACATGTTCTTTTTGTTAAAAACAATTGTTGGTTCGTATAAATTGTGTTACGATCTTTATTATGTAGGTAACTGTACTTTTCAATGTGATCGAATTTTTTTTCTTGATTATATACATCACCCTATGTATTAGCCACAGCAGCCAATTGATGCTTTATGGATTACACGTGAAAAACTTTACACTGCTGCAAGTACGGTTTGTTTCTGTACTGGAAGGAGTAATGCAAATGTAAGCAGTCTTAAAGAGAACGTATAATTAGCAGGTGTGCGTATTCATACTTATTTGACAACAGTAAGAGTTGGCTACAAATTCGTTACATAAACCTTATCGTTTGTACTTCTGATTAGTAACAAATCATTACTACCATTTTTATTTGTGCTGTAAAATCAGTTTAGCTTTTGTGCAATTTCAAATATAATAGTGTCTTACTTGCCAATTTAAAGAGCTGCAATTTTTGAAATCATATCTGTCCTTAACCTTAAATATTTACGTAATAGTTCATGAAGCAAATTATGTATTTGTTTTACAATAGCTTTTAAACTATATTATTTCCGACGTCTGTACTGTTGACGCTTTGCTTTCCAGATCTTAGTATTAACGATACAGTCATTAGAAATTGCATCAATTAGTTGATATATCGAAATATCGCTGCTATAATGTTATGAACTGTAAATAACATATGTAAGTAAATTTTAACAAGTGCAATATATGTAACTATTAAGCAACCATATAGTTATAATGGATCCGTTATTTGTATGTAACCTTTTCATTTTATTACATAAATGATGATGATGACAATCTTGGTGTATTTTATATATTAAAGAAGTTTTCAAGAGTTTGAACCACGTTTCCTGTAGAGTGACGAACGAGGAAATAAGACGCAGAATGGAGGCACCAGAATCAGTTGTGGACAGAATTGGAGAATGGAGGAGACGACGTGGCTTATGAAGATCTTTAAATGGTCGCCGCCGGTTAAGAAAAAAAGAGGTAGACCACGCAAACCGTGGAATGAGGGTATTCGGAGAGCCATGGAGGAACCTGGAAGAAGACCAAGCACAGAACAGGGAGGTTTGGAGACAGGGAACAGGAAGACGGCATTTAGCTGTATTGTAAACTAGCATAACTGAAACCGGTTGTAAACTTCATGTAACACCTTAAAGCACTACGAACGAACGCCAATGAGAAATGTCAATGTCCAAAAATAACACTTCACGTATAACTAACATCAACTAGTTAAAATAACTAGCGCCAAAATAATGACCACTCAAAAACGTTCGATTATTTCGAAAGGCACTGTACATCTCTACGCTCAAATTTGCCTGTTAATGGCGGCCAACAATCGTATGGCCACACTGTCTTGTATATAGTCACTGTACGTAATAGTACAGTGGCTATATACAAGACAGTGTGGCCATAGGGATGTCTTCGCCGCTATTGGTCGACGCGAATATCCGCCATTAACAGGCAAAATATTTAGTTACTTTTAAGTTGTTCTCAAAGAGGTTGGTAGAACCTGTTCATTTGGTTATGGAAGAAAATAAAACCTTTCAAATCTGACAATTGTAAATTGTCAGTGTCAAATAATTCATTAGCGTCGCAAGCGGGTAAAATTTTATCATCTATTGCCCTGAAAAACTAATATTCTGCACAGTATTTAAATGTGACAATTTATAATTATGCTATTGTTGTAATAGCACAAGATGCGTTCGACTTGGAATATATGATAAAGAGATTACATCGGTGCTGCGATAAATGGGGCCTTAGCATAAGTTTAGAGGAAACGGAGTATTTAGTAGTCAACTCGAAAGCAAAATATGAAGTCTTAATAAATGAAGATGTCGCAGTAAGACAAGTAGAAATGTTTAAATACCTCGGTGCTACAATACAATCGATGCAAAAGGTTTGGGAACAGAAGAGATCAGAACTCGAATAGTACAAAGTACTTAAAATCAATTTGATGGGACAATACTATCTCTTAACAAAAACAAAAAAAGAATAGGTAAAGTAATGGTAGAGTCGGTGCTATGTTATGGTAGTGAGGTATGGACTGTAACAGCGGAAATGAAACGAAGACTAAACACAGTTCAAATGGACAAAAAAGCGGAAAGGTATCGAGACGAGATAGAGTGACGAACGAGGATATAAGACGCAGAATGGAGGCAGTTGTGGACAGAATTGGAGAATGGAGGAGACGACATGGCTTATGAAGATCTTTAAATGGTCATCTCCGGTTAAGAAAAAAATCTGGTGTGATACACTCACACAACTTCCTTTTACAGTGATCTTATAATTAGTCAAAAATTTCATTTTTAATTTTTAACCATTTGTTAAAAATTTTCAAAAATTACAAATTCTACAAAAACGGTACAAAATCGAGTGTTAGTTGAAGAGACAAATTTTCTCTAGAATTTTAAGGTGAATTCAAAAATGTAATAATATACCGGCTGTTTTATTTAAAATAGGAGTTAATAAAAAAAATAGAAAAAAAAACAAAAGAAACCCACTTTAGAAGTATTCAACTGGAAAATCACCTATCTCACATCAATACACATTAAAAAAAATGTAAGAAAAATGTAAAGTTTAAAAAAAATCGTTAGCCGTTTTTGAAAAAATCGAAAAAAACTGAAAAATCACAAGAGTAAACACCTACTTCCGGTTACGCGATTTATTTCAGAAGCTTGCTGTCTCATCTACATAGTACACAAAACTTATATATGAAGTTTCAACGCCTTACCTCTTTTCGTTTTTGAGATATTCTGTTCACAGGCAGACACACAGACCAATGAAAAAAAATCTGGTGTGATACACTCACACAACTTCCTTTTACAGTGATCTTATAATTAGTCAAAAATTTCATTTTTAATTTTTAAAATTTTGTCAAAAATTTTCAAAAATTACAAATTCTACAAAAACGGTACAAAATAGAGCGTTACTTGAAGAGACAAATTTTTTCTAGAATTTCAAGGTGAATTCGAAAATGTAATAATATACCGGGTGTTTTATTTAAAATAGGAGTTAATAAAAAAAAATAGAAAAAAAAACAAAAAAAACCCACTTTAGAAGTATTCAACTGGAAAATCACCTATCTCACAAAAATACACATTAAAAATGTAATAAAAATGTAAAGTTTAAAAAAAATCGTTAGAGCCGTTTTTGAAAAAATCGAAAAAACTGAAAAATCACAAGAGTAAACACCTACTTCCGGTTATGTGATTTTCTTCAAACGCTTGCTGTCGCATCTACATAGTACACAAAACTTATATATTAAGTTTCAACGCCATACCTCTTTTCGTTTTTGAGATATTCTGTTCACAGACAGACAGACCAATGAAAAAAAATATGTTTTTTGGGTTCAGGGGACTCTAAAACGTGAAGATCTGTTGAAAACTCAATTTCGAATTTTTGGGGTGAATCCAATACTTCCTTTATAGTAAAAGGAAGTAAAAATATGTTTTTTGGGACCTTACTATTACGTACAGTGACTATATACAAGACAGTGTGGCCATACGATTGTTGGCCGCCATTAACAGGCAAATTTGAGTGTAGAGATATACAGTGCCTTTCGAAATAATCGAACGTTTTTGAGTGGTCATTATTTTGGCGCTAGTTATTTTAACTAGTTGATGTTAGCTACACGTGCAGTGTTATTTTTGGACATTGACAGTTCTCATTGGCGTTCGTTCGTAGTGCTTTAAGGTGTTACATGAAATTTACAACCGGTTTCAGTTATGCTAGTTTACAATACAGCTAAATGCCGTCTTCCTGTTCCCTGTCTCCAAACCTCCCTGTTCTGTGCTTGGTCTTCTTCCAGGTTCCTCCATGGCTCTCCGAATACCCTCATTCCACGGTTTGCGTGGTCTACCTCTTTTTTTCTTAACCAGCGGAGACCATTTAAAGATCTTCATAAGCCACGTCGTCTCCTCCATTCTCCAATTCTGTCCACAACTGATTCTGGTGCCTCCATTCTGCGTCTTATTTCCTCGTTCGTCACTCTATCTCGTCTCGATACCTTTGCGTCCATTTGAACTGTGTTTAGTCTTCGTTTCATTTCCGCTGTTACAGTCCATACCTCACTGCCATAATATAGCACCGACTCTACCATTACTTTACCTATTCTTTTTTTGTTTTTGTTAGAGACAGTATTGTCCCATCAAATTGATTTTAAGTACTTTGTACTATTCGAGTTCTGATCTCTTCTGTTCCCAAACCTTTTTCATCGATTGTATTGTAGCACCGAGGTATTTAAACCTTTCTACTTGTCTTACTGCTACATCTTCATTTATTAAGACTTCATATTGTGCTTTCGAGTTGACTACTAAATTAAATACTCCGTTTCCTCTAAACTTATGCTAAGGCCCCATTTATCGTAGCACCGACGTAATCTCTTTATCATATATTCCAAGTCGAACGCATTTTGTGCTATTACAACAATAGCATAATTATAAATTGTCACATTTAAATACTGTGCAGAATATTAGTTTTTCACGGCAATAGATGATAAAATTTGACCCGCTTGCGACGCTAATGAATTATTTGACACTGACAATTTACAATTGTCAGATTTGAAAGGTTTTATTTTCTTCCATAACCAAATGAACAGGTTCTACCAACCTGTTTGAGAACAACTTAAAAGTAATTAAATATTTTGCCTGTTAATGGCGGATATTCACGTCGACCAATAGCGGCGAAGACATCCCTATGGCCACACTCAAGGCTTGTATATAGTAGGTTGCCTCGTAACTCTACACCAATGGCAGAACAGCGCGCGAATACGTCACCAGTATGCAGCTTTGAATATCGTGCATGCTAGACAGGAACGTTTACATCGCATTTACAAGCTTACTTTCTAATATTTCGTAATGCTTTTTAACCAGTGAAAAGCTTATTTTTCTAAATTCAGATTCCGAGAAATTAATCTCATTTTATTGTTCGAAAATCGAAAATCAATTGTTTAAACAAAGCGTACCGGAAAAGCGCGGTATACATTTCAACATCGAGGTACTTTAATTATTATTGCACATAATTGTACACTTCCAGCGTATGAAATGTGTGAAAACGAATAAAGAAATTTTTGGGGAAAAATTGCCTATATTACTTTGTTGTTATAAAAAATACGATTTATTTTTATAGCGCTTTGCTGTGTGTCGCGCCTTCCGTGACCCACTCAAGCGGTAAGATGTAAGAACATATACCACGGCAACTAATGCTATAATGGTAGTTTATAACGTTCGTTTAAGCAAAAAACAATGAAATGGTCGCAAACCCATATAAAAAACAAACCAAATAATGTGTAAATGCCCTAATTTAATAGCCTTTTAATTCATGCTTATTGCAGAATATCTGAATTGCGACTGGTGCACAGCATCCACAGCAAAATTTCATAACATTTCAAACACCCTGAACTTCCTAAATTTAATGATGAATTATAGATATCTATATACTTTCCAAGTAAAACGTTTGAAATAAAATTTATTTAAAATAAATGACAATTACCCATTCTAAACTATCAAGTAGGTATTTCTGATTAGTAACAGCCAGTTCTACAAGACTGTAAATTTAAGCTGTGCCCTTAAACGATAAATACAAAAAACAAATAAATAAAAAATCTAGAAACAAAAGAGTATTTATGATACTTACCTACTGAAGAAAGATAAAATACACAATCCAAAGATTGATATCAAGTAAAACACAAATGAAAAAACTACGATTTTTTAATGCAAATGTTGTTTATTAATGTATATTGTGTGTAAATTAGACTAAAAAACTGAAAGCAATCATGATATACTTACTAAAATACAAAATTAATAAACGTTCATAATATAATTTAAAAATTTTTTTTTGCAGATTTTTGTAGATCTGAATTTCCTCCACGTTTCTTACCTAAAACGATTTTATTTTTTCTTGAGGTGTTCAGATATTTGATTCTAATCAATATTCTTAGTTTATAATACTCCCTAACAATTTCCCGATCAACATTTACTTTTCTGTACAAATAGTTTGTGGTTTAAAAAAAAACGTGTGTATCGGGTTTGAAAGTTCTTTGGTGGAATTTTTGAAAATATGCTTCCATTCTAATCACCTCTTGAAACCAATTAATAGATGGTTTAATTAATCCTCCAAATGACAGACTTTGCACCCAAGAAGGCATGCTATATGAGTGCAAAGTCGTTAGTTCAGAATTTTTAGTATACGTTCCAAGATCTGTGTGTTTTATTAAAAACTTTTTCGCTAAAAATCCCGCAAAATATTTTAGCCCATCTTTTTCTGATATTCCCTTAACTACACCAACTATAAAATATAACTACACTAATGTAAATTCAGTTTCTAGGTCCAGAAATAACACAAAATGCAACTAATAATAAAGAAACAAGCTATCAATATATACGTTAGCATATAAGCTTGGTAACCGCACAAGCAGTCTCAAAATATGCGAAAACGGCACTTTTATCACACATGCCTTGTAAAAATTGATCCAAACCAATCAAAATGTATCACGCTATTTGCCCAACTCTTAGTAATCTATATACAGGTACTCTACGTAATAGTACAGTGCCTTTATATAAAGGCACTGTACGTAATAGGCAAAGATATATTAAACAAGATACAGCCATGCGGCGACATAGTTCAAAATGACGTACCTTTTATTGCTGTCACTCTCAGTGCATGAATTACGTATAGCGCTATCCTTTAGAGAGGTACCTTTGCTTGCATAGAAAAAAATTGTTGGTGGCACTGTAAGTCTATGTCAAATTCGATGTTAGCAGGTTAGCTTTTGCGTCAGTTTTGACACAAACTGTCGCAAAACCTAACCTGCTAATCTTGAATTTGACACAGACTTACAGTGCCAGCAACAAATTTTTCAAAACAGAATTTTTTACTGTTCCACTTTTCAATGCAAGCAATGGTACTTTGATGCGATATTGAGAGAAATTTTTACAAAATACACGCACCGATGGAGGGATAAATCTTCATAAAAATGACTATAAGAATATTATTAATAATATTAATAATATTATAAATATTAATTGAGCTCTTTATTATTTCAATAAACTACGTGAATTACGAGTTTGGCGTAATTTGAAATTTGAATGACATTTCAAAACAAAGCACTCGAAATTCGTGCGACTTACGGCTAACTAGTAAAAAGAAAAAACAAATACATTACATGCGTGGCAGAATGAAATGGAGAGATGTACCGAATTCTTTGATATGTTTTCTAATCACGAACATACGTTTACCGCGCATGGCTGTATCTTGTTTAATATATCACGGCCAACTAAATTAAATAATTTAGTTGGCCGTGAATATATCTATGGTAATAGTACAGTGGCTTTATACAAGACAGTGTGGCCATAGGGATGTCTTCGCCGCTATTGGTCGACGCGAATATCCGCCATTAACAGGCAAAATATTTAGTTACTTCTAAGTTGTTCTCAAAGAGGTTGGTAGAACCCGTACATTTGGTTATGGAAGAAAATAAAACCTTTCAAATCTGACAATTGTAAATTGTCAGTGTCAACTAATTCATTAGCGTCGCAAGCGGGTGAAATTTTATCATCTATTGCCCTGAAAAACGAATATTCTGCACAGTATTTAAATGTGACAATTTAGAATTGTGCTATTGTAATACCTAATAGCACAAGATGCGTTCGATTTGGAATGTATGATAAAGAGATTACATCAGTGCTACGATGAATGGGGCTTTAGCGTAAGTTTAGAGAAAACGGAGTATCTATTTAGTAATCAACTAGGAAGCACAATATGAAGTCTTAAGAAATGAAGATGTCGCAGTAAGACAAGTAGAAAGGTTTAAATACCTCGGTGCTACAATACAATCGATGAAAAAGGTTTAGGAACAGAAGAGATCAAAACTCGAATAGTACAAAGTAATAAGATAATGGGATGATTGAAATCAATTTCATGGAACAATACTATCTCTAACAAAAACAAAAAAAGAATAGGCAAAGTAATGGTAGAGTTGATGCTATGTTATGGCAGTGAGGTATGGACTGTAACAGCGGAAATGAAACGAAGACTAGACACAGTTCAAATGGATGAAAAAGCGGAAAGGTATCGAGACGAGATATAGTGACGAACGAGGAAATAATACGCATAATGGAGGCACCAGAATGAGTTGTGGACAGAACTGAACGGAAAGCGTTAAACTGGTTTGGTCATCTGATGAGAATAGAGGAGACGACGATTTGGCCTATGAAGATCTTTAAATGGTAGCCGCCGGGTAAGAAAAAAAGAGGTAGACCACACGAACCGTGGAATGAGGGTATTCGGAGAGCCATGGAGGAGAGGAACCTGGAAGAAGACCAAGCACAGGACAGGGAGGTTTGGAGACAGGGAACAGGAAGACGGCATTTAGCTGTATTGTAAACTATCATAACTGAAACCGGTTGTAAACTTCATGCAACACCTTAAAGCACCACGAACGAACGCCAATGAAAAATGTCAAACGTTCAAACATAACACTGCACGTGCAGCAAACATCAACTAGTTAAAATAACTACCGCCAAAATAATGACCACTCAAAAACGTTCGATTATTTCTAAAGACACTGTATATCTCTACGCTCAAATTTGCCTGAAAATGGCCGCCAACAATCGTATGGCCACACTGTCTTGTATATAGTCACTGTAGGTAATAGTAGTGTACCTGTATAATACTTTGCAAGAGTAGGGCAAACAGCGACAAATTTTGGATCAATTTTTCATGGCTACCAAGATTTAATGATATATTGAAAAACAAGGTTGGTAAAACTGACACGCCAGTTGTTAGTTTTATCAAATTCAAGGTTAGCAGGTTAGGTTTTGCGTTAGTCTGTGTCAAAACTGACGGAAAACCTAACCTGCTAACCACGAATTTGATGAAACTGACAACTCGTGTGTCAGTTTTACCAACCTTGTTTTTCAATATACCATTAAATCTTGGTAGCCATGAAAAAATTATCCAATTTTTTTCGCTGTTTGCCCTACTCTTACTAAAGTATTATGCAGGTACACTAGGTAATAGCAAGGTCTGTAAATATATTCGTAGTATGCTTAGATATTTCAAAGCTTGCTATATTTACGGACCTTGGGTAATAGTAGAGTGTGGCCATACAATTGTTGACTGGTACTTTTGAATCCAATGTCAAAAACAGATTTTGGGAAAAACCATGGTGATGTAATAAAAAAATAGAATTTTTTTAACGGTGTAAGCGACATTTGGTAACAAAAAATTACTAAAGTCAAAATAAAATTTGACAATTATTCATTTGCTGAAGTGAATAATGTTATTCAAAATAACTGATCTCTCAAATACAATAAAATACCACAAAGGGGTTTAAATGTTGAAGAAATGTGAGTCATACGGTGTCTTCAATTTATTACAATTGATGCAAATTGGAAAGTTCAAATCCAAAACACAAATGATATAGCATCATTTGTAAAAATCTTCTCGGTAATTTAATATGCTTTATTAACATCTAAATTATATTAGACAGATACATGGGCTAAACCCCAATATAGCCCATTGGTGCTTAGGCGCATGCGCGTGATAATGTGATTCTCAGTTTGTCGGAGGTTCTACAAATGTTCAGACAATGGAGGTAAAACACGGGAGACGGGAGTCTCATGCCAGACCCAATCTTGACTACCGTCAAGGTGCGAATTTAAGTTAGCTGCTGTTTAAGATTTGTGTGTGCTTAGTAGAAAAATGCCTGTGCATCACCATAAAACAAGCAGTTAGTCCAATTGTCGACAATAATATTGAATTTGAATTTCCCAATGAGTATTTCTCTTATTTATAGCTTAAAATCTAGTTTCACCACTGGCATAACAGTTCCTTTATGTTCATATTCCGTAAATGTCAAAATGTACCAGTGGGGCTATACTGGAGTTTTCCCGACACTAAACTACTTGCTATACATGTTTAACCTGGAATTGCAAATGTACACCGCAATAATCTATTGAGCAGTTACTTACGAATATTTAAGCAATATAAAACTTACAGGAAAATATTTATTTCTCTGTTAAATGTTCTGGTTTGTTTGATGTTAATACCGTTCTGAATATCGTAAACAACTAATTTGCGAAAAACGTCAAAATATGGTTCTTTTCCGTAGAAACAAACTATAATTTGGAAAACTCACAGCCGCGGGAAAACTAATAGCGGATTTCATCACGTGATACGTCCACTCAAACTTTTGACAAGTTATAAAATGCCAATGTCTTATTTTGACATTAGTAACTTTTTGTAACTAAACATTCTGTACACTGTTAAAAATGACAATAACTTGGAATCCTTTTGCCTTCAGCCAATAGAAAACATGACCACCGTATGGCCACACTGTGATTATATAGTCACTGTAGGTAATAGTACAGTGGCTATATACAAGACAGTGTGGCCATAGGAATGTCTTCGCCGCTATTGGTCGACGCGAATATCCGCCATTAACAGGCAAAATGTTTAGTTACTTTTAAGTTGTTCTCAAAGAGGTTGGTAGAACCAGTTCATTTGGTTATGGAAGAAAATAAAACCTTTCAAATCTGACAATTGTAAATTGTCAGTGTCAAATAATTCATTAGCGTCGCAAGCGGGTCAAATTTTATCATCTATTGCCCTAAAAAACTGATATTCTGGGCAGTATTTAAATGTGACAATTTATAATTATGCTATTGTTGTAATAGCACAAGATGCGTTCGACTTGGAATATATGATAAAGAGATTACATCGGTGCTACGATAAATGGGGCCTTAGCATAAGTTTAGAGGAAACGGAGTATTTAGTAGTCAACTCGAAAGCACAATATGAAGTCTTAATAAATGAAGATGTCGCAGTAAGACAAGTAGAAAGGTTTAAATACCTCGGTGCTACAATACAATCGATGAAAAAGGTTTGGGAACAGAAGAGATCAGAACTCGAATAGTACAAAGTACTTAAAATCAATTTGATGGGACAATACTATCTCTAACAAAAACAAAAAAAGAATAGGTAAAGTAATGGTAGAGTCGGTGCTATATTATGGCAGTGAGGTATGGACTGTAACAGTGGAAATGAAACGAAGACTAAACACAGTTCAAATGGACGAAAAAGCGCAAAAGTATCGAGACGAGATAGAGTGACGAACGAGGAAATAAGAGGCAGAATGGAGGCACCAGAATCAGTTGTGGACAGAATTGGAGTATGGAGGAGACGACGTGGCCTATGAAGATCTTTAAATGATCGCCGCCGGTTAAGAAAAAAAGAGGTAGACCACGCAAACCATGGAATGAGGGTATTCGGAGAGCCATGGAGGAACCTGGAAGAAGACCAAGCACAGAACAGGGAGGTTTGGAGACAGGAAACAGGAAGACGGCATTTAGCTGTATTGTAAACTGCCATAACTAAAACCGGTTGTAAACTTCATGTAACACTTTAAAGCACTACGAACGAACGCCAATGAGAAATGTCAATGTCCAAAAATAACACTGCACGTGTAACTAACATCAACTAGTTAAAATAACTAGCGCCAAAATAATGACCACTCAAAAACGTTCGATTATTTCGAAAGGCACTGTATATCTCTACGCTCAAATTTGCCTGTTAATGGCGGCCAACAATCGTATGGCCACACTGTCTTGTATATAGTCACTGTAGGTAATAGTACAGTGACTATATAATCACAGTGTGGCCATACGATGGTCATGTTTTCTATTGGTTGAAGGCAAAAGGATTCCAAGTTATTGTCATTTTTAACAGTGTATAAAATGTTTAGTTTCAAAAAGTTACTAATGTCAAAATAAGACATTGGCATTTTATAACTTGTCAAAAGTTTGAGTCGACGCATCACGTGATGCAATCCGCTATTAGTTTTCCCGTGGCCGTGAGTTTTCCAAACTATAGTTTGCCAATTAGTTAGTTGCGATATTTAGTATTAACATCAAACAAACTAGAACATTTAACAGAGAAATAAATATTTTCCTGTAAGTTTTATATTGCTTAAATATCGTAAGTAACTGCTCAATAGATTATTGCGGTGTACAATTTACATATTATCTTGAATAACATATGATTCTACAAATCAATTTGAAATTACTGAAAAAATAAGTTACTTATATCGTGTTAGTCCAAACTTAATGACAGATATAATATATAAAGTATGTAGTTCATAATTTCACTTTACAGCATTTTAGTGTACGACAAACCCACCTAAAAAAAGACGTAAAATGGTATGTTGTTCCGCATTTGGTTGCTCCAATCGTTCAGAACAAGGGTACACGATGAAAAGATTTCCAAGGAATCCTAATTGTGTTATTTTAAATTATATCTCTTTTTGTTGTTCATCGTGCTTCAAAATATTCAGTACTTTGCCAAATTACACCTATAAAACATGTATCGAGAAAACTCCAGTATAACCCACTGGTACATTTTGACATTTACGGAATATGAACATAAAGGAACTGTTATGGCAGTGGTGAAAATGGATTTTAAGCTATAAATAAGAGATATACTCATTGGGAAGTTCAAATTCACAATTATATAGGTATGACGATTGGACTAACTGCTTTTTTTACGGTGATGCACAGGTATTTTTGTACTAAGTACACACAAACAGTGTTGAATTGAGACTGTTTACTCCGGGGGGGGAAAATGAAACTTCTGGGGGGTATTTTTACCTATTTCTACGCAATTCGCCCATTCTTTTATAGATTAAAAAAATATGAATATGATATGGTAATGTTTCCGGGAGGGAATTCTGTACTGTCCGGATGGGAATTTCCCTTTCAGTCACCCCCTGGATTCAACACTGCACACAAATCTTAAACTGCAGCTAACCTAATATCGCACCTTGACGGTAGTCAAGATTGGGTCCGGCATGAGACTCTCGTGTTTTGCCTCCATTGTCTGAACATTTGTAGAACCTCCGACAAACTGAGAATCACATTATCACGCGCATGCGCCTAAGCACCAGTGGGCTATATTGGGGTTTAGCCCATGTACCTATCTAATATAATTTAGATGTTAATAAAGCATATTAAATTACCGAAAAGATTTCTACAAATGATGCTATATCATTTGTGTTATGGATTTGAACTTTCCAATTTCCATTAATTGTAATAAATTGAAGACACCGTATGACTCATATTTCTTCAACATTTAAACGCCTTTGTGGTATTTTATTGTATTTGAGAGATCAGTCATTTTGAATAACAATCTTTCACTTCAGCAAATGAATTGTCAAATTTTATTTTGACTTTAGTAACTTTTTGTTACCAAATGTCGCTTACACCGTTAAAAAAATTCTATTTTTTTATTACATCACCATGGTTTTTCGCAAAATCTGATTTTGACATTGGATTCAAAAGTACCAGCCAACAATTGTATGGCCACACTGTGATTATATAGTCACTGTAGGTAATAGTAAGGTCACTATATCAATAAGGTACCACCATTAGTGATTTTTTATATCTATCCTTGTCGCACAATTTTCTCCAACTGGGGATAAAAACACATAACCTAACAGATTCCTCACTTTACAAGTGCCATTACACCAAAAAGAAAATCCCCAAAAACTAGCGTCTTCCCTATTGCACTTGGGAAATTTGTATTTGTTATCCTTATCTCACAATTTTCTCACATTCTCAAGCGAGGAATGGAATGGCGGTACCTTATTGATATAGTGACCTTAGGTAATAGTAGAGTTCCTTTATGTATTAAGAGTTGAGCCATTGGATCCACAACTCAAGGACCATGTGATGCAGCAAAAATATATTTCATTTGTTTTAGCTGAAATAAGTATGCATACTGTTTAAAATCAGCAAAAATCAGGCACTCCATGGTTTGTGAATCCAAAACAAGTCACCCTACATGTCCCAACTCTTTTATATACAGGGACTCTAGGTAACGATAGAGTTCCTATATGTACTAAGAGTTGAGCCATTGGATCCACAAATCAAGGACCATGTGATGTAGCACAGATATCTTTCATTTATTTTAGTTGAAAGAAATATGCATAAAGTTTAAAATCGGCAAAAATCAGATACTCCATGATTTGTGGATCCAAAACAAGTAACCCTACATGTCCCAACTCTTTTATATACAGGGACTCTAATGTGCGATAGATTCCAACGCCGCGTAGAGGTGGCGCGAGCTAGCAAAATTGCCGCGCTGTGCCTGTCAGATCAGTTGCGCCCGACGGAAGGTTAAAAGGGCTTTTATATATTTACGACCCATAAAAGAAGTAATATTATTACTACCATATATCCTGCCTACACGATCTTCATTGCGCTGTGTGACTTAGATAACTAGATGCTAATTACTGGGAAGGCATTTCCAGGCCCGTTTACACCAACTTGGACGTAAATGTATTAATGGGTATCGCTGGACTGAAGATTGCTATGGGCAGGTAGACTAAGCCAAGCAGGACGGGAAGATTAAGATCAGGTCAAAAGTCTCACGCAGTTCGAATTCTCAGTAAAAAGGTAGCATTAGAAATTACTGGTGTTATTTGTTTCGCCGTATGGAACAATTCACGTGGGTGCCCCAGGTGATAGTTATGCTTGGTTTCTGCACAGGTGACTACTCGCTTAGCAGGATTAAGTAAGGCTGACGATCAGCTGTGGGGGCCTTTAGCCTTCCATGGCCTAAGGCTGCTCTCGGCTGTGGTTCAGGTGTTCTCAGCTTCTAGACGCAAGTGTGTTTACCTACCCGGGAGTCGCTTTGTTATACTTTTTCTCTGGTTTCTTCCACTTCGCGCAGATAGAAAAACATAAGTAGGGCAAATAGGGGGTTTACGAAAACTGCATGATGCTGGCCCCCATATAGATCACCTGGTGGCTTTATGTATTACCCATGCTGTGCCCAGATGTCTTCATGTCGGACCTTATTGTGACCAGACGGATTCATGTGGCGCGATGCTTAACCTATTTCTAATGAAATTTCCAGAGAAGCAAAGCATCACAATATTGCAATAGGATACGGATTTAGTGGTGCTAGCCGTGAGAGTAATCCCTTTTTAAATTGTTAATAAATTACTATACATCTAAATATTTGTGCCATATCATACACTTATTTGATCAGTTTGATATATTTAGTATACAGATTGTCCGGATTGTACTCGGGACATGGAAAATTAATGAGTGCAACAGGGAGAAACAGATAAAATGAGTAGGTATGACAGAGAAGAAACATATCCAAATTTATCAATATACCAATGGAGACTTTCAAAACTTTTCATGGATATACAAGTTTTTAAAATAAATTAAGCTCAGCTGTCATTAGTGTCATTAAAAGTTACAAAATTACAAACAATTCTGGATATGCCCGAACGGGAAGGAATGAGACAATTTTCAAACGCAGTTATAAATAAATTTATAGTTTAATTAATTAAGTTCCCAGCATAAATCCATTTGATAATTTGAACCTTTTCTGCTACCGTGTACGGCATTTTGAAATTTCAAATGACAGATGCGTTTAATTTATTTAAAATATGAGCATCCATGAAAAGTTTTTAAAGTGTCCATTGGTATATTGATAAATTTGATATGTTTTATCTCTGTCATACCTACTCATTTTATCTGTTTATTCCTGTCGCACTCATTAATTTCCCATGTCCCGAATACAATCCGGACAATGTGTATGTACACACAGAACGAAATGGCGTACGACTAAAGTAGGTTTCCACACAAGTTATGTCCTTTTTGTGAGCTGTTTAAAAGTGTTAGTTATCGTTTTGAGTATATTCTTAGTTGTGTTACTTAAACCCTCATCGTTTAAGACCAAAACTGGCTTAGTTGATTGTATCATGCATACTGAGCTAGCTAGGTAAATTAACCGAGCAAATGTCGTCGCATTTAAATTTAACGTCAGAACGACGAGGCTAAACTAATATTTCATTACAGTGTTCACTAATCCCTTGATATCATATGAAAGTTCTCCTAAATATTATAAATAGTATTATAGCGCATCTATTTATGTACACCAACGTTTTCATGATAAAATAGAGCGAATCAAATTTAGTAGATTTACCGTTTCAACTGTATTTCCGTTTATATTTGACGGGGTACAACAAAAAAGAAATATATTTAAAGCCAAAAGAGGCAACAATATCAATACTTGGTTTAGAATTGTTTTTCTTTCTGCTTTGTGATTTTTCAGTTTTGTTGTAGCTTTTTTTATATCATCTTCTTTGGTTATTTCGATATCAATTTTCGGTCGGTGTTGTTTTAAAAATTAAAAAATCAACAACAGTAACTACTCATCCCTCATCCATTATAATAAATTCGTAATTTATGATAAAGTAGGTAGTGTTTCTAACGCCTCGATGTTCAATCACATTTCGAATAAACCACAAACCAGTTCAAATTTAGCTTCACGGAAGTTAGCCTTCATAAATGATAAAAATTAGTCATGTGGTTTTTTTCAGCATCTTAAACTGCAGCTAACCTGAAATGATAGCTCCTGCGCATGAGGTGGAAGTGGTCTACTATACTGTATTTTAGCCGATAACTTTTGCTTTACAAGGTATAAAACTCACAGTTTTACCTCATTATGCAGCATTGCCATTACGTTCGTTATTCCTTCTTTGTTCTTAAGCTGTCCTTTGACGAACGTAAGTTTTCTGTCAATGCAATAGTATGGTTGATGTTGAATTTCATAGAAAGTGGTTGCATGTCCTCTAAGATTGGATAAATAGTAAAATATACCGGGTGAGAATGGGGCCAGGGCAATGCTTACGTCTTCTTTATTTATGAATCGATTTTTATAACATTTTATGTGAAGATACCAAACATAATTTCTGATTAACAGATAGGTATAGTCAAAATGGCCGATTTTCGGTTTTACAGGAAATGACACCAACTTTGATTTTGTAAATGGATCACCCTGTATATTTTATGTTTTTCGGAATCTACAAGTCAAATTATAATAGTCTCGCCAAATTTTAATTTTTTCAAACAGAAAAACATTTTTTTCGAATTTTATTTTTCACTATAGAAGGCTGTGACCTGAAAAAATATGTTCTAATTGAATCTAGCAACTAATAATAATAGCTACTTTATCAATAAAATTAATAATAATTCCTCAATAAAAGAACAAATTTTGCTAAACACGTTTGTTAAGAAAAAGTCAGTTTTTTTAAATTCCATCTACTACATGCCATCTTCCCATTAAACAGAAAATTTAATTACCAATCTAACGATATGCACCATGCACTACTTTATCTTTATCTAAAATTGAAGAATAATTAATTGATTAATATTATTAATATTTCTGTGTAATATCTAAGCAAATTCGGCAACACTGTTTTATGTAATTTGAGTCGTAGATTGGTAACACAAAATATATAGGGTAATCCATTTAAAAAATCAAAGTTACGGTTATTTCCGGTGTAACCGAAAGTTGGGCATTTCGATTATACTTGTGTGTCAATTCGAAATTATGTCTAGCAGCTTTGTATCAAGTTTCGTCGAAATTAATTTATAAGTAATAGAGATAGAGGCATGGCCCTGGTCTCATTGTCACCTGGTATATTTACATGTTGATTCCAGCTCCTTAAAAAAAATAAGTAAACTTACCTGTAGTCCCCTGACATTTTCTAAATTCTATGGGGGCAGCTCGACATTGTTTGCGCTTTTGCAGTATTTTGACTAAAATTGATTTTCTGAAGAAAGAGCCCTCTTTGAGCGTTTATTTTATCCTATATGACGCTAGTTTAAATGCTTTATCCTGTGTGCAAGGTCATTGTATTTTCCTATTAAGCTAATGGCAGATAATTTCAATAGATTGCTTCAGGGGTGCTGCACCGCACCTGCTCCTGTGGAAGAGTATATCGTAGCAATGCACTTTACTTCACAATACAATAGTCACCGGCATAGCTTGCTAGGATATTAGTCCTTTGTAATCAGTTTCAAGTTGATAATTTTTAACGTCGTTGCCAATACCATTTATATAGAGAGATTATTTTCTAAGTATGACAATAGAAAATTGTGTTGGGTAGCCATAATCTTCTAGATATGTACTGTCTTTGGTATTCTGTGTAATTACTCTCTTCCGAAAAACAAGTCTATGAGGTAGAATAGCAAGATTACATACAAACGAATAGGCCTAAATGTGACTTGGTAGAAACACAATGGGTCTACCTGGAAGCTTTAGAGAACGTGAAGTTCTTTCGCTCTGGACATAGCACGTACCTAATTATAACATCTATAATCCAAAATCTCGCATTAAATCGAATTTATTGGAAAAGTTGTAACTCAATTTGTATTCACTAAAAAGCAACGCAATATTTGACAATCTGAAATTATAACATTGAAATATCAACCTTGATGCTGCTGATGATTCGTTTTTATTGTTATTATATTAATATCGACTATGCCATTAGTCCTTTCTAGTTACACATAAACCTTAACGTGATTACTATTTAATCTTATTCCTTTCCCAATTCTTAAAACATGTGGAAGAAATAACTTCATGAATTTTCCATTCCTTAATTGTGTAATGACAATTAAATATATTGTTATTTCGAACTGATGAATCTCTATTCCGTACTTGTGCTGTAGTAAATTTTATATTTTCTAAATGTCTATTACGTTGCCTTGTACACGCAACACAAAAATTATAGGCTGCACTTTTATGTTAATATAAGCACATATTCTTTATCCAGTTGTACCAACGGCTAGAAGAAAACGAGAAAATATTTAATAATTTAATGGATTCCGGCTGACGCAAAAGGAAAAGTGGCTCCCACAAGGAACGCTGAAGCAGTGTTGATGAAACGCAAGTTATTTGTTGTCAAAGTAGAATTGCAAATTCAAAGTGTATAAGACGGCAAAGCGAAGGAAATTTAAAAGGGAATAGGAAATTGGGCGAGTTTTTTTTTCCTATAAATCAAGGAGAATTAGAAGCTTTAGGTGTATGATGAATCGCTGACATAAACATATGCCTCATTTATTTTGCATTTTAACGGCATTTCCGTGTGTTTGTAACAATTTCCTTTTAGCGCGGCCTTTAATTCAAGCCGCGAAAAGTAGTGGCATTTATTTTTTCTTTTATCGAATTGCCCACAAATCGCGATTATATTTAAATCCCCTGAAAACTAATCCCTTGCAGGCGTTTCTGCAAAAGGTATTAAACGGCTTTTTATTGCAGTGGGTTCTATTGTTCGCTTTGTTTGGGCACGCAGCGTATGATATGGTTTTATACAAAAACAAACTGAATTATAATTTCGAATTTGTGAAGTTTGCAGTTTATGCGAATTTAGCGAAATGGAAGGTTAATTTGCTCGAAATAAAATAAGCCCCTAAACGGGATGTTACGTTTTAAATACATCTGAAGTGTTAGGTTTAAACTTTCAAGAGGCGTTCGCTATTATTTAACACTAAATCTTCGCTTCCATTGGTAGCTGTTTGTTAACGCTTTACTGAAGGAAATATTGCATATACATAAACAAAAATTGCGTATGATTTTAATAGAGCTAGGTATAGAAATAACAATTATATTCTTTAGAATTCCTATATATGAATATACGTTTTTCAACTTAACCTTAAAAGAAATGTACATACGAGTAAGTACTAATGGTCTTTTCTACTACACATAGACATGGAAAATTATTATGACCACGTGACCGTGTAATATGGGCAACCCGTTCAACCCAGTTGGAAAACATGTGTACAAAACCAAATCTATGAATTGCAGTGGCGTGCCACTTATTAAAGAATTGGCATACTATAGGAAGATACTTACCCGAAACAATTTAAAAGTATCTGACTTAACTCTGCATAGAACTTTGTTGATGCTATGGAAAAGTGTCGGAAGTTAGAAAATAAATGCAACGTGAAAATTCAAAACTACACCCCTAACGTTATGCTGAAAAATTTTAAATCTTCCATTTTACGTTTATTAGTTTTTCCATCTGAACTAAATAAAATATTTACCTCGGATTTTATACCGTTGTAATAGAATATGTTCTCGGGCTTCTTCTTTGCTCCATTGTTCTTATTCGATTTAACTACACATTTAATTATTTTGTTTTCCGCATTACAGTACGACAACATTCATTATTTCCACCATAGCCATAGCATAATTGTGTTTAACGAACAAACTAGGGAAAACTTCCAGTAGTGTAGTTTTTATCCCGTTTGAGAAACAAGACTGATTTTCCGGCGGATACCAAACGAAATCTTGAAACTGTATCAGTTGCTAAACACAAATTTCTACGAACTGTGCGTACTTTAATTGGCATGTAGTGCGTTAAACGAAATTTAGCTGTAATTGAGAGCAGCCGTTGGTTGTAGAAATGTAGCCGAATGCACAATTAGAAATACATTATCCTATATTTACTTACGATAAGCGGAAAGGGTTATCGTATAAGGCGCGCCAATTGTATACTATCAGCTTCGATTTCTGAATATATTTTACCATACTTTTATTGAAAACATTTAGGTTAATGCGTTGTTTTTCGACCTCGCCCTGATAGGGCTCTTTTACCAGGCAGTTTCCAATTTCGGCCTCCTAAGCGCTGCGGTCGGAACGTATTTTCTCGTTAGAACACACTCTTTCTAACGAGCATATAGGTTCCGTGTTACTTAGGATTTGCCGGTATGCAATGCTCCAGGCGACAATTATTAAATGCTGGTTTTACAGTAATTTACACTGCTTGATGTATGTACGACCAAAATACCTATCAGGTAAATTACTTATTGCACCAAGATCGCATCCACCGAATAGTTTAGCTTTATTTTTGCCTTTTATCCAGTGTGAATCCCTTGTACTTGCAGGGATATTGAAAGTCATTAATATTTTCAAACTTTGAATTGCGTCATCGCACGAAAATTATGGGGCTACTAGCAAGGTAATTTTAGTGCGCATAAGTGCATATCGACTGTTTATTTGATCCAAGTTTATTCTATCTTGATTAAAGGCTACCGCGTGCCGCTCAATTTCAAAGTGATAGACGTTTTTATACTTTAATTGCTTTTTATTTGATACGCCATTTAGAGTGTGTGAAGCTTAAAACGGACAGCTATCTGTTTAGGCAAAGCATTAAGCATTTTGACGAATTAAGGTACTTGACTTCCGATCCACAAAGGCTAGTTTTTAACTAAAGTTTAACTCTAAATGTCATTCAAAGACGTACACTTCAATTATGAATTCCACACGAAGTGACTATGATAAACATTTGGTTTTGACAATAACAACGTAGCTGTAACCGGTCTAGGACATTTAGGCGCGAACGCTTTAGACGCGGAGGCTATCAGGCGCGTGTACGTTTAGGCGCAGAGACAGTTAGGCGCCACATGAATAAAAATCACATTAGTCTTGAAATATACTGTCTTACCTAGCTGAAATAAGTTATGTAACTAGACCTCTTTTCTAAACAGACGTAGAAACTGGTTATCTGTGTAGATAATTGCAAATTATGATGTTTTTAGGAGTCTATTACCGTTGATTATTTTAGAGGTCTTGCCCAAAATCACCAAATGGACTCTTTTTGGTAGTAAATATAAATATTAAGGTTGAGATTTATAAATGTATTGTATTCTTGTGTCTTTGGTTTTTCAATAAAAAAATTTTGTTTTGTGGATTATATATTTTCTATGCCGTCACCTACTTCACTCTGCCCAGAGAAGTGTTGAAAACAAATTAATTTAAAACTACGTCAACTGACGTAAACGTAAACGTACACTGCTCATATAGAACAGTAAAAAATCTAGAAGATAGTATTTTTTACAATTTTAGTTGATTAAAGTTTACAATTTTGTACGGCATGGTTTGAACAACCTGTATGCAACTATTTATTGAAGAACAACTATTTATTGAAGAAGCATTTTCTAGTTCCAAATGTTTCTTAAATTTTGTGAACATCTCGTTTCGCCATGTACCGTTCCAAAATGTAAGCAGCACGCATTTTACAAAATAACACTCTGTAGAATTTATATGTGATATGTAAGCAGTGTTTTAGGCAAATATCAGAGCAATTATTTAATAACAAGTTTTTAAAGAAGCTCCATTAAGATGTTGTAAATCATTAAAAATTTACATATTTTTTTTGGTGGCCAGTGTGTTTTCATTCACTGTAGACATGATAACCTACTAATAAACGGTACAGCTGAACTTTACGAAAGTTTAAGATAATAACATTAATCATTTAGAAACGTCAAAATATAATATTCAAAATATCAGTTTTTGCACTAAAATTACAACCCGTTCAAAACAGATATTTTACTCTTTACGTTCCGATTTAGAAAAAAAAACGCTCACATTTTACGAGTAGTTAACAAGTAGTTTCTACGTTTGTTATAAAAGAGGTAGTTATGTAACTATTTACAGTTAGGCAATACAGTATACGTTCAAACCATGCGGCTACATACTGCACTTATTATTTTACAGTTGTAGATAAAGCTATATAGTAATGCCGCTTGGGATCGAGCAATATATGAAATAGACAATTGAACCATACAACTGCACAAACCCAGCCTGGAAGAAAAAATATAAGAAATCGAACTAAAAGAAATGCCTAACTAAGATTATAACAGAGAAATGGATAAGGTCGAGTACGACACCGATGAAGTGCACGAAAGAGAAAACAGGAAAAGAATAATAATACGTCACCCCACCCATCACAACAACCAGAACAACCAGTACCTACGCCTTTACGTTGTAAGAAATCAAACTTTATTTCTGCGTGAATTAGAACATATCAACGAGTCTATTTTGAGCATTATTATTAATACTTATTGGAAAGATATTGTGAAAGGTCTAAAACTAAATTTAAGATGAATTCTATTATATAAAGCCAGACCGACCGACATTGTAATGGGATGGCGTCAAAGACGACGGCGCTACTGTCCGTCGTTTTACTCCGTATATAAGTAATATAAAAGATATATCAAACTACTGAAGTTAAGAAAACTGAAATTTAAAAAAATCTTAGGTTTCTTAACAGCGAAAAAGTGCTGATGTACGATATGAAGATGGCGAAAAAAATGTCAAAAGTAGAACATTTATGATATTGTTAGCTATTGATGTATCCTACGAACTGCTGGAGATTTAATTTCTACCTTTTCGATAGTTGCTAAAGATAGTAACCGCCAGAGCAAAATTATAACTCTTTGTTTGCTTGTAAATAAAGATTAGGAAGGTTTTGAATGGTTTTTGGAAACATATAAATAAAAAAATAATTACCGAACAGATGTAAATTCTGTTGTCACCGGTCCTACTTGAATGAGATGACCGAAGAACTGATTTCCTTGTGCTAATTTGATCATTTATATTTTCCACGTATCTAATGAAAATATGTTCACGTCAGGTGATACATGAGAAATTTACTCTTACTTCGATACAACAGAAGCAGTGCCTGGATATTTTCCAAAGGCAAATTTATTGAAAAATTTATGAAGCGTTTAATAAGATATGCTAAATTTTAAAACAGCCCTATTTTGACTTAAAAAAATAGTTAACACCTGAAAGAGAATAGTGTTTATGTAAACGAAACCTTGAAGGGTCGTTTTCAGTACGACTAATATAGAATTAAAACAAGCATCTAAAGTATTAACTATAAACTGAAATAAGTTATAGATGAAACAGCAGTCTTAGCGATTTCATTCAATATTATAATATAACTGCTTACATATTTAGTTCGTTCTTATTAGAGTAAGGGAGGTAACAACGAATTTTTTTGCGTTTATAAAGACCACTTGCCTGTAATAAGACGAAGCGGAAGAAGAAGAACATCTGTTGATGTATTCAATGTTTACTTCATACCGTGTGAGAAAAGGGTACATGTTTCTTAGTAATAATAAGTGGTGTGGTATAGTGAGTAATTGAGTAAAACATTGAATAATATAGATGTTTATTATCCACGGCAAATGAATTCAAATTTTGGCTTTATATCAATTGTAATAATTTTGAAATTCATACAACATACAATCTATGTAATGTCGGGAGTCGGTACTTTATATACATTTCGATTGGGGGCTGAATAACAGTCTCAAGACGTTGTTTGTGTCTTCATATGATGACGTCTGTCGGTATTGGATTTGAGTCCCGCGTCGGGACGCCAGCTTCTTGGTACAACCTATAGTTTTACATAATACAGTTTTCGATGTACCCTAAACGTATTCAGTGCTACATAAGCCACCTAGAAATGTAAACTTTAAGGATTTTTTTCCAACAAAATGTTTGTTTGAAGCATTTAGCCAACTTTGTAGCTCATATCGTGCATGCAGGTTTCGAGATTCGAGAATTATCGACTCAAGAACGAAATCGAGACGAGAATTGATCTTCGCGGGCGAGAATACTGGTTAATTCTCGAATCGAGAGTTAACCTAATTTTAGGTTTTAGGTAAATCTAATAAAATAACGTGTTCATGAAGAATCGTATCATACATGAACAAAGAAGAATTTGACTTGCAATCTACTAATGACATTTAGCTGCTACATTTGTACTATCGATAGGAATGCTATAGACACGTTATCGAAATTCTACTATTGCTAGTATTTCAGCGATTAGTAGACCTCGCCCAACTCCAGTTTTCATTCCCCTAAACTAAGTACTGAAACGAAATTCGACACCTCCCCCCCCCCCCCAAATAACTTCCTACCTGGAATGTTTGGTTAGATACTGACTATGGAATATCACTTATGAGTAGGAGGGATATATCGTATGTGTACAGCCATTTTTGAAACAAAAATTGTTGTTTAGGGAACTTGGGCTTGCTGAATTCAAACAGTGCAAATCAGTTAAATGAAAGTCTGGTACCATCGCGAATAGTATTTCTGCGACCAGTAGGCCTTGCGCAACTACCCCTAAGCGAAGCACAGAAATGAAATGTTGCATCCCTTCCCTATAAATATCTCCCTCCCTGGAAGTTTTGGGTAAGCAATGATTATGGTGCATCAGTTATAAGTAAGAGGAGAATTTTGTCTGTAAAAATAATCAAAATAGTTTGATCCACTTTTGAATAAAAATTTTGTTGTTGTTTTGGCGACATTTCTCGAGTTTTTGGGCCTCTTGATATCGAATGGTGCAACGTAGCGAAACCAAAGTCTGGTGCTGTCGTTCTATTGCCAGATAGAACATCTCCGTAAATTTTTATAAAAATGCATCTGTTGCTTTGGCCGCTATGTGTGGAACATGCGTACCGTACATATAGTCTGTTCAATAAACATAAAAACGCAAAGTGGCTTTTGATTTCCAAAATTTCATGAGTGTAATTCCAAAAATTTATCTTTGTCTAGGAATGTACTTCCAAAAAGTTACTATAACAAATAGGTTAAGGATGTGGACATTTACTTCCCATCTGTCATGAATGTTGTAAATAAAACTACTATTAAACATATTATACAAATATTGTGTTGGGTACTATTGACGTAGCATTTATTAATAGGTATTTTATTACATTATATAAAACTGCAGATGAGAATTTCTAGAAAAATATCTACTTTGACATTAACAATAAGAAATATTAATTATACTTTTAAATTCAAATCTGCCTGTAAACAGGTGTGGAAACCTTTACAAAACAAAATACAGAATCTTTAGCACAAAAATTATATGTACATGCCAGCTTTAAAAAAATTAAGGTGTTTTTGTGTTTACTGAATGCCGTATACATAGGATATAGACGGAAATGAATTTTCGTCCCGTCGAGTTGTTTCGAAAGCCTTCGCTTCGATCGGTCAAAAACATATTGTAAAAAATACAATCAAGAAAACGAAGTAGTGAATCATTCATTGAAATCACGAAAATAAGGGCCTTCGTAGAAAAATCAGCATCACTCAGATAGATAGCAACAGAAGTGATACCGAGGCTCATGTAGAACTTTCGAGTAAAACTATTTTGCCTCACTGAAGAATTTTTTGATCGACCTCTTCTGATCTAGATCCATCGCGCTTTGCTACACAGGAGCACCTCGCGTAGGGTGTGTCTGTTGACCAAAATCGAACGACCACGAAGAAGATGGAGTGCTGAACCGGAACAGGCATTAAGGCCTAATCCATGAATGAGGATAATGATAATGATGGAAGTGATATCGGAAATCAGACACCTTAACAAAATTGTATTAACTAAATATTTGCATTGTTTCAACCACTACTATTGTGTCTGCGCGATAGTAAGTAATATTGTTGATATAATTTATTATCACTTGTCATAATGATAATATTACTTCTGACGACAATGTTAAACTAACACTGTATCGACTGAACCATAAATTTATTACGTGTCTCTGCTATAAACCAAAAATACTGTTGGCTATTTATAACAGTATGTAATATTCGTTAATAACAATTGCATTGATTAAAAACATTGCCAATATTCTACGTCGTTTCTTAGACGAACATAAAGTAACATTTGAAGACCATGCACGATGAGTTTGAAGATGGGTTGTATTACCACTAGAGAAACATTGGGAACATTCACTTCAGTCATCATTAATTTGCTCTCCATCTATTTCGCTACATAACCTTTCTAGACACGACATTTGCCTTATACCATACTTAGAATTTTATTTTTACTGGCGTATTCATTCAAAAGGAATTAAAAAATCAAAGTTAGAGCGTGGCTTTAACATACAATTCTTTGTTTCAAAAAACTGATGTGCAATCTTCAAATTAGATACTATTTGCTTACATTCTTCGAATAAATGCAAATTTAAGAATATTAACACAATTGGAAGTATAATTATAAGCTGTAATATGTTTGTCGACTGTGAATGGAACGAAATGAGAATGAAAGAAAATGGACTTTGATATGATAACAAAACAAGACGATTTGGTGGAGCTTACAAGCACTGCCGGCATCAAGAAAAGCCCTTACTGTAAAACCGAAATTAAAATACTTAGCAGTATTGCGGTTTGAATTCAAATTTATTGTAAATAGAATAACAAGGGACGCTGAATTAGCGATTGTGCAATGCTCGACCCCTTTAGTGTCTATAATTTGGCCTATATAAACCCAACTGAGTCCTACAGCAGGCATCCGTTTGTAATTAGGGCATACTGTACGCCTTAAGTTGTGCTTTCAATAATTAAAGGAGTTCTTATTAGGTTATGGCAAATGTGGAGCTACAGAACTGTACGCTAGAGCTGAGCGGTATTCTCTACTTAATGGAGTGAGAAAACTTTTTTGCTCTCTTTATTAAATTACTATGGTTTGACATTTTTCTATAATGTCAGAATCGGTGTCAGAATTAAGTTGCTTGCAGTTGTCATGTGATTTAAAATCGTATTGATTCGTAAGCTAAGCACGTCAAGAAGAAAACCTTGATTTTTATATTAAAGGAAGTAAGTACATTTGACAACAAAACCAATTTCAATAAATATAAAATAGTGCTAAGGTGAACGAATGAAGAAACTAGTTCCTTATTACACCATCAAAGGAGATATATCGTCAGGAAGAACACTACACAAAGCAATATAAATAGATTTTCTGAAAGAAATCAAAGGTTACAAACCCCAATCTAGAATATATTATTGTCACCATGTGTAAATAGTTATTTTTGAAAACGTTCCTACGTCTAACAAAATGTTAATATTAAACTATAGATTTAATGTGGGTTTAATAAAATTAGTACACAGTCTGGCAAGGAAATACATTTCGAAATATTCTAAAAAGTGAAGAAGAGATTTACTATATTTGTTGGTCCCTGATGCATTAATAAATACATTTATAGATAATCTCGTGATCAAGAATGCCCTAACGGAAAGTTTTATGGATAGGAAGGAACTGCTACCTTCTGCTGTTCGAGCTAGACACTAAGTGAACTGAAATGGCATTGACGTAATGTGACCTTCCAGGATAACGCGCTAAAGTAAGAGCAGGCTATAAAGGTAATAAATCTTGAACAGCTTTTAATGTTCACAATTTACCGAATAGGCTGAATATACCTAAGCAATTAATAAAAAAGGAATTTTCCATTAACCCTTTTATCCCATTACTTACCCCAGTGCATGCGATGTCAAAAGTACAATGATTTAGAGATCTTTTTATCCCTCTCTGGTGGAGCATTTCAGCAACCACTCAATTAATAAAACTAAAACCTGCTATCTGTCAGCATGTGCGGTAAGGTCGTCCAAGTACAACGAAACAATTAAAGCGCCGACTTAAATAAATCCTGCAAACAGAAGCTAAACCCTTAAGTAAGTGATAAGCTGAGATAGCTGATAAAGCCAGTCGACTACAACTGACCGCAGGAGATAACGAAGGGTCGGGATAACAAAATACTCGCGTATTTCTACTGGGATGTAATTTCTATTGTCGGCTTCAGTTTTGCTTAATACTGCTAGATTTATTTTTAGGGTGTAGCCTCCTAACTCATTGAGAAAAAAGCGCTATTAAACGTGCGTTGCCCGTACCGCCGACAATGAATCATTTGCACTCAAGGCCGCACATTTGGTGCTTATTTCCATGTTGTGTGCTTCGAAAATCGAAGTTCGTGCCGCGAGGAAAGCGCGGTGGAAATGCGGTTACCCGGTCACTCAGTGGCGCTGGAAAATTCGTTAAGAATGGCGGTTCAGATTCTAGATACACGTATAATTTCGTTCCGACTAACCTTGGGTTGAAGAGGTAATATTTTGCTGCTGTTTTAACAAGAAGGAAATTGCTATAGTGATTAAGGTTGTAGCCGTGACCTCTGCAAGGTTTATTGTTAAAAATGCAACAGGATATCATCATATCATCAACATAAATTATTAAAATGCAGCACCAGTAGAGTAATTGCGAATACTGTTATTATTATTATTATTATACATATGAATGTAATACTCTACTTAATATAAGAAAGGGTCAGACAACTGATAGTAGTGTTTCTAAGACTAATTTGATTAGCTTCATAAAAAAATTGAGTACACAATGGAGACAATGCCCAGAGTGTAGTGAAGTGATAACATAACTGAAAGAAAAGGCTTCTTATACTGACGACTGTTATCCCTAAATTTTTTAATGTTTCGTTTTCCGCGTTCAACATTTAATTTCGCCAGACATATAGGATGGAGGCATGTCGATTCTTTCCTTAAAATGTACTAGACGGCAGTAAAAGGTGTTAAATTAGAATTGCTCCTAGGAACAGCATATCTACATAAAGGTTTAAAAATACCAACAACCTGGATTTCGAAAAATTAAACCTTAAACAAATGAGATATGTGTGTTAAGCATGGAAGAAAATAATGAAGGAATAAATATACAGCAATCAGCGAAGGCAAATACCAAAAACCAACAAACGTTTTACAACACCGCGTTAATAACGTAATATTGCTTCAATCAATTCATCCACCAATGCTGCCGTACATCGTATATGTAAATTTTAAAGCTTTAACAATTTAAACTAAAACTGCTTCGATACGCGACCACCGAAGTTTGTTAGAAGTTGCTAAGTGAAATTTAGGGCCGAAGCGGATTATGAAGTTGGAAATTTAACTTTTCATTTATAACATATTGGTCAATGAACTGGAAGAAAGAGTATACAATAACAATTGTACGTGCTTATGGCTCTTATTTTTTAAAAATATATAAATCTTCCCAGTAGAAGTCAAAACGAACTTAACAAAGATCGTGTCTGTGTTTTAAGTACGTTTATATATAATGTTTGAGGTCTTCGCGGTTACTCGAATTGTCAATATTAGAATTAGATTCGGCTTAGACCGCGTCGTCTTTGTAGATAAACACTAAGCATTTATTGGCTTAATGTGTCGAACACCTTGTGAACTCGGGCAAGGGTTGGAGTAATGGTTATGTTAGCCGGGGCTGGTATCTCAGTCGTAAGCATCCTGGCTACAGATCGTAGAGTCGCGAGTTCGATTCCCGGTGAGGTTTTTAAAAATAAAAAAAAATGTGGAGGAAAACCTCTACAGAATGCCATCATTCGGAAGTGATGTAAAGCCGTGGGTCCCGTGTTACTACGATGTGTAGCATGTAAAAGGTCCCTTGCTAGGGTTGGAACCCTTTAGTCTAGGCAAAAATCTAAGTAGGACTTTGACCATATGACCACAGCATTCGATGTCTAAGGTACTTGGTACTCCGCATGCCTAGACCTTGTCCATAGCGAACAAACAGACGGTTATGTTCTTTGGTGGCTTGTTAACTCTTACAAGCCACCCATGATTTGGTTCGTGTTATTATAGTACCTTGTGAACAAGGATATTTAGGCATATTTGGTCTTTTTACTGGTTGTGCACCCATATACAATAACGTTTCGCAAGATATTGCAGCTGTAGGACGGCGTAAATGTATTTATAGTCCACTGTGTCAGCCTTACAGAACGGCGTAACGTTGATTGGTCGTTTAAGTCCAATGCATTTTGAGTCAGCGGTGCGTGACCGACTGACGATTGGTAGTTGTAATGCTTTAGACCGTGAATGACAGGAGATCAAGATTTACTACGTTTGAATTAATCTTTCCTGTTTATATTATTTGGATGTTTTTCTATATCTATGGCTCGAAGTATCATTCTTGGGAAGTAGTGAGCTACTCTAGCAATTACTCTGCTCTGTTAAATTCTACATATGTTCATCTACAGTTGATTTTTAATGCGTTTGTATAGCTTCTAGTTTAAATAGAATTCCTATAACAATACTGTTTTAAGAAGAAAGTATATTGTACATATTTGTGATCTATTAATGCGAAACTATGATCTTATATACACATTTTCAAAGAAAACGTGTTAATCAACAAATTATTAAATGGCATTGCTTTAATAATCGTTACTATTGGAAAACGTTAAAGTTGTGAGGTAGGATTGATCAGCATTTATAATATTATAAATATCAACACTACATGAAAAACTAGTAACCAGCAAAATACCTGTGGTTGAATACAAAATACGGAGTTTAGTCTGGAGATTAGGTTGATGTTTAGCGTTGATACGTGGAGCAAAAATTTATACTGTAACACAACCTATAAACAGCTGTAAAGATGATTTAAAATATATACATTTATCACTCTCTTTTTACTTAGTTCTGATTTCATATTCACCTTATAACGATTACACAATCATCTATATTTCCTAAACATAAAATACACCCAAGCCGTCAGGAGACCATGCAGAAGTAGCCAAAACCGCGAGAAAGATGACCAAAGAAGATACCAGAAGACACAATACTAAAATAACTCAAGTATCAGAACCAAATAAAGGCATTAATACATCTATAAGAAAAACGGCAGTAATAGGAAATTATGTTGTAAACCAAAAGTTCTTACATATAAATAGGAAGTAATTTAAATGGTTTTTCGTTAACCGTTTGTTAATTTCAATACTAATGAATTATTTTTCCTAAAAAAGGATGGATTAATAGATGTCATTAATACACTGTTTTTTATTAATACACTCTTTTTCATTAATTAACTGTTTTTGTGATTTTGACGTTTTGATGATAGTTTGCATGGAGGTTAGTTGCATTAATCAAATTCGAGTACTTGATATAATTATTTTATTTTAATATTCACAATAAAATTAGTAATACTCCAATTTTACAAATTTTTTCACCGCAAAAAAAGATTTTGTGGTCAACGAAAAAATGTTGTAATCAACTCGTTTGTTAATGGGCGATTAATAATCTCAACTATTAAAGGCACTCACTCGCAATCGGTCGTTCGTGCTTTAAACAGTTTCAATTATTAATCGCTTTCATTAACACACTTGTTGGTTAAATCTATACATATATAAAGGAAAGTCACAACCCTGACTAATCAACGCAGAGCCGTAACCACTGGTACTACTAAGTTGAAATTTGGGTGGAAGATTCAATTTGTTACGTAAGGTCGTGCTAAGAAGGGATTTTTTGAAATTCTACCCCTAAGGGGGTGAAAAGGGGTAAAATGTGTTTTAACGAATTCCTCAATATCTCTTACACCCGATAAGATATATATTTGGTGTTTGCTTGCAAAGATTACCAATGCAAATACCTAGAAACGTATTTTACGATTCTGTCCTAATCAACCCCTAAAGGTGCAGATCTGGATTGGGGCTGAATTAAAGAACCCTTCGTATCTCCTATGTTTATTGAGTTAGAACATTCGTTTTTCAGCATATAGATGTATTTTTAAAATATTTAGAAAGGGGTTTAAGGGAATTTGAAAATGTTAACCCTAAAAGGGTAAAAGAAGGAAAAACTGATAAGGGGTAGTGGGGTTAAAATTATAATTTTTTTCGCTATAAGTTCCATTTCACAATAAAATGGGTTAACAGGGATTTTTTGAAATTCCACCCCTACGAGCGTGAAAAGGGGTAAAATGTGTTTTTACGAATTCCTCAATATCTCTTAGACTCGATGAGATAGTGACTTGGTGTTTACTTGCAAATATTATCAATGCAAATACCTAGAAACGTATTTTAAGAATTTGCCCTAATCAACCCCTACAGGTGCAAATCTGGATTAAGGGTGAATTAAAGATCCCTTCGTATCCCCTATGTTCATTGAGTTAGAACATTCTTTTTTTTTTGGAGATAGATGTATTATTAAAATATTTAGAAAGGGGTGTAAGGGAATTTGAAAATGTTAACCTTAAAGGGCTAAAAGGAGGAATAACTGAAGAGGGGAAGGGGGGTTAAAATAATAAATTTTGTCGTTGCGAGTTCCATTTCACAATAAAATGGGCTAAAAGGGATTTTTTGAAATTTCACCCCTACGGGGGTGAAAAGGGGTAAAATGGGTTTTCACGGGTTCCTCAATATCTCTTAGACCCGATGGGATAGCGACTCGGTGTTTACTTCCAAAGATTTTCAATGCAAATACCTACGTATTTTAGAATTTCGCGCTCATCAGCCCTTAGAGGTGCAAATCTGGATTCGGGGTGAATTAAATAGCTCTTCGTATCTCCCATGTTTATTGAGTTAGAACCTTCGTTTTTGGCATATAGATGTATTTTTAAAATCTTTTTAAAGGCGTCTAAGGTTTTTTTAAATATTTTTTTATTCTAAATTTTATTGTGAAAGGAGTAAAAATGGCGTAGAAGTAAACAGAAGTTAAAAAAGAGGTTAAAGGTATTGATTTTTTCCGTGTGCCCAGTTTAGAATAAAATAGAGTGGTGGAAACTGCTAGAATTTATGAATACAACATTCATAAGTACATTTATTATTTTTACTCTCATTGTTATACTAAACCTACAGTTTTATCAAACTACACAAGGAGAACGACAATTACATCCACATTTCGAGGGGATACGTGAATCATAAAAGTGTTATGAAGAACTTTTTTCAGAAGAATGTTGTTTCCTTTTTACCTACAATATTGTTTTACAGCGTTTGTTAGTTTAGCGTATTGAGTGAGGGAGGAGGGGAGCATTCTAGAATTCGTTTAAGATTTGGAAGAAAAACATTTGTAGTCCGTACGAAGAACGGGCATCTTGCTAGTAACTTATAAACCCTTCCTTTGAGAGTGAGGTAGACCTAAACAGTGTACTTAAATAAATTAAGAATGATAATACGGAAGGGGAAGGGGAAGTTTTCTTAATCACGTAATTTTTTGACAGTGGTCTAGTAGGATAAAAAAAGATCCGATAAAAACATATCGTGAAGGGGAAGATCGAATTATGGTAAATACACTAAAAGAGGGAAAAGAAAAACTGATAGAACTATCAGCAAAACCTGTCAACAAATGCTTAAAAGAAGATGTGCCCTTCTATTAGATAAATGCTCTCATTATCTTACTATATGAAAGGGGACACTGATGGCTTGGACAAGTATAGACCTCTTAGATTATTATCCCAGATTTATAAACTATTCTCAAATATTCATAAACCGGTTAATATTTAAACTGAATTGCTACCAATCAAAGTGACAGCGAAAGACCAGAAAAAGTTAGCATAAGAGCACAAATAGCAAAATCATTAGTAGAACAAAGCACTGGCTGCAATATACCATAGTGGATAACTTTCTTAGTCCATAAAAATACCTTTGATACAGTAAAAATATGAGCAATTCAACATGATCTGAGAAACGCTAGAATCGACCACCGGCACGCAAAATGAGACCCTATAAATACAATTATATTAAACGAAAAAATAAAGGTAGAGAAAGAAGTGAAACAAGGTAACACGATGTATGCAGAACTCCTTACCATGGCGTATTAACACTGATGGCGACAGACATTATTGTCTAATATCTTCCGACGATATATTCATTGTTTTCAAAAGCAAAAAAACTAGCTACAATCATTGGGAACATTCAAAACGCCATAAATCGGACTAGAACCAAATCTGTAGGACAAACAGTAACTTAATAGGTCAATCCATGACGCTTGGAAACGACGAAATATAAAATCAAGTACCAAAAATAAACCTGGGTGACATAGAGCAGAACAGCAATGAACATCCCACTTAAACCCAAAAATCATGTTTACAAGCAATGTCTATCATCAATAGCAACGTACAACGCGAAAACTTGAAAAACTCAGAAGAAATCAGCAAGTAATGGAGATTTTTTTTTTCAAATAATACTTGGCGACCATATAAAGAACAAATGGATGAGAAACAGAGAGAGAAAGCTAACGTGGTAGATGTTGGAAAAGGGTAACTGCACAAAAGTGGAACTAAGTTCGACATGCAGGCAGCCAGAGTACAAGGCACATAGAGTAGAGAGCTGCTTACCAGGAAAACCTTGGATCAATACAAGAACTATCGAACGACTTCAAATGAGGTGCTGTGATGATTTGAAAAGGAATGTAAGTGTTATTGGAATGCACATAACAGAACTGAATGGAAGAAAGTGAGCTACCTTTATAACCAAAGAGCACAAATCAGCTAGAAAAAAGAAACACGAGCTTTAATTATTAATACATTTAAATGGTCTCTTCTTCGACTAATTTTTTTTTGCCTGACAGTTTGAGGATAGGCAGAGTTCTGGTAAGAAGTTGAGTCGCTTACTGAACTGTAGTCAACGTTGTTCTTTCGCTTTAGTCTTTTTGGGTTACCCGTAGTATGATGTAGTTGCTGTGACGATTATAGATGGCGATCTGGCTGATACCAGGTGAGGACGGGTGACATCCAGCGGCTGGCGTCATTTAAACTATTATCATAGAGGAAATTATTGTTGAGCTTTGTTTGGAGCAGTACGTCGGTTATCCACCAGACTGACCTGGTGATGACATGAGGCAGGCATTTTCGGCTGTGATCAGGCCCTGTATGAGGCGTATTTAATTTCATATGCGTTCTAGTATTAGCAATATGTATACTGTAATTCGAATTAAACGTAGCAGGATTGTTGTACCCTTTGTTGTGCGTTTGGAGGTTAAGTTCAGCTACAGTTATGCCGGACGAATTATTTGTGAACATTTAAATTCAGGCCTCGCCAGATTTTTACTTTTAAATATAAAAATTACTATTTTATTAGTAGAAACCTAGATTTGGTTATTATACTGGTTTAAATTAAAGATTCAGCATTGTACTATTGTACAATCAAGTCACTTAATGCATCTATGATTGCTAGGGGTGGTACTCGTGCTGGGAAATGTTACTTTTACATTTGGCTTTATGCTTGAGTTAATTATGTCGATGATTAGCTAACCTAATTTTTACACTAGTACCCAAATAGTTTTTAACTTAGTAATTTCATACCTATCTCCTGCTACAGTAGTTGCGTGATATTAAATTTGGTGTGGAAAAAATACATGCAGGCACCTAGACAAAAATCCCTTATAGTGAAGCTACTACATTTAGTTAGGGGAATGTATATCATGCTTACATTTAGTGAATTGCATTAGCATTCTGCATCCCTCTGCAGTGATTGCTCCATGGTAATATTTAATACATTTTGTATTACAATTTAGAGCTCCTGATAAGGTTAGTCTTTATATACTTAAATTTTTACGGTTGCTTTTTATATACCGGTAACTATTTATCGTTTCATGATACACCTATCGGTTGCACAATTCTATCAACCTTTATTATTTGATAATCGACAATTCAGAGAACAACGTGCCAGATGAAACTACTTTGTGCCCCTTTAGTTTATTTCGTCACCTATTAAGGTATGTCAGAAAAATGACTTACCTAACACATTGCACGTATTAACTGTTATTTGGATATTTTCCCCAGGACGACACACACGAGTTAGCTCGGACTTGTGCAACTTACGTTTCACGGGTATGTTAGGAGCAAATGATTGTAACTAAAGGAATGATTACAGAAATTAAGTCAATACTGTTTTACATTATTACAATAACGGTAATATAAAAGACTTCTTTTATCTATGAGACTGTAAACGGCCACATATTATAATTATACTTATTTGATATTAAAAGAATTTTACTCTTACATGGTTTCAGCGATCCTAGATAGCGTAAAGTTGAAGTTTCTTGTAGGATACTAAATGTAAAAGATCAACGTAGCAATCCATATTTCTCTAGGTAGTAAAAGCTGCAATATTTCTGATATCACCTTACACGTACTGTTCAAACTTAATATTTTTATAAAGATTAATGTTTATATTTGAACAGAAGGTGATACTAATTTAAATTAAATTATTAAACATGGCATATTTATCTCAAAGGAAAAATCAATGTAAACGAATTAGAATATTTCTTATTTTGTTAAAAATAAATTAAGGGAAGAAATTTGAGAGTGTTTAGCAATAAAATTTTTATTTATCCCTAAAAGCAAAT
This sequence comes from Agriotes lineatus, assembly GCA_940337035.1. NCBI lineage: Eukaryota > Metazoa > Arthropoda > Insecta > Coleoptera > Elateridae > Agriotes > Agriotes lineatus. The sequence continues at coordinate 97,212,690 of OW679197.1, forward strand.
TATAGGTATAAGTGTACTTATATTTACAGTAAGAAAGCGGTTTTCAAGTTTCGAATCAATAAAACAATTTCCGAAAAAAGAAGAATGTTTCAGTCGAGTTTTGCCTCTGACGTGGTTTACACGTTGAGTTACCGTGCTCTTCTATCATCTCCCTTGCAAAGAATTTCGCCTCTGGCGTGGTAAACACGTTGAGTTACCGTGTTCTTTTGCTTTTTCCTCTTTATGAAGCCCCTTACGAAAGTTGGCGAAACGTTGAGTTCTTTGATATAAATCATGACACGGTCCAATCCCGGAATTCGTTTGTTACTTAATGAAGAATCCGGTTAGCTTGAGCACAACGCTGTATCTGATGTTCAGAATAATTGGAAAGGGTACGTTTTAGCGAAGAATCGACGATTTATAATCATACTGGAAACTAATATTTAATGCTATTTTAATCTGAAAGTGTTATCGGTAATTCGTTGATGACGACTAACATTGTGTTCGGTAGCTGAGCGTGATGGGGGAGGGGTGACAGATTAAAGTAACTTGAAAGATGCGGGAGTACGGGGACACATTAGCATTAATTTAGGTCGTCATCATAATACTTCGGATGGTTGTGAAAATCTGCTGAGGATGGGAAATCGTCTGAGATGCTCAGCGTGGAGGTATGCACTTTACCTTATTTCTTGTTCTCTAAAAATTCTTAATTGTCTTCAAAATAAGCGGAAATGCTCTGCTCATTACAAATAATACTGTTAATACCGCCTAAACTGCAGCTGTCTTAGAAAAGGAAACGTAAAAGCAGCAATATTTGGAAAGAAGAAATTACTTTTCAAATGTAACAATGCTCCTTGCCACAGAACACATAGACCAAGAGCCCATAACACCTGAATTACGAGTCATAGCGGCAAGCTCGGTAGTTAGTAAACTTTTTATATTGCCCCAGTAAGTTGCAAAAACGCAAGTATGGCAGCCAAACTGCGGTTAGAAATAATAACGGCGGCCTTAGAAAACTGTTAATATATTTTTTTTAAAGCGGCAAGGATAATTTTTGTTGTAATCGATAGACAAGGTCTCTAAACCCTATACCGAAAGTAAGTGCCATACTGATACGAAGGGTATAGGGGGCCACCATACTAGGTCAAACTGGTAATTTTTTCGTTGCAAAAATAATAATAGCGGCAAGCTTAAGTTTTTGTTTACTACTTCATTTAATAGCAGTTTGTATACCAAGGCACTGAAGTATAACTTTTTATCACGAATGTGGATTTAGTTGCCGAGGCCCGTAGGGCCAAGGCAAATAAACCACATGAGGGATAAAAAGAAACTTCAGTGCCGAGGTGTACACTATGTTTTATTTGAAATCGAGGAATCGTGAAATTACAACATTTTAACCAACTTTTGTAGGTTATGTTCGGTCGACTGACGTTTATCTGTCGCCTCGCCACCTACAAAAAAGTCGTAAAACAATGGATTACTTCACTGCCGATTTCTCGTATTTTAATGACGATTTCGGCGTACTTCACTGCCGATTTCAAATAAACGCCAATTATCCAAAAATATAATTGCCATGCCGCTCGAATGGTTATGTGGGTAGCCATACTGGAACAAACATGTATAATTTTTTGACCAATATTTGTGATAACGGCAGGTATGGCATAGGATTTTCTATATAGTTATTAACAAATTTAGTAAATTAATATAGTTGCCATACCAATAAATAGTATATAAAGGCTTGCCATACTCGAAAAAAGATCTAAATCAGCCTTTATAAGGACTTCGTACAATGATTTAATACTTCTTGATATAAGTTATAATGAAAAATAATACAGATCATTCGTAAGCTAAAGACTAACAATACAACAAAAATAAAAGTAAAGAAAGACTTAACAAAAGAAGTGCTCATATCAAGCGGAATAAGACAAGGCAACAGTCTGAGCCCCTTATTGTTCAGCATAATAATGAATAAAATAATAGACCTAACAAAAGATGAGAACTATGGATACCGTTTGGGAAATAGAAAGATCAGTACGGTCAAAGAGTATGTAATGGGTACGGTGTGCTACGCAGATGACGTCAAATCGGAAAATAACCTACAAAGACAGTTACACAGGTTTAAAATAACTGCAGAAAGATACAAAAAGAAAATCTCCGTAAATAAAACAAAATGCCTTACAGTTGCCAGAGAACCCACCAGATGTAAGTTAGTAATAGACAATGAACTGAACTAATCTGTAGAACAAGTAATGTGCTTCAACTACCTGGGAGTAGCGATATCAAGTTCGGGAAATGTAATAGCGGAAGTACAAAATCAAATAAACATACCAAACCAAATATCAGGATGCCTACGAGACGTCATATGCAAGAATAGGAATATGACAATACAAAGTAAAGCACGTATTTATAAAACATGTATTAGTCCGATTCTTACGTATACAGCAGAGACTCGACCCGACACAACACAGACAAAGAGAACATTACTATGTAACAATTTCTTGTGACTAAAAGCAAATTTATCCATTTATTGTAAAGATCTCTTATGGAATTACTTAGGATTTTTTTGTTTCAGTTGATATGTTGCTATTGTCGCCTGCTTTGATAGGTTGTACGTATTCAAAGCCTGCCAATTGGGCTGTTTTGACATTTGTTTCAATAGTTCATATTTTGCTCATTGGCGCTAGTTCACACAATTTGACGTTTCAAATTTGAACGCTTATGCTTGGTTAAAACATTTTTGAAAATGTCTCGTTGCCTTGCTTCATGTTGAAATAGGGATAGGAAAAATGTCTTTTATCATGAATTTCCATCAAATATTGTAAATTTTTGTGGCTAGATAAAGGTTATTACGTAAAGGGAAATTATGTGATCTGTCAGATGGTGTCAATTTCATGACGTGGCTATAATTTGCGTATTACCGACATTCGATAAGCTGGCAGGTTCCATAAAGACGAAGTTTTGTTACTCTATACGCAGATTACGATTGCTATTATATATAAGTTTACCGGTTTCACTAAATTACGCCTTTGTTTATTTATACAAAAGTAGGCTGGTACACTATGGTAATATTACTTTACCCTACATGGCAACCATTACCATACTGCAACCGATAAAGGAACACTACACTTATTTAATGCATCGAGAGTAAATATTCGAACATCTTCGCTATGTTTTTTACAAACAAAACATAATTTTATATAGTTATACATTTCAAACGTATTATATGTCAATATCACAACACGACTTTTGTCAGCAGCTGTCTCAAGAAGATCGTTATGCGCCTCTATCATTAAAATAACTCTTAAAAGCGTACAAATTTCAACCCTTATATAACCCCCCCCCCTCATCTACAGTATTAGTATAGCAATGTTATTCTATGCTTAATTACATCGTAAATAAGTTACACCTTCAATATTAGCCATGCCGCTATCACAAATTTTGGTCAAAAAATCATACATGTTTGTACAGTATGGCTACCCACATAACCATCCGAGCGGTATGGCATATATATTTTTGGATAATTGACGTTTAAATGCAGTAGTAAACAAAAATTGAAGCTTGCCGCTATTATTATTTTTGTAACGAAAAAATTACCAGTTTGACCTAGTATGGTGGCCCCTTATAGGTACCCTTCGTATCAGTATGGCACTAACTTTTCGTATTGGGTTTAGAGACCTTGTCTATCGATTACAACAAAAATGAGCCTTGCCGCTTTAAAAAAATATATTTAATTTTATTGACAGTTTTCAAAGGCCGCCGTTAATATTTGTAACCGCAGTTCGGCTGCCATACTTGCGTTTTTGCAACTTACTTTGTAACGTTTCGCTCAGCGGGAACGCGTTTTTCTGAATTAAAATTAATTCGCGCGTTCTCCCATAGCGATTGCTACGTTACTTACCAGAGTTTGAATCTTTAGAACGCCCGACCAGCGATAAAAATACGTCATCGAGGAGGCGCAGGTATACCTATGCGCCGTTCTCCCACTTAGGTTGCACGAAGCACGAAGAGGGGACATAAAAGCGGCTTCACGACCGATTCACGAGGCATTCCTTCCTGCATTCAAACTCAGCATTCATTCCAGTATCCACCCAGTCTCAGATCATCCCCAATCCTGTCCGTCCCGTCCGATTAAAGGAGAATTCTTCCCTCACACTTTGAAATCCTGCACCCTGAATTTACCTGTAGCTAAGTCGAACCAAACACTCCAATCTAGGAGGCCGTGTTTCTAGCTAAAACCCGAACGAATTCCAGTCCTGAAAGCCAGTTCTTGGAATCGACGACCTCTCCGAGGACCGCTTCACTGGTTTGCCCTGTCAATATTATAACCTGAAGCCAGCCTAAATTTTAGCCCAAGCTCCGTCAACAATTATTTGTAACAATTCCCCGGAAGACACGGTGGAGACGAAGGCTCGTACACGAGGCCGTTTCGCATGCTTCTCGTAATAATTAAGCCAGCTACTCGGAATAATTAAACCCGCCCTCGCAGTGTCAGATTACATATTATTGAGGCCCGGCACATCGCTAATCTTAGAGGCCGTTTAAATTTGTTCTTAATATTTGTTGACTACAGAGGTTTACTCACCAATCAACCAAGCTCCTACAGCATCCCCGGAGGATAAGCGCTGTGGAAACGTTTCCCCGACGTCCGCTACAGACTTGAAGCCGGGCCCCAGGTGGAATCCACCGTCGATTTTTCATTCTATGGCACCCAGCACAAACACAACGCCCAATTCACAGGGAGCTTGCCGAATCTCCCGCACGACCCGGTGTTGTAAGTAAATAGCCCTGACATAGCCGAATTAACCTATATATGCAGTTACACGTGCCTTTGACATTGTGACTGACATTCAAGCTTAGCGATTGGTATCCCTGGGACTAATTTCGACGGCTCAACAACGCAGCCAGTGGCGTCCCGTCGTTCCACCAGGGCACAAACTGTAGGGCCTCCAAACGCACCGATGTATGACGGGTTGCAGTGACGCCAGGTTTTCGCAACAGGACGTCTCGTATAACTACCAATTTTATTGTGAAATACATTTTATTTTGTTCTATTGGATAATGCATATGTTTGTAAATAGATTCTGAGCTATAATTAAATTGTCTAAAATTATCCTGGTGTTTGTTTGCTGGTCTCATAGTGTATATCTGTCTGAACCAAATTAACTCCGACTGAGAGAGCTACCCGATAGTGATTAATTAATTCAATAACCCTTACTAGCAGAAGGGCGGAATGTTACAACTTGGGCAATATAAAAAGGTTTACTACCTACCAAGCTTGCCGCTATGACTAATAATTCAGGTGTAATGGGCTCTTGGTCTAACAGACAATACAGTCTGGATACTATAACATTCACATTAAGATATTAAACTGGTCTTCTTAATTTTCAAATATTAATATAATCAAGAACTTATGGCAGAGAATATCTTTCATGGTGTTCAAGAAGAAACCAACAACAGTCTTAACTAATAACCCTTCTTGGGCTCGCGAGGAAGAGTTGAGAAAGCTGGTTACTCCTCTGCCAAAAAAAGTATAAATTAGTAGTAAATACTAAGGCTTGTTCTACTAAGTATTAGTATACGCACTTGAAATAATAATCATATGTTGTTAATCGTATACAACTAATTACCAGTAATTCGTTACAAAGCCGAGTTATTTCTGAATTCAACTAAAACGACTGTCTCTTGGTTACTCATCAATATATAAAATAACATCGAATAACATTTTTCAGTATAGGATACCAAAACTTTGTAAGAAAAATTTTAAAACAAGATAAACATTTCCCAGTTTTTTTGGCATGTTATAGGAGATTCTTAACACCCTTACATATATGAGTTCGCTGTAACGTTGTTGCAACTACTTACAAATAATATCTTGAGAAAACCTATCTTTATTGTATTAGCAACCCCGTTTTTACTATGCCCTTCAAATATACTCTATAAATAACTAAAAATAGCCATGCATCTCTAGTACTTGGAAATAGAATTGTGCTAATACCCGGTTTGCATGATATTATGCAGATTTAGCTGTATAACAGCTATTGTTTCTTATGTTTAAGCAATTTTAGCAAACGCTGAAGTGTGGATTGTTCGGGACTGGTAAGTGTGTTTTCTCTAAAACAATGGACCGGAGGCTGTCGACTCCTGCTTTGAAGCAGTCTGGCGTCTCAGGAGAGAAAAATAAGCCGCACTTTTGATTTAGCATTTAATTGTCGAAGCATAGACTAGTCACCTGGAAGCATTGACTAACACAGGGTGTAACTTAAATAGTGGGAAAAGCATACGACTAAGTGATAAAGGTGTGACATATTTTTCAGGTGTAAGTATGAGTGCATATTTCTTGGGTTGTACTAGATAATCACTTAAAATGTAGTACTAGATTCCTAAACACCTTCTCTTATAAATCAAATTCTGCAAAGAATATAAAGCTGCAATTTAAAACTAGAACAAGGAATAACTTAGAAATCAGCACCAAACCGTACAAAATTTAGAATTTTGTATTCAGCATTTTAAGAAAATAAAATATCGTAATCTTGGCAATACCATCATACTTTACGTATTTATATCGGCATCTGAAATATCCAAATTAATGACTGTTAATCTTGTACTGTACGTAGCTCTACTTGGCGTTTGTGCTGATACCGACTGGATAAATTTTTTTGTTATATTCTTAGATCACATCTATTAATTTAGACTGTGAATTACGTGCAAAACTTATTGTGTTATTACACATTGAGTTAATGTGTTTAATCACCTTATTTATGCCTGAAACAGAGTGACGTCAAAGCATTTTCATTATCCCAATTTTGGAACGAAGCATGCATAAGCATAAACTAAAATATCAAAATTGATCACGCTGGAGAGTTGATTCGGTAGTGCGCTTTTAAATTGAGTAACGACATATCCTGAAATTAGAAATGAAATAAAAACAGATGATGCAAGTTGGGAAAACATTTTATTAAATGTCATCTGCAGCTTTTACCTCGGGTTGCAGAAAAGTTTTAAAACATGGAATGTTCGTAATTTCAACTTTATCACTATGTTGTTTTATTTTTGTAGGTGAGAAGACTAGGATAGCCTGATACAAAGTATTGGTTATGAAAACCGAGTATGAAAATCGGGTTGTCTACAACGTAAATTGCTAAAAGTCTAGAACCTCCACCATTGTGGGTCAGCAGAAAAATAGCGTTAGATTTGCAACAGAAATCGCTATTGTCTAGGTGGTCGAGGTTTTAATACGGCAATATTCAGAAATTATCACTTGATTTTCACAGCAAAATTATTTTCTGATAATTTAAAACCACTGATCGGGGTAATGTTATTTCTAAACAAGAAAAGGGGAAGCGAAACGCTTAGCTCTTGCAAGGATTATTATCACCCATAATATTAACCTGCAGAACTGGGTGCTGTAAGATATCCTTGTGCAATTGGGTATCAAATGAATTTTATTATGATAATTTAAGCTTGAAGTTTTGAATAATGCATACTCTTCTAATTGATAATATAATTTTCCTATTAGCTCGATGAATAAGCTCTTTACTGTAGCTACTCGCTCTTCGTTTCAATCTATGTCAAAAGTTCCTCATAACACTTGTATTAAAAACTAAATGTTCCAATAAATTTCCCGGTAGATAACATACCATATTAAGTAACAAACGACTTCCGGGATTGGACCGTGTCATGATTGAGATCGAAGAACTCAACGTTTCGCCCACTTTCGTAAGGGGCTTCATCAGGAGGAAAAAAGCAAAAGAGCACGGTAACTCAACGTGTTAACCACGCCAGAGGCGAAACTCTTTGCAAAGGGAAGGGACAGAAGAGCACGGTAACTTAACGTGTGAACCACGTAAGAGGCGAAACTCGACTGACTATCGGAAGAAGAAAAGCGAGAATTTATAGGCAAACGCCGTCGCGATTCAGCAAATGCCGTCGCGGTTTAGTGGCGAAGGGCGGGGCTTAGGAATTAGCACTTTCCACATAGAAGGAAGGGGAAAGCTTTCGTCCGATTGAGATTATTAGGGTGTGTGCAAATCTCAATGGCTTCGCGAATCTTTCTGCTAAAGAAGAATGGGGATTTGCAGATGATGGAAGTTTCATCAAAAAGGATCTTATGACCAGTATCGCGTTGGTGTTCGGCGATGGCCGATGATGAAACGAGACCTGGCTTGAGACAGCGCTGGTGCTCAGAGATGCGAGTTTTCACTGAACGACCTGTTTCACCAATGTATACAGCATTACAAGAGCAAGGGACTCTATAAACACCTTTAGATGACATAGTGTTTAATTTATCCTTAGATGAAGGAAGAACCTGTGAGATTTTGCTCTGGGGTTTGAATACTGTTTTAATGTTTTGTTTTCGAAGAAACTTTCCTATGCGGTCTGTGACTTGGTGGATATAGGGAAGAAAGATTATTGCTGCAGGAGGATCGGGTTTTGGAGGTTTGGGTGGCCGTGGGTGAAGATGGCGATTGATGGCAGACTGTATATTCCTAGCACGGTAACCGTTATTCCTAAGAGCTTTCCGAATGTGATTTAATTCAGCGTGGATATTATCGGGTTGGGATATGGAAACAGCCCGGTGTACAAGCGAATTGATAACGGAAAGTTTTTGTGTAGGATGATGGTGGGAATCGGCATGTAGATAGCGATCAGTGTGAGTGGGTTTGCGATATACAGAATGACCAAGTTTGCCACTGGGTTGGTGAGAGACCTGTACATCTAAGAAAGGAAGGGAACCGTTACTTTCTATCTTCATGGTAAAGTTAATGTCTGGATGTTGACTATTGAGATGATTTAAGAAGACGGGTAACGTGTCTTTACCATGTGGCCAAATAATAAAGGTATCGTCAACGTATCGGAACCAAACCTTAGGTTTCAATTCTGAAGATTCCAGAGCTACGGTTTCTAAAGCTTCCATGAAGATATTGGCAACGACAGGTGAAAGAGGAGAACCCATGGCCGCACCAGAGATTTGTTTAAAGAACTGACCTTGAAATAGGAAATAAGTGAAAGAGAGGCATTTTTCTATCAGGGCAGGTAGACTTGAAGACGTCTCCCATGCTCTGATAACAACTGTTGGATTATGACTAAGGAATCGGGGAATTAGGAACTTTGGTAAAAAGAGAAGTGACATCGAAACTCACAAGCAAATCCTCAGGTTCAACGCTTATATTCGATATAAGTTCAACGAAATGGACTGAATTGCGAACATACGAGGGAGACTTACCAGTGAACTTTCTGAGGATAGTGGTTAGGTATTTAGCTAATGAGTAAGTAGGGGAATCTATGGTACTGACAATGGGCCTGAGGGGAATGTCTTGTTTATGGATTTTGGGAAGACCATAGAGCTGAGGAGGCTTTGAAGTTCGAGGAATCAACCTCCGTTGAATATCAGTGGACAGATCTGAAGATTTTATGAGAGAAGTGACTTCCCGTTCGATTTTGGAAGTTGGGTCGCGAGAAAGTAGGGCATAAGAAGAATCTTGGAGTAAAGACTTAACCTTGTTATCAGAGCATGGGGAGACGTCTTCAAGCACCAATAGGTGAGATATAGCTACAATACGAAAAAACGAAGTTTTGTTCACAACTCGCAGACAAACGACGATAACCCAGTTTGGTTTTTACCATTATGCTTTAAGAAGCTGGGTAGCACAGTTGGAAGGCCAAAATTTTTCCGCAGCCTTGGTGATTAGAATCGGGCTCAGTGAGACCATTCACAGTAGGGTGGGCACCAAATAAACTTTGCTCTACTTAGAATCGCAGACCTAAGAGATAGAGTAACAAGGGCAACACATCACCACGCCACAGACCTAACACACAATGGTTGTTGCGCAAGCACAAACGGCGCACTTCAACTTTGTAACCCGAATCAGAGACAAGTTGAAAACGGTACCGCCAGACGTAAGCGTATAAAGAACCAGCCTCTACACCGCAAGGTAAAATGAGGTTATCGATAATATAATACAATAATACAGTACCATTAAACTCTTCTCGAAGAAAGAGGTCAAATATGGAAGGTTAATTTTTCCATATCTCCTATATTCACCCAGATTACGTTTAAAAATATCCTAATTTGCCCACTCTGTACAGCGACATATGTTGTTCAGTAATTAATTGCAGGTAAAGGAGGTATAAGTACATTGGTAAGAAAACCAGGCGAGACCCAATATTCAACAAGGGAGAGAAGAAGGAGCACAATAGCTACCGTAGAATAACAGCACCTAATACTGTTTTACACTATTCACATCTATTTTCGATAATATGGTACAATAGATGATAAATATTGAAGAAGAACAACAAGAATTAAAAAGCAAAAGTATTATGGTCCACCAAATAATGGAGTAATCTATAAAATTGTATACAACGGTATAAGGCGTAAGTGTTCTTTGTTGAAAAAAATTTGACTGACTAAGAATATATGGATATTTGCGGACGGAAAGATTCCAATAAAATCCAATAAATGTCTGAATAGGACTCGCTCAGTCCAATACTACCTAATCATCTAATGAATAACACACTAGCCCAAATGAGAAAAAGTCCAGGATATAAAATGACAGAATGTGCTATGCTGGCGACGCTATATTGGCAACAGATAATGCAGACAATCTGCAAAGGCAAAGTTTAATTAGAAGGCAAGGTAATTCAACATGGAAGTCGATGGTTATCATCAAGGAACCAATTTGATGACGCAATAACTGAAGAAGTCATGCAACTCAACTATTTATTAGAAGAAAGTGCTAGCTTTAGGGACTTAGAATATGGAGGTAAACAAAAGGCTTATCAAAGCAACGCGAATGGACGCTTATCTGAGACTTACTATCTGGAGAAACAAGCCATTGCACCAGAAATAAACATGTATATACCAGACAACAGGGAGACTATTTTTTTAGTATATGCGGGTGAAATCAGTAACCATAAAAATATTCCAACATAGAGTAAGAGTTGAAAAAATGAGAGTATTACGTGCATTGGGAGTTTGTCAGGCTAACCAGACCATAAGCCAACCGAGTGCAGTACTGGCGACTGTGAATTGAATGCAAAATCGAAGGAAAGGGTGGAGTAACCACAATGACCGCATGAATGAGAGAAGAGGCGAAAATCTCTACGACGTCGCCTGGTTGACCACCTAAAAGATGGGTCGGGTAAACCAGGATAAGCAAGCAAGACGAATTCTTCAGCTCCAGGTAGAAGAAGAAGTTTCATAAATAAAAATACCTATATCTAGACGAGACCATTTTTCGAATAAATGAGTTTATGCCCTGTTTTCAGTTCTTAATATCTATCTTTTAGACTTTCTTTACAGAATAACAGTTTATCCCTCTTGCGTCAATTTTGCGTTTTCTGTCCTCTCTGTACAGTATCAAAGTTTTCGTTGAGTTCATATCATGTAAAAGCTAATATTAAGAAAAAATCGAATATTTTTCAAACTTCATGCACTATAAAGCATGCCCCAGTTTTTCACAGGGATTGCAGTATGTACACAAACACCAGACGGCATATGCTAGAATCGGAAATGGTAACACAGCAAGTACCCCTACTGAACACGGTGTGCGACAGGGGTGTGTATTGTCGCCCCTTTTCTTCAATGTGTACTCGGATGCTATTTTTGCATGTGCCTTACAAGGCTCAAATGACGGTGTCAAAATAAATGGTCAAATTGTCAATAACCTACGCTGGGCGGTTGATACCGTTGTAATTGCCGATAGTCCAGAAGAGTTACAACGACTACTGAACAGAATATCGTCTGAAGAATTAGCATTGACAAGACAAAGGCGATGGTTGTAAGCAAAACACCGGTGGCCCAAGCAAATCTCTTCGTATACGGAAAAACTATTGAACATGTCTCAAAGTTTAAGTACTACCTACCTGGGCTGCTGCATTACCGACGATTTAAATCCGGACACGGAAATAATCTGCCGAATAGAACAAGCGAGGAAAATATTCCTCAATATGGGAAAACTAGTAACCAACCCAAGCCCTAATTTAAAATTAAGATACCGCTTTGTTAAGGACTATGTTCATGCCGTGTTATTATATGGAGCCGAAACGTGAACTCTTAAAGTCAATACGCTTAGTAAACTGAAAACATAAACTGCTAAAGATACCCTGGACTGTTCATATGACCAACGCTGAGGTTTTGAGACGGATAGGTAGGGACAGGGAGCTTCTGACTACAGTGAAGTTAACCATGGAGGGAAAAATTGAAGGAAAACGGGATATAGATAGGAAGATATATTTATGGTTAAAAAAAATCAAGGACTGGACGATTCTAGACGCCAACACACTATTTAGAGCCGCACAGAACCGAGAAGATTTTGCTGTAATTGTTGCCAACATCCATTGATGGATACGGCACTTTAAGAAGAAGAAGCAGTATGTACCACAAGCAGTCTGCTCGTGTGCGATAACGATAACATTATGAGCGCCAGGTTGAATGTCATACAGACATACCTTATGGGACTGAGTACTATAATAAAATCATTATATATCTCGACACTATAATTTTGGTAATTATGGTACTCTAACAAATTCTTTACTAACTTTAACAGTGCATAGTCGCTGTTTTCGTTTCAAAAATTACTGTTCATCTTTAAGTTCAATAACTTTCTTGATTTTTTCAACTAGATACAATTTTATACGCAATTTGCATGGCAACTAATCATCATAGTACGCCTAGCATTATCAGACTCGGCTGACGGTTCGTCTAATATTCTTCACGACTAGTACCATAATGATATGCGTTACGATCCTTAGAACATAAATAACTATTATTGTATCCTAGCGGTGTAGTTTCAACAGTGTAGCTTACGATGCGGGGCTTTTAATGTAAGTCATGTTACTAAGTCATGCTGAATTGACAATGCCGAATCGCAATTTTCCCAGTCCTAGCCCTAGTTAAGTGTGTAAATACAGAATTTATTTTTGAGTAAACCAATATCGTATTAGCCATAGCTGTGTTCACTTATTTGTGAGTTAACATAAGCTACAAATTTCTTAAAAAGAAAGTTCTGCTCATCCTATTCCACATCATCAACAAGGCTCCATTTAACAAGTTTTCAATCCTACCTACCAGATTTACTAATCTGGTCCTCCCAGTCAACACAACATAGCTATCTCTGAGTCACTACTAAAGTAATTTTAGACACACCACCATACCTTTTTATTTGAAAATTTAGTGACTTGCGCAAGCAGTTTAATGACGTACAACCAAAATTCAATAATGTTGTGGGACTAAAAATATCCTTGAATTTGTATACTTTACAAAAGGTTTGTCAAGTTCTTACATAGCTTTCTGTTTGTACTAAAATGGTCTCGCGTATCAAAAAAAAAAAAACAAATGAAGGTGAATGAATGGTTTCTCTTTAAGTTAAATTGTAAAATACCTAGAAGTCGATCTCTAAAAATAAATTCAAATAGCATCCAGTGATTGGTAAAATGTTGATTCATTTAAAAGTTGTCAAAAACAGATACAAACTTAAATTAATTTTACTGCATTGATTGAATTGTTTTTGTTGCCTGCGAAATTATTGACGAGTATGTCCTAAAGCTCGTAATATTTTAAATTTCGTATTATGGCAGAATGCAAAACAATATATCATTAACTGCAAAACTATGCCGTAGAAATACTTTGGAGATCATAATATTAGAAACGTTACAGTTGAAAGTCACGTACTATGAAAAAAACCAAAAATAAAGGATTCGCCAACATTATTGACCATATTTTTGAGTTTATTCGAGCAAGGTGTGTGGTATAGTTTATGAGTAATACTTGATCGCTAGATACTATCCTAGATATATTTGATCTACAGCAAAAGGCACAACCAGTACAGAATAATTCGCTGAAACCCACGAAGCGCTGGTACGGAAGCTGCTGCGGAATTTCGATATCTTTTGACACAATAATTCAGCAACTAATTTGGTTAATTACGGTCCACGGCACAAGCGATTCGCTGTCAAGTTAATGCAATTACTCCCAACGATCCGTTTTATTCGCGATGCAAATCCGTCTGCATACGAGTGGGTGGCTATTTCAAATGGCGCAACTTCCCCGCAAACGTGCTTATGTAATTTTAGCCAGATCGTTATTAATTCGCATGTCGCTCCTCATTGCCCCTGCAGTTCCGCCCTGACTTGTCCGATTTTTCTCGCTTTCGGGAGCTCCTGTCCTTGTTAACAAATTGCGTGAGTATGGAATTACGATGTAATTTGTAGGAACGAAAATAGTATCAAGTGGTCGCATTCGCACGCGTATACACTGTGTAATGTTCTGACAGGTCATCATACTTCACCCCAGCAACCCTCTCCATTCTGTCATGTTGTGTGAAACACTCGAAATGACACGTGATTTGTCCTAAGCCTCCGGACACCAACGTGTGTTTGTGTTTATGGCGTAATAATGCAATTTCAGCACGTTCTTTTGTTCTATTCATTCGGCTAAGAGATTTTTTTGTGGTTCGCGTTAACATGGAACGCTTGCGAACCTGTTGACCTCGCCGTTGTTATATAAAAGTTATTACCGGGAATTTGTTGCAAGTGACATCCAATAGAAATTGAGTTTGATAGCGAGCGTATTGTGCCTCGTTAATTTGTTTATAATAGGGAATCGAGACGGGACTCGACAGAGACCTGAATCGTTATCCCGGCCAAATGTATTATGTATGGACTTCATTCTGCACCAAAATCTGGCTGCACCAACCGCTGAGGATATTACAAAGCTTTAACGAATATGCACAGCTTGGCAAATGCTTCAAACTAGGTTTGCAGAAACGTTCTAGGAAATTTTACACAATTCCCATTTGTTTGCATTAATCGACTGCATTAATATGAAATCAGCTTGATATCGAGTTCGAAAACTGCATACATCGCTTGTTCTTGGTCAAACTGTATTTTAGGGATTACGTTTTACTCTTAAATACAAAATCAATCTTAAAAGGTAGAAAACCGTAAAGTCAGTGTTATTGGGTATTCTATAAAACCTATCTTAATCCTTAATGCAATCGATTTTGTAATAAATGTTCCTCAAGAGCTAAGTTAATATATAGGGTGACGTCATTTTTCATTTATTGTTCAGCAAGTAGGGATTCAATATACTTGTATTTAAGTACGTAAGAACATACGGAAATTATTAAAATTGAGCGAACAAGGTGCGTTGAGCATCTAGATTGGCGCCATCCCATAATGGTGGTAAATCCTTGCATTTTACGTCAGAATATAGTACGAAATGTTGTGGCTATATTCGGCTATTGACAAGGAATAGTGATTCAGCTTAACAAACAAAGAAAAAAGAGACGGTATCAAAGTAGGCCTTAGAAGTTTTCTGGCTAAACGACCTGTCTTCACCTCTCACGACGTATCATGGTCTATAAATTAACTTGTCGCCTGCATAAGCTCTTGTCGATAGCCCAGTTAGCCCAGGTCTCGCTACATTGCTCTTCGATTGATTAGATTAAGAACACCTTTGACAAATTATGTATATTGTCTCTAATATTACATCTCATTCTTGGAAATCAACTTAATGCTAAAACGTATGTATAGTATAATAGCGAGATAGAACAAGTTTTGTAATTTAGTGTACCACAGCTGGATGCTACACGTTTAGATAGGTCCATGACTCTATCACACCAGCGGAGGCGTCTGCGGTTAGCGACAGCATCAATTTTGATACTACCCGCAGCGGGGAGTGTATGGCAGCCGGAGCTGAAAGTAACCATACGAAGCCGTGTCAACATGTAGGCGCTTTAGGGTTAGTGTGCTGCCAATTTTTGAGTGTGGAAGTATAATAAAGAGACGACCTGACGTTCCACGCTACTTTGGTGCAATAGACGTGGTACGTACGAGACAAAATTGACTTTAAAATAACACGGTCGTTGTCATCAACTTTCAGTTAGTGCAGATTTGCCGGAAACCTCTCTGAAATCATTTAAGGAACCGTAATTTAACCAGGAGACGTTGCTGAGAGAAAGCTTCTTTACCACGTAATCCGAACTTTTGCTCAATTACGGCGGTGATCGTGATCAAACCGTCTCCTAATTTCTAAAAAGGACGGTTTGCGTCGAACTTTGCTGCGTGGACTACAAAGGCAGACTATCAGCGCCTACTCAGCGATGGGTCCGGTAGTGCCACTTTAGAGAGGTTTAAGCAGTATTAGGAAATCATTTTTACCATAGCTAAATCGGTTAGACGAAGGGAGCTTTCTATAGGTCAGAAAGGGGTGAAATTCGCCACCGATAAAACGACTGGGTGAGGAAAAAATAGGGTTCTAGGAATGGTCCTGGTTTCTCATGCAGGTCTTGGATTGCTGGTTGGTTTCGTTTGGCGAGGCTCTGGATTCAGAAATGATGAGTTAGTAAAAGTGAAGTTCGCGATATGACAGTTCTAGAGAAGGGGTCAATTGTACGCGTGCAGTAAGAAAGATCTGTAATGTTAAGTTGGATTTGTGTCGTCGTGTTGAAGAATGCTAAAAAAAATTTCTAATCGTCATGATGCAATTTGTCCCGACTAACAATAAAACCGGGCGAAAGGGAAAGTCAACCCTGGTAGACAATACAGTCGTAAACGACTCCACTATCGATGAAGTAGGCAACAGGGACAGTCCTTCTTTATCGGAAGTTATTTCAACCACTGGTGCTACAATAAAGAGAGGGAGAATAGCTGCACAATCCAATTGTGTTCAAAAGAATAGGGAATATCCCACTCATTCACGCACAACCTATATAAGCGTAAGCAGTTTAGTTTTCTGCATATCCCGATATGACTCATTTTGGGCAAATCGCGAACCAAGGTCAGATTCCAAGGTCTGTTATAAATAAATAATTCCGTCCCGAAAACCACGTTACTCACTCTGAGTGTTCTGGGATTTTTGGTCAGTTTCGTTAAAACCTAATGCATTAATTAGATTCCGGTAATCGTTTACACGACGCTCACTTTTCTTATTTGTATTTAAATCAATATTGACGAATTTGTATATGTTTGTAATTTTATGTATTCTAAAGTAAATAAAAGGATGGTTATTGCTTACCACACACAGTTGTATTTTACTGAACTTAATTCCACAGTGGTGAACAAGGTTTAATAAACATCATAACAGTTCCTAAGGGGCAAACCACCAAAAAAGCGAAGTTTACGATCAATCCGCGTTGCCTGTTATGATTTACGTAGCAGATACTTCATAGATTGGAAGTTTCCCAAAGGAAAATGAAAGATCCATAATGAATAGAAATGTAAACGACCCTCCGAGCAAAAATTACGTTGCAGTTGAACAAGTAATGCAGCTAAATGAAGGTTTTCATTTGGAAATCGATGTAATTCGTGCGAGGGAAGTTCCACCTAGACCCCCTTACAGAGTTTTTTAACTGTGTATTCGATTATGAATGTAATCATGTTTTCCGTGGTAAGTAAAGATCATGCCTCGGGCGGAGTAAGAATTCGTTTAGATAAAGCTAGTTTTTAAATTCTGTTGGGTGCTCTCGCTCTTGAAGAAACCGGCAAACTATTTGCCCACTTATAACGAGTTTTACCAAAAGAATTACCACTTTGTATGTTAGCGTCACTATCCCCTAACTCAGAGGGTTCATGATCTTCTTCCCCTTCAAGTGTCTAATCATTTTGCGAAATCGGAATTTTGAACAAACATTGAATATTTTGCAAATTGACATCTGAATTTCAGTAATTTTGTAAAATGCCTTACTGCCACTAGGCAAAGTGGACAAATACGTGATTATTCAATATGCCTAAATGTGTAAACAATTTGTAAATTTATGAAACAAATTAAAATTGGGGGTTTTATTTAGCCAAAATAGTAGTCAATCACTAACAATATAAATAGTACAAAATAAAAAAAATGTAAAACTTGTAAAGTGCAAAATGCAAACCAGATATTCTTAAATAACAAAGTAAGAATCCTTTCTAAATGAAACAAATATTTTAAATTAATGTGAAAAAATCAAGTCAGGTTATATTCATATTATTTATAGCTCCTGCTGGCAAATTATACAACCGCGAATATAACAGTTGAACCAGCATCCTTGTTGGAACAAAATAAACGCACCGTAGACAAGCAACCTTACACGAAAATTGTTTGTTGTTAATAATATACCTGAGCCATTATGAAATTTTGAATTACATAAGAGCCCGTCAGCTGCGTATTTAGAACTGCTTTGTAGCTTAAAGATAAGCTTGCATTCTGCCTACATGCAAACTGTTTCTAGATAACGCTGATGGGAGTGCAAGTTGCTCGATTAGACCTGGCTTCCTTCTGTAACCAAAATTTACTTGACGTTAAGATGCTGTTTGTAGCTTAGTACTGGTTTGGGGACCAAGTGAGCCTGCCTTGGTTCCCTTTGATCAGCGCTGCGACGTATTTATACTTAGTGTGTTTGCTAGTGTTAAATAAATGCTTTTTAAAAACACAAATCGTCGTTAAACAACTATAAATCGTTTGTTTATACGCATATGTTTGGTGTCATTGTTTTTTAGAGTTAGCAAAAACATATTGTATATTCTCGTCCTCCAAATTTATATATTTATATAGTAGAGAGCCCTTGGTGGCGGAATCTCGCCACGAGGAAACCGATTCTTTATTACTCCACTTAGTGCTACTATTCTGTACTCTCCGTTACTGTACTCTACACCTTTTCCGAAAACATTATGAACATCTAGTGATCTGCGGTCTACTTTAGGTATTGCTAAGATAACCTCCGATTTCAATAGTTTCGAATTCTTTTCTGTGGCAGGTAATTTTTTCCACTGCCTGCTGTTGGCCTTTGTATGCTGGCTTTTTTTTTCCGTATTAATAAGATCTACACATTACCCTTTTGCTGAAACGTAACAATTTCCTCCCTTTATTTAACTATAAGGAACTGGACGAAACAGAAAATCTGCAGTTTTTGGTCAGGTCCGCTATAAGTATAGCTTGTTTTATAATACTGTCAATGTGACCTTTGTCCAAAATGACAGTAAGATAACGCGCAATAACAAGCAAGCGAGCAAGCCTAAAATCTTATTTTAAGCGTTAGAGACTTCTTCGAAGAGGAGAGACGTCGAATTACATAGGTTGACAATGTCTTGGTTTGAATAATGTGCTATTTAAAGCATCCCTTACATTAAAGGTTAGATATACACTGCTCAAAACCGTACAGGGATATCAGTTCTTCCACCAATGCTTATTCCAGCCCAAACCATCAGTAATCTACCTCTATAAGGTCGAGCCTCCTGTACCGCGTAGAGTTGATTTTGTAATCCTGGATCACTCCACACACGTACTCTTCTCGAATCAGGATGAATATTAACTCTTGACTCATCTGAGAAAAGTACAAATGACCACTGCTCATTTTGCCAATTTTGAAATTCTCGTACCCACAGATTACGCTTTCTCTGATTTTGTCTACTTATAACAAGTAATGCATTTTTAAGTTGACGTGCGGTGTAAGTTTTATTATGACGAGCATTAATTTGCAAAAATTTATCTTGCACTGGGATTGTAAGACGTACATTACTTCTGTGTCGATTGCGTACATCTAAACAGTTTAAATCTAAACTATGCGTGCAGTTATTGTTTTCTATATTTTACAAGAGTTTTTAGATATATCCCTGTACGATTTGGAGCAGTGTATGTCAAATTCTTTCTAAAGACTACCACCTGCATTCTAAATGATCTTTTTGAATTTCAATGAAATAAAATCTGGTGTGATACACTCACACAACTTCCTTTTACAGTGATCTTATAATTAGTTAAATATTTCATTTTTCATTTTTAAGCATTTGCCAAAAATTTTCAAAAATTACGAATTCTACAAAAACGGTACAAAATAGAGCGTTAGTTGAAGAAACAAATTTTCTCTAAAATCTTAAGCAGAATTCAAAAATGTAATAATATACCGGGTGTTCTATTTAAAATAGGAGTTAATAAAAAAAATAGAAAAAAAAACAAAAGAAACCCACTTTAGAAGTATTCAACTGGAAAATCACCTATCTCACGTTAATGCACATTAAAAATGTAATAAAAATGTAAAGTTTGAAAAAAATCGTTAGAGCCGTTTTTGAAAAAATCGAAAAAAACTAAAAAATCACAAGAGTAAACACCTACTTCTGGTTATGCGATTTTTTTAAAAAGCTTGCTGTCTCATCTACATAGTACACAAAACTTATATATGAAGTTTCAACGCCATACCTCTTTTCGTTTTTGAGATATTCTGTTCACAGACAGACAGACAGACAGACACACCGACCAATGAAAAAAAAAATGTTTTTTGGTATCAGGGGACTCTAAAACGTGAAGATCTGTTGAAAACTCAATTTCGAATTTTTGGGGTGAATCCAATACTTCCTTTACGGTAAAAGGAAGTAATAAGACATACGTTCTAAACGCTATGTTTTGTTATTTCTGATGTCACAGAAAAAAGGTAATGTGTAGACTTTACTTGCTTTCTGGTGACACAGAAAGCATAATTCACCTTCACTATTGATGTCACTACATCCACATTAGCCGACAATAGCTATTACCATACACTGTTACGTCTTGCCGATAAATATTTTCTGAATTACTTGCAGTACTAGGCGACCTACCAGGGTTGTCTAATTTATGTTTGACGTTAATCATTCTTTATTACCAATTGCCATTTACATTGTTAAGAAATGCACTTGCGCAGAATCAGAAATGGAGTGAACGGGTCGCATATTCGTATGTAACAGGCAAGATGTTCATTCGGCTATGCCGAACGTTTCTTCATATGTAACGTGCACGATAGCATTCAATCGAATATCGTGACTGTTACATAGAATCAGCATTTAAAATCTGAAGTATCAGTTAAATTCAAGCGATTTGTAAAAAATCAATTCCGGCATTAAGAAACTTTTTAAACGCTCCGCGATATGAATTTTATTTAATCAAACAAATTTTAATAATTTCATTACCAAAAAATTATTAAATAATATCTCCGATTATTTAAAAAGTGTCTTAGTGTCGAAATTGATTTTTTTAAATTCAACTGAATTTAACTGATAGTTCAGATATTGGATACGTATTTAATTTCACATATATTTTTTTATTTTGCAGTTTTGTCAAATATTAAAAATAAAGGTATCCCCCTATAGGTGCTATTCAAAGTGGACTACAAGCAACAGCGTTTGGCAAAAACAATTTTTTTGAAGCGTGAAAGGTTTGGTCCATTTGTCCCATCCGTTCATCCGTGGACATACTGTATAACACTTGTTATATTTTATGCTATATAAATTTATAATAACGGGTGTTCATTAGAATGTGTGGTCTAGTCGGCTTTGGAACTGATGAAGTCATGTCGTGCATTAAATCATATGGCTGATAACTGACACTGGTAACACTGTAAGTTTATGTAAAATTCGATGTTAGCAGGTTAGGTTTTGTGTCAGTTTTGACACAGACTAACGCAAAACCTAACCTGCTAACATCGAATTTGACATAGACTTACAGTGTCACCAGTGTCAGTTATCAGCCATATGATTTAATGCACGACATGACTTCATCAGTTCCAAAGCCGACTAGACCACAAATTCTAATGAACACCCTTTATGAAGAAACACCCAAATGTAATAATAATGCATTTATATGAGATATGATATTTATTGATAATGAACATAATTGAACACAAACGATTTACTTTTTAGCTTTGTTGGATCCCAAACTACGGTTATTCTTTACACATAGGTTGAGTGAATGTGGGGCTCTTACACTGCATTTCTTGCTGCTAAGAGAAGGTCTTCCTACGAGTTTTCTTTTTCTGCAGATTTTAGTTTTTCGTCTGGCAACGGCTGTTGGCTGAACGCTGATTTTTATACCTCTTCTTACAATTTTAGGATGAATGTTGCCTGATTGGATTTTGCTTGTTCCTTTGTACTTGTACGATGTGTAAAGACCTGATAATAAAGATGGTACTGAAATAGCATATTTTTTTAAATTATCCAAATGCCGATTAACAGCTGGTAGGAATTGTTCCGGATCATTTTCAATATGCTGTAAAATTGTATTACAGTATGCCAACCATGCCGTCTTTGTCGCTTCAATATCCGAGGCCAGGTTTTTTTACCGCGTTAAATTCTTCCAGTGGCTCTGGTTCTGTTCTAGAAGGATCCATTTCATTGGGACTAATTAATTCAGGGGTAAAACATTTATCTATAGTTCCAGGTGACTGTAGTGGACAAAATAATGTCTTTTTCGGTTCTTTGCCCCTAGCAATTTGGTAAAACGATATTCTATTTTCGTGGGTTAGAGTATTAGTTGTCTTTAAAATGCCAAATTTTGAAATTACTGCGGCGTGATGTTTGCAGTGTTTCCCGTTATATCCGACGGGACAACTACACATGCATATTATCATATCTATGTGATAAATGATACCAGGGTTAGAGAAACTTACAACTTCATATTGATGATTTCCTATGTCTTTTATATTCACATTTTCAAGTAATTGTTTTGGCAGATATCTCTCTTGAATTGCTCTACTCTCACGATTTAAGACAATATCAAAAATCCTTTGTTGATAATATCTTTCAAATCCAGTACATATGAAATCAGCTAATTGGGTAAGATTAAATGCTTTTGTACGTTCTAAAGGTATATCCTTCAGTAATCGGAACATTACCTCTGCATAATTATTTGTGTCTGAAGCGCGCAATAGCAAACTACGTCTGTAAAACAAACACCAAGTCTCAATCCGCAAATACATGTTCTCTACATATTTACGAAAGTTAGGATGTTGACATTGTTCATTTAATAATTTTTTCGCTGCATAAAGCTTATCTTTCGAGTCTGGATATACAATATTTCGGAATAACTGGTAATAACGTTGATTGTTCGTTTTCGGAACTCCATTTTTTGCATTAGTAAGCCAACGCCAACATGCTTTTAAGACATGAAATGTACATAAGAGCATTCTCGAATGTGGGAAACATTGCTGTAGGACGTGTCTTTCCCCTACATCGTCATCTGTCATTATGACAGATGGTTGTATTTTAACGGGCAATATATATAGTAGAGCTTGTACTGCTTCTTAAAATATTTCTATTTTTTGACTACTACTTACGATACACCCAATCGGCAAACCTCCAACAGGAGACTAAAAAAAATAAACTTTATGATCTTGAACATCACAGTTTCCTGTTGCATCCACAAATATGATTTCCGATGCTTAAGGTAATTTTAAAGCTCCTTGCATTATGGGGGTACTTATTGCAATGAAATGGTTTTCGCCGAGAGTAGATACTTTGAACAAAGTCCCATTTCTTTCATTTTCCGAAATTAACACATGTTCCAATTTCTTTAACATTTCTGGACCACTACGTTCGCCATATTGCTGTCTGAAGTTACTAGTCCAAAGTGTTCGCACATCGGTTTTTGTCGGGAAATAATGACGATCGCTTATTTTATCGCTATACTCATCACCCAATTCTTCCATTTTCGTGGTGCAATACGTGTGATAAGCGGAAGCTACAGAACGCCCTTTTTCAAATAAGTTAAGTATAGCCTTTTTTGTATCTTCTCCCAAAGGTCTGGTACGTAGAGCTTCTCCCACATCAGATCTATGATTGTGATTGTTTCGAAATTCTAATAAACAAAGGTATTTATTTTTTATCGACTTTATTTAATGAATTATTGGCTTTAGACTTAGATATAGGAATTATTTTCTTCAATTTTAGAATTAATTTTGCTGGACAATTGATGTTTCTCGAGCTTTTCTTCTTTAAATCTTTGGTATTTTTTCTCCGTCTTGTATTGATGTGATTCGCTTAAACAAATTGTTTCTTGCTTTTTCCTTGTGAATTGTCTTTTTTACTGACCATGTCACTTTACTGATAGTTTGTAACTCTTCTACAGCTTTCTGAAATAAAAATCAAACATTTTCTACGTGTACTATTTTTAACCAAAGTGGTGACTTTTAAAGTAAAAACCGTACTTTATTTATTTCAATTTAATCAAACCGCTTTTTGCTGCACAAAAATTCATAGAGGTAAAAGAAGTAAATTGTTCAACACGAAGTTCGAAAAAAGCAATTCTACATGTTCAAATAGCTGTAACTTTTTTAAATATACGGATTTTGAATACCTGTTCTTTTCAGATTAAGCTACATGACGTAAACATTTGACAATATTGTATTATCATAATATACGGGATGATCAATATTCATGCAAAAAATCAAAAAGTTTGTGTGTGTACCGCCAAAGTCATATTTTCCTTTTGGCACGCAGTTATTAAACTTATTTTAAACAATTTTGTATACCTTATGGATATTTGTCTTATTTTCACAGTATAATATGGAAATTACAACCTCGAAATAAAATGGTTGGACTAAGAAAATCTGCATGAAATGGGCTTTTCAAACCTGAAAAGATCCGTCAATCCAGTGTCAAGTTAAAGGATTTTAAATATGTTGTTACCCTAACTTGATGTTTAATAGAGTACCTATCTAAGGCCAAAGACCTTAAGTCCACAAACTGACATACAATTTAAATATTAATAACAGGTGGCGCAAAAGTAATCACTCTATCGGAAGATGCTCTCATTTTTGCAAATGGCGTCTTATGTCATTGCGACTTTGACATTTGTGAAGTAAAGAGAAGCAGAATACACGTAGACAAACCATGGATCGCTATATTCCTCAAGAACGCGAAATAATTGTGTCAAATGTTTTTGACAAATAATTTTTCAGTAGTTTTGGCTTAACGTGAATTTTGTCGTCAATTTTTTGGTCGTGTGGGATCAATTGGGCAAAGACTGTGGCGGTTAACCGCTTGCCTCGAGGAGACTGGCTCAACACGGGACAGTTGCAGACGTAGCCGGCTCCAGAGTATTCGTTCAGTCGAGAATATCGCTGCTGTGGCTGCAGATGTCCAAGAGGACCCTCAAACATCAACCAGACGACGGGCCATGCAATTGGGCATCAGTACCCGATCTTTACAGCCAATTTTGGTGAAAGACTTGAAGATGTTCCCGTACAAAGTGCAACCGCACACACAGCACGAGCGATAGTGGATATTCTGAAGCAAGTTTTTCCCTGCCGCTTAATCTCTCGTTTTGGATATTTGAACTGTCCCTCAAGATCGCCCAATTTGACCGTTCCAGACTCCTTTCTTTGGGGTATTTTGAAGTCACGGGTCTATACGAACAAGCCACAGATCTTGGCGGCCCTAAAGGAGAACATCTGACTAGAAGTGAAAAATTTATCACCACAAATTTTGAGAAACGTCATGGAAAATGCTGTGAAACGAGCCGGAATATGCATCAACTCTGACGGTGTCCACTTGACCGATATTATCTTAGCGACTTAATGGGAAAAAAGATTAAACGTCTAAACAAACATAATCAACAAACAGAACCAATTATTTTTATTTACAAACGAAGTTACTGCCTCAGGAAATCGAGTGAGGACTTTTGCGCCACCTGTTAGGTATATTACTTCTAAGAAATGCAATTTTTTGTACCTAATCTTATTAAGTAAGCCACTGAATTTCGCTTTTTTAAAAAATTATAAATTAATAAGTTAAGGTGGTCAAGTTTTTTTTAAATAAACAATGCTTTTCATTGGTCCGAAACTATACTACATACATGTATTTATATAAACGGGGCTGCGCGCGCTATTGCGCGGTCTATCCTATTCAATTTACCACCATTTTTAGGCCTATTGCGTAGGGCCATTCCTTTCTCTTGCACACTTGTTACACAACATTTCGCATGACAGGAAGCAGAGGGTTCTTTTGTGGTGGAAGAAATAGGAAAATACCCGTTCTCTAAACCAAGAGGAACGTTCACGTGGTGAGGTGGAAGCTCACTGCTTTCACCTAACCGTTGAAAGGCTCCAAGAAGAGCCATCGCACTACTAGTTGTCGACATGATCTAAAAAAAAACACGTCAAAAAAGTCCCATACGATCAGTTCGTCATCGTATGTGCCTCGAGATGCCATTTGAAAAACCTCGCCAATTTTCTAAATCAGTTCGATTCTCGATCTTACATCGATTTTTCGATTCTTAATCTCATGGCTTCTGCCGAGTTATTGGTGTCACCGGTTTCATGCCAACAGAAGGCGAAAAAGGAACACTGGTTACCATCTCGAGACAACATGGATGACAGCATATCACACGAAATACACCACACAAATATCACAAAAATACACACCACGAACTAACGTGTTGACAGGTACACAGTACAGTGTCTATATTAATGACAGTGTGGTCAGTTTTGGTCCTGTTTCTGATTGGTTGTTTTAAAATCCGCTATTAAGAGTCGTTTCAATGTCCTATTGAATATTTTTAGCAGTGTACGCATATTTAGTTACAAAAAGTTACTAATGTCAAAATAAGACATTGACGTTTTATAAATTATCTAAAGTAGCTCAGTTACTGAACACGGCCTAAGCATCAAAATAAATATTGTGTCATCATTGATATACACTTGTATTATTTTATACACAAAAATTAAGTAAGTACGAATGCAAAATAAATTTTAACCAAGCAATAATTTTCACTTTAGTAATATTTTGTTACAAAATGTCACTGACACCGTTAAAAAAATGCACATGAAAATCCTGTCACAGTGTAACAAATGGAGTGAATGTGGTACAGACGACTCCTCTAGTTTTGTAGTCATACTTTAGTAACAGACGTTTTCAACTGAAAACCATTATTGTTAAGTTTCAGTATCACCGTTTTAAAACAGTTTTTTGATAAAACGGGAGTTATTTGGAGATAAACACCCGTGCAAGTTTTAATTGATGTTAACCATCTAAAGGAGATCTGTTATCATTTAAATAAAGAATAATTGCTTAAAATGGGGCCCTCGGGGATCCGCCCCTCTCCAAGGGGGCTCACGGGGCTCCGCCCCTCTCCAAGGGGCCATCCGGGCTTCGCCTCTCTCCAAGGGGGCTCACGGGGCTCCGCCCCTCTTCAAGGGGGCCGTCGGGGATCCTCCCCTTTCCAAGGGGGCCCCCGGGGATCCGCCCCTTTCTAAGAGGTCCCCCGGGGCTCGGCCCCTCTTCAAGACGGACTTTGGGGCTCCGTCCCTCTCAAAGGGGCCATTGGGGCTTCGCCCCTCTACAAGGGGGCCCTCGGAGCTTCGCCCCTCTGTAAGGGGCCCTGGCAATCCGCTTCTCGGGTTCACCGGGCTTCGTCACTCTTTAAGGGGGCCCTCGGGGATTCGCCTCTCTCCAAGGGGGCTCACGGGGCTTCGCCCTCTCCAAGGGGGTCTTCTCCAAAAGGCCCTCGGGGTTCCGCCTCTCTCCAAGAGGGCTATCGAGGCTCCACCCCTCTCCAAGGGGCCCACGGGGCTCCGCCCCTCTCCAAGGGGCCCACGGGGCTCTACCCCTTTCCAAGGGGGCCCTCGGGGCTCTGTCCCTCTCCAAGGGGCGCTCGTGGCTCCGCCCCGGTCACGAAATCGAGACGACGGCGAAATGAATGCAAACGCAAATGGGGGACATCGCGTCTGCAATTGTCGTGACGGACACACACGTTTGGATCGTTCTCCTTTATTTATATGATATACAAGCACCAATTTCCATCCAAATATTATTCAGAAAACAACAAAAATAAAAATAAAACTTTGATGCCCTGTTTTTTCGTAACGAAGCATTTTCGGATATAAGAAAGTTATGTTAAATAGCTCTATTTTTCGCCCAGATGTTTGCCATTACCTGTTTGTTGTCCACGTATTTTCTGGACACCCTGTAGATTTAGCCAAATTTTAATGCATGTTTTATAACCTCACATTTACGAGTCAAAACAATAGGTTTATACAATTAAACTTTCGATCATAAAGTAAATATATAATTAAGTTAAGAATCGCAAACATACCTCAATTTATTCTTTATTCTTTGCACTTATCCAATAAAAAGATTGTTTAATTAATCTTGAATTAAAACTAACACTTTCCATCAATTTATTTACTTCCATTTTAGCCACAAACATCTACACAGAGAAATATAATAAAATATCTTCGCTTAAGACTGCAAAAATGCTTGATATGTAACAGTCTGAATATCCGATTGCGTGCTATAGTGCACGTCACATATGAAGCGATATTCGGCGAAACTCGACTGGATATCTCAGCTGCTACCTACATACGAATATGCGAACGGGTCATAACTACCTCTACGGCTCGTAGCTTCAAATTAAAAAACAAGTCAACAGGAAATTAGTTATCTACATTAAAGTGGATATAATTGAACAAAGGGATCTCAAAATACACCCGTGTCGAGGCAATCAAAAGCGCATAGAGGTAATGGACCTACGATATTAATAATATAATAGTATATTACATAACGGGCCAGGAAAGCGATGCCCTGTACTTTACAGGATGAGGCGGTCGTTTGAAATGCGAATCTGTTAGACCGAGTATTGTAAACCGCCAGTAGAGACACTTTACTGACGTTGCATGTATACTGTTTTGTCTCAAACCGTTTAAATTTCAGTAAAAAATCAGTAATCACTAACATTTAAAATGTTTAATTTCTTGCTAAAAGTAGTGCTGCGGAACTAATAATTTAGTCTATATTAATATCATTGATAAAAATAAATAAAAAGCTTATTTAGATGATTTAGTTATTTGTAAAAATCTAGTTTTCATACTAAAATAAGTAGTGAAAAGCCTACATTAAATAACGGTTTCAAAAACTATTTTATGCTATTAACAATTACAAATGAACGATATCAATATCAGTGGTTGTGTTTCCAATGCGCTTAAAGTATTTTATAGGTAATGTTTCCACCAGAAATTTTTTAGAGTAAATACAGATTTTTCATAACCTACGGAGCGCGTATTTCAGTGGAGGAAATATTGAGAAAGCGATATCTCAAATGATAAGTCAAATATTGAATTCTATAAACAGCAAAAGGGCAACGGAGGAAATATCAGAAACTCTATAAAGTTTTGATAGGTTAAATAAGAAATATTCCTTCGCGCTAGAACTAAATAAACTAGAAAGTTATGGTTTAAGATAGACATTACTATATCCGCATACTGGAATGTAAATATGGATATATTATTTCCTTTAATTTCCAACTAGAATTTCGAGATCGCTTCTTAAGTTGCCTTGTGTCGTTGGATCTATATTAGTAACAACTTTGTACAAACATATAATGTAACATAATATGACGCAAATATAGTTGAAATATATTACAGTACTAGCGTTCTGCACCCAAATTGGGCGCTAAATAAATCATTTAATGCAATTTGTACAAGAGTGATCCATTTTGTGTGTAGAGTTAATTTTGAGGTTAGAAAATCCACATAAAAAAGTAACTTATGAAAATTTGAAAACCGGACTACTGGCTTACTTGCGTCGTCCTTAGTCGATTGACACCAAAATCAGCCAATTCGGCCGACGGGTTCGCTCTCGCGTCAAGCAAGCAAGCAATGAAAATTATCATGTCGGATATGTCTGCCATTGTTCCAACAATTGTGAGAGAAGGTAAAGTTGCTGCTAAGTGGCCCTTTCTTATAATACTTAGTAATTAGCATGACCTTTCAGATGATATTTCATGTGGCTAATTATTAGAGCTCTAAATTTGACTAACCTAAATGGACACCCAAAAGCACTAAATATTTTATTAATGCATTATTATTTATGTCCGAGCTTCTAACAGTACCCAAAGAGATAAACAAGTTATCCTGTATTATGCTCAAGTGTGAAGAAACATTTTACTGGTCCAGTACAGTAGTATCCACATTACCCCAGATTTTAAGATCTTAAGGCACCCTCAAGTCATATTTAAGAAAAACGTGGCGTCTGCTGCTGACGAACATCCAGTTTTTATCTTAGGAAAGTTATCAGATTCGACGCGTCTGTAAAACATAAAAAGGAGTACGTCTGCACCGTGAAAGGTTAACAAAAGGAATATTAGTAAGTGTCCGATTGATTGATGGTGTGCGCGCACTGTATTGTAGCACGCGTTTATGAGCAGCACCCCGACAGCGCTAAAAAATTACACCACCCTAGGTGTCTCATCGCTTTCGAAAAAATAGCCATTACTTCCCGGAACATTCAACCATCAGAACTTTTTTAGGGACTCACACGTGTTGGTTTCGCAGACAACTATTAAACCTCTGTATTAGTTTTCTTTTTTTGAAGACCGATAACGGTTCTGTATTACTGGTCGTTGCGTCCAGCAGAGCGGTAAACGCTTTAACCTGTAATGGAGTTTTCCTGTCGTACAGGGTGACCTGTAAATGGTAAATTATAAGTTAAATAAACTGCGGCAGTGCAATAACAGTAAAAATATTTCTACGGTGTACAGCAAATGTACAAATTCTGAAGGGTTTGATTATTTACTTACATATCCAGTGTATTATCGACCTAGAGAAATTCGTTTCTATTTTCGTGTAGGAGCAACCAAGATTTTTGTTGTCGGAAATGTGTAATGCAATATGCCGATGAAGTAATTAACATTGCTTATATGTATTTTTATGTTTTCAAATATTTACTTGAATTTTTAAAACAGCTTAAAATTGCAGACTTACAACTTCACTCCTTTTATTATTTTTACTACAGTTTTATAATTATTCTTAGTAGTCCTGTTTCCGGTAATAGTTATTTTCAGCTCACTGCTTAGCGATAGATATTTTATTAGAATTAATATAGTTACTTATATTAATACCTAACTAATATGTACATTTTTGTTTGAGTTTTAATGGTGTCGAAGACTACAACTGTGCTTTAAATCGTACATTCATGGACTTATGTACTATACACAGACAGAAAAGGAAGGTCCCGGGTGGTGTAGCTTGAACAAGCGTCCACGTACGATCAGTAGAGTTAAGCAAGGCTTTTTCTGGTCAGAACTTGGATGGGAGTTCCACGGCTGCTTTTCTCGGCGCCTAGTGGTACGGCTGCCACGGAAATAGTTGGTCCCGGATGTCATAATAACATCATGACAGTCGTTAGTGGGGTTGGAAGTCCCCATAAAATGTACAGCGACGCCTATAATTGGCCTAACGGCTGTTGGTTGAGCACCAAAATAAAAAAATTTAAATAATAAGGTTCTGGTTTGTTGAAACATCGTCATTTGGAAATTAATTTGAATCTAATTTTATGTCGTTAGTAATACACAGTAGACAAATTAAATGTGCATTTTTTATTTTTGCCTACCAAACACAACACGAACTGCTTACAGACGATGATTAGTAGTTCTATATACTGTTCAGATACAACCTCTATCCCACAAAGGGTGGAATAAATTTTGCAGTTATAAGTAGGTTTGAGGTTTCTAAGCCGTTTAATGAATGTACGATACTTCGTTTTTTTCGAAAAATCTAAAAGTAATATTACATTTATTGCTCCTAGTGAATATAAGTAGTGTACCTAGAGGCGTTCTGCCTCACTTTGCATGTATCCCGAACGTCTAGCCGGAGCCAAGGTCATTGGCCTCACCTAGGTCACTTGCCACTTCCGGGAATTTTTGGACTAAATGTCAAATTTTTGGGTTAAAAGTGTCATTTTTGAAATTTTACAAGATTTCTACGTTTATCAAAATGTTCCCAGGCTCAACAGGATGTGAGTCATCGTCTGGCAATGCAAAACTAGTTGAGACTTGTAGAGACATGTCTATTCTTGCAGGATGTTATCAGTAGAACAATGGCATCCCTTGTTTTAAAATCAGCACGAAATTCGAGAACAATGAAGGTATTGTTGTCTGGAGATTAAAATGTGCAAAGCTGGTGAAAAATAAACCGAATTAATTGTGGTCTAATAGTATATATCGAATTATTTCCAGCTAAAAAGATGCAATATAAAAATCCAAACCATTTTAAATAACTTGTTAGGTTTTTGTTTTATTACGCTTTCGACGAGATGTATCTATGGATATTTAACTCGAATAGGCCGATTGGAAGCATCTTTTAGTAGATAGGTAATGTGTTCGATCCCACTGGAGGACTGTTTAAGCGGTAGACAGTATATAACATAATACAAAAGTGTTGCGGTCTTAGAGACATTGTTTTTGTAAGCAACGTAAATATTACGTGTTTTTTCCTGTACTTTATTAAATACACAGTCTCGAAAATTGAGCCGATAGTTATATATTTCGGTTGGATTTATGTACAGCACCCCCTCGCTTTAGAAATAAGCAAGTTCCTAAAGAAATATTATGCTGTAGAGATTTACACGTTACAGGTGTGTATAAAAATTACGTATTTATTAAATATTACTGTTAACAAAGCTGTTAAACGTATGATACAGGCAGTTATTAATTAGAGTGGTGGTTTAATTTTATCATTAGAATTTCGGTTTCTTACAACGGTATTTGTAAATCATTCGTAACTAGTCCACCTATACACATTTATTTACGTTATGCATGTGCAGACTTGCTTGTTAAGCAAGGTCGTTGACTTATAGTATGCAGTGTAGGAAATGTTATCATATGACTTTGTCAGCACGCCATAAAAGTTGGTTTTTGTAGTATAAGACATCCGCAAGCTAATTCGGTAGATAGGTGATAAAATACTTAAAGAAAATATTAGCAGATAATACATTTGAAAAATCTGCACGACTAATACTCAAGATTATTACAATTACATGCTAAAGACTGCAGACAAAAAGCCCTGAAAATAAGAACTAAATAAAACCAAATAAAAGCTATTAGGCCACAACAATACTCTAATTAATAAGGATGCTATACCCAACGGCGAGGGACAGTTCATTTTTACCGCATAAAAACTTATTGCTTAGAAATCAGGTTCAGATACCTGTTTAATGGAAACATTTTCTTGAATTTCTAATCAAATCTAAAATGTTGAGTCTTACGTAAAAATCTTTAAGTCGTTAGGTTGACTGTGTCAAGTTTCCACGAAAAAACTAAAGCTCCTACAGGCCAGATTCTTGGATCAAGTAAATAATACAGCAAGGCATAAAAAGTTGGTTTTTTGCAGTATAAGACATCCGCAAGCCAATCCTAAACTGGTAGTTTTAAATAGTAGAATTTTATAATACAAAACAGGAGCGATAAAATAATCGTCAGCATTTTTTTCAGTTTATCCGATTCGGCATATCGCAAAAACAAACACCTTCTTTGTTCTTGTGTTAGCACCTTGGCTAAGAATGTTATGAATCCGACGCCACAGCACTGTATGTTTTAACTACATTTTTCAAAAATAAAAAGCAGCTTAAAATATTGCTCCTAAAAGGAGTAGTGCTGTAGTTTTATCATTGGAATTTCGATTTCTTACAACAGTAGTCCAGTTTTTGGTTGCAACGAGCATAGTTCTAGCAGAGACTATAGAAGATATAAACAGACAGTAATATTAATCTAAAATTAAATTAACAAAGTTGTTAAACGCATGATACAGGCAGTTATTAATTACTTAATATATACAATTGTCCTATATCCGGTATTCATGGTTTATCTGATTTTAATAGTCGAATAACTAAGGTTATTACAATGCTAAAGACTGTGCGCAAAAAGGTAAGATATCAAAATTTTAAAATAAAACTCAGAGAATAAGAATTAAATAAAATAAAGCCAAGTAAAAGCTATTAGATCACTGCAATACTCTAATTAATAAGGATTCTATACTCAATGGTAAGGGACAGTATAATTTTGCCGGATAAAAACTTATCTAGATTGGTTAAAAATCAGATGTATGTATAAGAGAGAATCTCAAACTTCTTTAAAAGCATTTTGTAACTAAAAAATCACATTTGAAATTGTGTAAATAAAGCTAAAATTAGAAGGAGGAGCAAAATTTGCAAACTATAGAAATACGTGTCAAGACCTGTGGATGTGAGTCATCGTCTGGGAATGTGCAAGGTTGCTAAAAAATGAACCGGTTGTCTGGAGTTTATGCACAGGTCAGCGCGAGGGTCTGCGCGGGGGTCTGCGCGAGGGTTTGGCGGTAAATTCAAATTCTACACATAATTTTTGGTGGGAAATTTAAATTCTGTACAGGGGTTTTGGCGGGAAATTCAAATTCTGCGCAGGTTTGGCGGTAAATTCAAATTCTGCGTAGGTTTTGGTGTTAAATCTGGGAATGTGCAAGGTTGCTAATACATGTATGGTTAAGAAATTTGCTTAAAATTGACTGAAAATTTACAGCCACTGTTTGTAAGTACCGAATGTAAATATTAAGTGTTTCTCTTATAAATACACAAAGTTTAGAAATTGGACGATAGTTATTTATTTCGGTTGGATTTATGTACAGAAGGACAGCATTCCCTCACTTTAACAATAAGCAAGTTCCTAAAGAAATATTATTTGTTTTTAATATAGGTTCGAAAGCACTGCTGACAGACAGACAGACAGACAGACAGACAGGTAGACAGCTAGACAGGTAGACAGCTAGACAGGTAGACAGGTAGACAGACAGACAGACAGACAGACAGACAGACAGACAGGTAGACAGCTAGACAGGTAGACAGCTAGACAGGTAGACAGATAGACAGGTAGACAGCTAGACAGGTAGACAGCTAGACAGGTAGACAGCTAGACAGGTAGACAGCTAGACAGGTAGACGGGCAGGCAAGCAGGTAGACAGGCAGGCAGGCAAGCAGCCAGGCAGGCAGACAGACATGCAGGTAGACAGAAAGAGGTTGAGAAATTGTACGGTGATGGGGAGATTGACTGTCTCATATGGATGAACTCGAATTAAGATATATAAGTCCATTATCGACTTTATCAATTGTCCCGGATACCTGATTAATGGAAACATTTTCGCGACACAATATTGGGGGGGCAACAATATATAATTATACTAAGAAAATTCAAATTCTGCGTAGGTTTGGTGGTAAATTCAAATTATGCGCAGGTTTTTGGCCGGAAATTCAAATTCTGTGCAGGTTTGGCGGAAAATTTAAATTATGATCAGGTTTTTGGTGGTAAATTCAAATTCTGCGCATCATTTTGACGATAAATTCAAATTCGACACAGGACAAATGAACCAATTTAGATTTGACAGAGGGGCTATATTTGCGCATCGCCAGATGTTTAAGTGGCTGTAGGCGTCTGGCCGAATCTTATTGTCTGGGAGATGTCATTGTCTGAAAATAATGATAAAATTTTGGAGGGCTAAATGTCTAATTTTTACAAGATTCCCATAACGAGTTTTGAGGCTAAAAGTCTAATTTTTTAAATTTTTACAAGATTCTCTCGCTTAATCAAGTTTCATAAATATTACGGGTTTTTCCAGTACTTTATTAAATATACAGTTTCGAAATTGCGTCGATAGTTATTTATTTCAACCTGTTCCACTCTTACAAACATTCGAACACTCGTAACTTCGAATAAGTTATCCTATCATCACCTTTGTTGCAGGTGTTAATAGAGGCTATATTTGCAGTCCGTCAGATGTGAGCGTCTGGCCGGATGTTATTGTCTGGACATGCGCTGCTAATAAGGGTGGGTCAATGACCTCCATTATGTGTTACGAGTGTTCGAATGTTTGTAAGAGTGGAACAGGTTGAAATAAATAACTATCGACGCAATTTCGAAACTGTATATTTAATAAAGTACTGGAAAAACCCGTAATATTTATGAAACTTGATTAAGCGAGAGAATCTTGTAAAAATTTAAAAAATTAGACTTTTAGCCTCAAAACTCGTTATGGGAATCTTGTAAAAATTAGACATTTAGCCCTCCAAAATTTTATCATTATTTTCAGACAATGACATCTCCCAGACAATAAGATTCGGCCAGACGCCTACAGCCACTTAAACATCTGGCGATGCGCAAATATAGCCCCTCTGTCAAATCTAAATTGGTTCATTTGTCCTGTGTCGAATTTGAATTTATCGTCAAAATGATGCGCAGAATTTGAATTTACCACCAAAAACCTGATTATAATTTAAATTTTCCGCCAAACCTGCACAGAATTTGAATTTCCCGCCAAAAACCTGCGCATAATTTGAATTTACCACCAAACCTACGCAGAATTTGAATTTTCTTAGTATAATTATATATTGTTGCCCCCCCAGAATTGTGTCGCGAAAATGTTTCCATTAATCAGGTATCCGGGACAATTGATAAAGTCGATAATGGACTTATATATCTTAATTCGAGTTCATCCATATGAGACAGTCAATCTCCCCATCACCGTACAATTTCTCAACCTCTTTCTGTCTACCTGCATGTCTGTCTGCCTGCCTGGCTGCTTGCCTGCCTGCCTGTCTACCTGCTTGCCTGCCCGTCTACCTGTCTAGCTGTCTACCTGTCTAGCTGTCTACCTGTCTAGCTGTCTACCTGTCTAGCTGTCTACCTGTCTATCTGTCTACCTGTCTAGCTGTCTACCTGTCTAGCTGTCTACCTGTCTGTCTGTCTGTCTGTCTGTCTGTCTGTCTGTCTACCTGTCTACCTGTCTAGCTGTCTACCTGTCTAGCTGTCTACCTGTCTGTCTGTCTGTCTGTCTGTCTGTCAGCAGTGCTTTCGAACCTATATTAAAAACAAATAATATTTCTTTAGGAACTTGCTTATTGTTAAAGTGAGGGAATGCTGTCCTTCTGTACATAAATCCAACCGAAATAAATAACTATCGTCCAATTTCTAAACTTTGTGTATTTATAAGAGAAACACTTAATATTTACATTCGGTACTTACAAACAGTGTCTGTAAATTTTCAGTCAATTTTAAGCAAATTTCTTAACCATACATGTATTAGCAACCTTGCACATTCCCAGATTTAACACCAAAACCTACGCAGAATTTGAATTTACCGCCAAACCTGCGCAGAATTTGAATTTCCCGCCAAAACCCCTGTACAGAATTTAAATTTCCCACCAAAAATTATGTGTAGAATTTGAATTTACCGCCAAACCCTCGCGCAGACCCCCGCGCAGACCCTCGCGCTGACCTGTGCATAAACTCCAGACAACCGGTTCATTTTTTAGCAACCTTGCACATTCCCAGACGATGACTCACATCCACAGGTCTTGACACGTATTTCTATAGTTTGCAAATTTTGCTCCTCCTTCTAATTTTAGCTTTATTTACACAATTTCAAATGTGATTTTTTAGTTACAAAATGCTTTTAAAGAAGTTTGAGATTCTCTCTTATACATACATCTGATTTTTAACCAATCTAGATAAGTTTTTATCCGGAAAAATTATACTGTCCCTTACCATTGAGTATAGAATCCTTATTAATTAGAGTATTGCAGTGATCTAATAGCTTTTACTTGGCTTTATTTTATTTAATTCTTATTCTCTGAGTTTTATTTTAAAATTTTGATATCTTACCTTTTTGCGCACAGTCTTTAGCATTGTAATAACCTTAGTTATTCGACTATGAAAATCAGATAAACCATGAATACCGGATATAGGACAATTGTATATATTAAGTAATTAATAACTGCCTGTATCATGCGTTTAACAACTTTGTTAATTTAATTTTAGATTAATATTACTGTCTGTTTATATCTTCTATAGTCTCTGCTAGAACTATGCTCGTTGCAACCAAAAACTGGACTACTGTTGTAAGAAATCGAAATTCCAATGATAAAACTACAGCACCACTCCTTTTAGGAGCAATATTTTAAGATGCTTTTTATTTTTGAAAAATGTAGTTAAAACATACAGTGCTGTGGCGTCGGATTCATAACATTCTTAGCCAAGGTGCTAACACAAGAACAAAGAAGGTGTTTGTTTTTGCGATATGCCGAATCGGATAAACTGAAAAAAATGCTGACGATTATTTTATCGCTCCTGTTTTGCATTATAAAATTCTACTATTTAAAACTACCAGTTTAGGATTGGCTTGCGGATGTCTTATACTGCAAAAAACCAACTTTTTATGCCTTGCTGTATTATTTACTTGATCCAAGAATCTGGCCTGTAGGAGCTTTAGTTTTTTCGTGGAAACTTGACACAGTCAACCTAACGACTTAAAGATTTTTACGTAAGACTCAACATTTTAGATTTGATTAGAAATTCAAGAAAATGTTTCCATTAAACAGGTATCTGAACCTGATTTCTAAGCAATAAGTTTTTATGGGGTAAAAATGAACTGTCCCTCGCCGTTGGGTATAGCATCCTTATTAATTAGAGTATTGTTGTGGCCTAATAGCTTTTATTTGGTTTTATTTAGTTCTTATTTTCAGGGCTTTTTGTCTGCAGTCTTTAGCATGTAATTGTAATAATCTTGAGTATTAGTCGTGCAGATTTTTCAAATGTATTATCTGCTAATATTTTCTTTAAGTATTTTATCACCTCTCTACCGAATTAGCTTGCGGATGTCTTATACTACAAAAACCAACTTTTATGGCGTGCTGACAAAGTCATATGATAACATTTCCTACACTGCATACTATAAGTCAACGACCTTGCTTAACAAGCAAGTCTGCACATGCATAACGTAAATAAATGTGTATAGGTGGACTAGTTACGAATGATTTACAAATACCGTTGTAAGAAACCGAAATTCTAATGATAAAATTAAACCACCACTCTAATTAATAACTGCCTGTATCATACGTTTAACAGCTTTGTTAACAGTAATATTTAATAAATACGTAATTTTTATACACACCTGTAACGTGTAAATCTCTACAGCATAATATTTCTTTAGGAACTTGCTTATTTCTAAAGCGAGGGGGTGCTGTACATAAATCCAACCGAAATATATAACTATCGGCTCAATTTTCGAGACTGTGTATTTAATAAAGTACAGGAAAAAACACGTAATATTTACGTTGCTTACAAAAACAATGTCTCTAAGACCGCAACACTTTTGTATTATGTTATATACTGTCTACCGCTTAAACAGTCCTCCAGTGGGATCGAACACATTACCTATCTACTAAAAGATGCTTCCAATCGGCCTATTCGAGTTAAATATCCATAGATACATCTCGTCGAAAGCGTAATAAAACAAAAACCTAACAAGTTATTTAAAATGGTTTGGATTTTTATATTGCATCTTTTTAGCTGGAAATAATTCGATATATACTATTAGACCACAATTAATTCGGTTTATTTTTTACCAGCTTTGCACATTTTAATCTCCAGACAACAATACCTTCATTGTTCTCGAATTTCGTGCTGATTTTAAAACAAGGGATGCCATTGTTCTACTGATAACATCCTGCAAGAATAGACATGTCTCTACAAGTCTCAACTAGTTTTGCATTGCCAGACGATGACTCACATCCTGTTGAGCCTGGGAACATTTTGATAAACGTAGAAATCTTGTAAAATTTCAAAAATGACACTTTTAACCCAAAAATTTGACATTTAGTCCAAAAATTCCCGGAAGTGGCAAGTGACCTAGGTGAGGCCAATGACCTTGGCTCCGGCTAGATCAATGACCTTGACCCCGGCTAGACCCGCGACCTCGCGAAGTTCGTTCGGGATACATGCAAAGTGAGGCAGAACGCCTCTAGGTACACTACTAATATAATCTACATTTCCAAAAGCAAACATAAGTTATTCATTCCCAAGACGAAATTTTGTAGAAACCTCAAACATCCGAAGAAGAAGACAAAATTGATTACGACGAAAAACATAGTCAGAGTTGCTAGCACATGTTAGTAATATTATTCATTTTTATGTAATTTGTCCGCTTATGTTAAATTAAAGATAGTCGTATAAATCTTGCCTGTATATTCTTATCGGATTAATAAGCATAAACAAGGCAATAATCTTTTTAAAAGATAGAACATTCAAAGTAAGCATTGAGAGTAATTTCTTTGATTTATTTCCTGCCCGTAGAGGCATACCTCAAGGTTCAGTGATTGGTCCCATTTTAGTTGTAGCCTATATATCTAATCTGCCTCATGTAGTACCTTCATTTATCTCATCATTTGCTAATGCCACTAAAATATCCAACAATGCTTTAATATATTTCCAAACGTTTCTTAAGACTCCCGGTTTTTGTTAGAACATATTTACATTTTCGCATTCCGACCCCGTGTATCGCAGCGAAATTTTAGCCTTTGGGCGCATTTCCCTATTCGTCTAGCTGCTAAATTTACTTGCAGGTCAGGTACCGACGCCTGTCGCATAAAGTGCACTAAAACATAAATCCCGCTAGGCGGTTTAACAAATCGCTTACAGATGGAGTTTGCGTTTAGTCTTCAATTCAAAATGCTCGAGACCTTTCACTGCTCGCAGAGTATCATATTACGACGCCTGGCCGGCGACATTCTTGACCGGGTAAGCCCCGTATTTTGCTGCTACAGGGCCCAAGCAACTGAGGAGAGAACACCACAAGGGTAGGTATAAACATCAGTGCCGTGGGACCCTTCCTGGGGTATGACGTGACCCTGCAGCGATTGGTTTTCGGCTTTTGACCAGTCGTTAGCTTGAATCAGACTTTCCATCTGCAAAGGCCGTGGCGCCCTTCAAATTAGCTTTGTATCTTTACCATCAAGCACCCCGTTTGTGGTATCTCGCCCTGAACTGTACCCTAGAGTGTGAACCCCCCTCCAGACCGAGTTTTCTAGCCAAGGTTATTAGGGCTGGAGGGTGCACGCCGGGGCGAGCGCTACTGCAAACAGTCGTTAGGGGTCTTAATAAGCATTGAATACTGTAACACGTTCCCACAACATCTCTACAGAATCTAGAATTGTTACAACTATTGGCTGCTTACTTTAAGCGCTTCTAAATGTAAAGTTTTGCATATAGGCCAAAATAACCCTCGTCACCACTATTATCTGAACAGTATGTTATTTGAAAGGGTAGATCATCATGAATACCTTGGTGTCGCAATCAGTCCCAATTTTAAATGGGAGCACCACATAAACAAAATAGTCAATAAAACAAATCTATAACTTATCTAATCCAATCCGCCTTTAAGAACCCTAGCCGGAAGCTATTTATTATTTACAAATCATATGTGAGATCTACACTAGATTACGCGACACCAGTTTGCGCCCCACACTGTGTCCAGGACACTGATTTGCTGGAAAACCCAGAAGAAGGTTTACCAAAATTTCCCCGTCTGTACGAAGCCTTAGTTATCCCAGCCGTTTAAGAACACTGCACCTACCTACCCTCAAAATGAGAAACACTCGTGGGTACCTAATAGAAACCTACAAGATTCTTCGAAATCACTATTCTGTACAAGCAACTACTATTTTATTGAGCACCATCGTACATCATAGGTACCACCAGGCCACCACCTCAAACTCATACCTTTGAGGTTCCGTAAACATTGCCTCAAGTTCTTCCTTATTAACCGATTGGTTACCGACCAGAAAGCTCTACCCAATAACGTAGTGAGTGCTGTTTCGCTAAATAATTTAAAAACAGTCTTGCTAGACATAGAAAGTACATTCACTTATGTAGAGTAAATATAACTAACATTAAAGTATTGGAAAGTTTCTGCAGTACGCAGATTACATGTAAACATTCCTCCATACCCCAAGCAGTCATTTCGCGGCCTAGGTATACAAATAAACTATTTCTAATTTGCATGACACATTAAATTTAAAAAAAAAACTTAACATTAAATATCCGCGGATGCTTTACCTTACGGTTGAATTACTAAAAATGTATACTCTAAGCGGTTGAAATACTATAGCAAGCAGCTAAAGATAACAGTAGATAATGCAATCAACGTTAGCTACGATAGGGGTTATATTCTCGTATGTCATGCGAGTGGTCTGATTATTGCCGACAATACAGGGTGTCCCAACGGTCTGCATTTCTTTGATAGCGGCTTTAATATTAAAAATATCAAAAACTTGTATCTAGAAAACTTGTAGCGGATATCGGTCTACATAACCTAAAATTATTTTTGCATGTACTGGGTGTTCCGTCTAGCAGTGGCAAACCAAACTTATATTTTTTTAAATAGAACACCCTGTATATTTTAGCATTTTCAGAAGCCCTTTTAACTGCTGATTAAAAGCATATAAGATTATATAGGTTTTAAATGGATAATTTGGTAGTTATTCCTCATTTTCTTTAAAAAATTGCCTTGATTTGCAAGATTGCTATCACGGAACTACAGCAGGTATCACTTTCTAGCCTATGTAAAAAAATTTATTAACATGTAAGGTTTAAAACTCATACAATATTTTAACTTTAGTTTTGCAATTTATACAGGGCGCTTAGAATTAGCGGACCTCAAAATTTCTCATTTTTTTCAAATGGAACACCCTGTATACGATTAAATATTTGAATGACCGGTTTCAAAAGATTTCAAAAAATGTAGGGTTTTATGCCTCTAAAGTTGTTAACTGCGGAGTTATTTCAGATTAATTTTAAATAAAGTAACATTTTGTGGCTATTTAACTTTAATTTACGTAATAGAAATACTAGCATTATAATATTAAGTTTAGTAAAAATGCCAGGTTTGAAAGTTATTTTGCTAATTAATATTAATAAACTTATCTTCCAATACGTTGCTTGCACCCTTAAAAGTTCCAGTTTACCATTATTATAGCTGCCTAATTTGTTATAGGAATTACAATAAGATAGGTAACAAATGAGTAAAACAAATGAATAGAACAGTTCAATGGTTCTCAAAAAACAACAGTTAATGTTAATCAAACAGAAATTTAGCAGTTTACAAAATTTAATTTAAACGCAAAATAAATTTTTCAGTGGACAACTGAAAACAAAATGAAATTTAAACATTGAAACAAAATATCTTAATCAACAAAAAACAAAATTAAATTTAAATGTAACAAAGTGTTTAAAAAAGTGATTGGTAATTCATAACAAATGTTCAATTATTCTCCCCTGCTCTTGAATACATAGTTGTAAGCGCCTTATGAATGTAAGATGGACATCGCGCAAAGTTTGCACGCGAGTATTATTGAAGGCTCTTCTTATGCGATTTTTCATATCCTCTCTCGTTGTTGGTCGATCTTTATACACCTCATACTTAACGTGTCCCCATAAGAAAAAATCCATGGGAGTAATATCGGGAGAACGGGCTGGCCAAGCTATAGGACCGTTCCTGCCAATCGCATTACCAGGTCGCCAGTTGTCTAAGTACGTCCTAACACTGTGGTGATGGTGTGGTGGAGCTCCATCATGTTGGTACCACATTAAACGACGAGTATGTAGATTCACGTTTTCTAATAATCCTGGCAGATCTTCCTCTAAAAATCTTCGGTAAAGGTCGCCTGTTAAATGTTCATCAAAAAAATGTGGGCCAATAACTTGTGTGTTAACTATTCCACCTCAAACATTCAATGACCACTGATGCTGATGATCAACCTGTCGAAACCAGCGGGGATTTTCAGTGGCATAATAATGCATATTGTGCCTGTTTACTAAAGCATTGGATTTAAAAGTAGCCTCGTCGCTAAAAAGTACTAGTTGCAAAAATTCAGGATTCAAAGTAATCATTTGCAGCATCTCTGTACAGAAATTTATGCGATTTTGGAAATCATTTCCATAAAGATCCTGATGTAGCATGATGTGGTAGGGATTGTAATGGTGTTTTCTAATAATACGATTTACAGAACTTTTGCTAATGCCCGTTTCTGAACTTATTTCTCGGAAACTTATATGCGAATCTTCTTGCAATGAAAGCAAAATCATTAATTCGTTCTCGTCATTAGCAACAACACGGTTTACCACGTTTTTCTTGGGGTAATCAACACTTCCTGTATCTTCAAATCTTTCACGCAATTTTGCAAAAGTAGATATTTGTGGATGACGTTCTGCATAAACTCGACTGGCTAATAAACAATTTCTGTTACACTCCCCTAAAGTATAAACCATATTCACTAATTCTCCCGTTGGAAAATTCATTTTAAATCAGAAACATAAACAACGTGTCGAACTGCTAAATTTTTGATGATTGATTGACATTAGCTGTTGTTTATTGACAAACCATTCAACTGTTTTTTTCATTTGTTACCTATCTTATTCTAATTCCTATAGCAAACTAGGAAGCTATAATAATGGTAAACTGGAACTTTTAAGGGTGCAAGCAACGTATTGGAAGATGTGTTTATTGATATTAATTTCCATAAACTAACTTTAAAACCTGGCATCTTTATTAAATTTAATACTATTTTAATACTGGTATTTAGATTAGGTAAATTCACGTTAAATTGCAATAAAATATTATTCTATTTAAAATTAAACTGAAATAACTCCGCAGTTAACAACATAACAACATAAAACCCTATATTTTTTTAAAGCTTTTGAAACCGGCCATTCAAATATTTAATCGTATACAGGGTGTTCCATTTGAAAAAAATGAGAAATTTTGAGGTCCGCTAATTCTAAGCGCCCTGTATAAATTGC
Organism: Agriotes lineatus; assembly: GCA_940337035.1. Classification (NCBI taxonomy): domain Eukaryota; kingdom Metazoa; phylum Arthropoda; class Insecta; order Coleoptera; family Elateridae; genus Agriotes; species Agriotes lineatus. The sequence continues at coordinate 97,256,812 of OW679197.1, forward strand.
AAAACTAAAGTTAAAATGTTGTATGAGTTTTAAACCTTACATGTTAATAATTTTTTTACATAGGCTCGAAAGTGATACCTGCTGTAGTTCCGTGATAGCAATCTTGCAAATCAAGGCAATTTTTTAAAGAAAATGAGGAATAACTACCAAATTATCCATTTAAAACCCATATAACCTTATATGCTTTTAATCAGCAGTTAAAAGGGCTTCTGAAAATGCTAAAATATACAGGGTGTTCTATTTAAAAAAATATAAGTTTGGTTTGCCACTGCTAGACGGAACACCCAGTACATGCAAAAATAATTTTAGGTTATGTAGACCGATATCCGCTACAAGTTTTCTAGATACAAGTTTTTGATATTTTTAATATTAAAGCCGCTATCAAAGAAATGCAGACCGTTGGGACACCCTGTATTTGCAGTTCAGAGCAAGGGTAGATTTTCCAAAAACGACAGCTACGGGTAAGGTGTAGACGACAAATATTAAAGTAAAAAATCAGATCACGAATTGTATTCAGCAAGACAACACAATTAAATAAGAAATATATAAAAGAAATGATAGGGAATGTTGACATTGATATTGTCACTATGAGAATTTTTAACGTAAATACTACCCAAATAAGAGAACCATTAAATGCTGCTATTGGTTGACTGCACAGAAACGCAAGCATTAACTTAGCACCTAACTTTATTTTGAATTGAATTGACATAGTATTCACATAATATGTAAAGTACTATCTAAAACAATAAACTTGGTTCACTATTAATTTATTTTTGATCATAACCTCCAAAGTATACGCTTTCGTAACAAGGGACTTATGTAAATGGACATTAATGAATATTGTCTATCGAATTATGTAACTAAATAATTGAAGATAAAGTGAATAAAACTAATCTTCGTATTCAAGGGGCCTCCGTGGGATAATAAGTGCTATTCGTTGCTGCAGCGGATACTACAGTGAAACACGAAGCGTTTGAGCGAAAGTTCGACTCCCGACCCGGGCGTTCCACGTTCACTTATTTAAGGCACTTTAAGGTAGTTTGAGTGACCGCTATACCCTCCGAAGTAATATGTAAGCGGATCCCGAGGGTAACAGTAAAACTTAAGTAACAAAAAGGTCTTCCTGTTCAAGACCCATAAAGTATGTTTCTAGTTTCTACTGAAATATATACTTAATGTATTTATTTATTCGTAGGTACATAAATCTTAACAAACACAAACTATTTGAAACTATTTCAATTTACCATAGCACATACTCAGTAAGAGTAAGCTTCCAAAAGAATGAAAATGTACCATTACCTTTACTGCAATCGACAGTGTATATAATGAAAAAACTAATTGCATGACGAAGAATTCTGAAAAGTACAATAGTACTGCCAAACTAGTATAGGGAACTGAAAAAAAGTGGCGGTCAGGCTGCATTGGGGAAGGTGGTCAAACGTCAGCCTAAGACGTGTAAGGATTGCTCCAAATGGAAAACAAAATTTCCTACAGCAGTGTTTCTTATAATGTTTGCGCTAAATTGGCAACTAAGCTCACAAATGTCAGTTGGTTTTCTGAAAAATACGTGTAATGTTCTGTTACGAATGAGTATTCACGGTACTAAATGAGTAATTCACACAAAGCATTTAAACCTGTGATTGTTTAGTGGTGTTTTAGCTTGCAGTACAGCCGAAATGGATAGAAATAATTTGCATATAGCCTCAAATATCTTTTGATGAAATAACCCTAGATTAGTAACAACATGTACGATGTTTTTCATATGAGCTTTACTTTGTACAATACTATAACACCATAAATAGCATTAGTTGTATCACAACCACTCTAGAAACCTCGATACAAACTGAATAAGACCTACGAAACGCTGTCGAACACTTCAATCAGGTCGTACAAAATGCTGTTTGGTACGCGACTCCTAAGGAGAACGCATACACACGTACAGATGAATGTCAAATTGCAATCAAAAGTCAAATGGTGATCAAAAAGGGCGAATAGAGGAAGGTTTTGGTGGAGTTCTCATATTTGGTTCCTATGTGTTTTTTGGGTGGCTGTACACGAATAACAGGTTTTCCAACAAGCATTTTAACCGGAAACACGTTTTTTAAGCAATAACGGTGTAAAAAACGAGATTTTTTTTAGTTTTTCTAAAATTCCTCGAAAATTATCCAATATCGTAAATCTTGAACTTATATAAAAAAAATTTATATACGTGAGGTTTTTTCTCCGATCAATCGTTCAGCCGCGGGAAATAGGGGAAAGTTTTGTAGTTTTGATATGTGGTTCCTATACGTTTTTTGGGTCGCTGTACGCGAATATCAGATTTTCCAGGTTTCATTTATGAAGACTCATTTCATATACCATTTTTTATTTACGAAACATGGATAGTTTTCGAGTTACTTTGAAATCAACTGGGATAATTCCCTTTTTTTTGCTTTTAACTCCTAACTTCGCGGAGCTCTCGCGGCTGAACGATTGATCGGAGAAAAAAACCTCTAGTACATAAAATGTAGGAAATTTTATCTTTTTTCATTTAATATAGGTTCAACATTTACGAAATTGGATAGTTTGCGAGAAATTTCAAAAATACTGAAAAAATCAGTTTTTTAAACCGTTTTTGCTTAAAAAACGTGTTGCCGGTCAAAATTCTCGTTGGCCAACCTGATATTCGTGTACAGCGACCTAAAAAATATATAGGAACCAAATATCAAAACTCCACCAAAACTTTTCCTTATTTTCTACCATTTGACTGGACTACTCCGTGAAATGTGTTGGAGCTTCCAGGCATGCACCCTAGTAAGGGAGGGGTGAGCGCGGCAGGGCGGCTCCAGGTAGTTTTAAGTAAGAATTAGTCGTTAAGTAACTGTACATAGTTAAAGACGGTCTCGTACCAGTTCGCAGCACATCAGCTGAGAAACATAGCCCAAATCAACGGCACATCGGCTGTAAAGGGTTAATAAAGTTTCTGTAATATACTGGTGCTTTTTTTATTTACGTTATCGAATAACAAACACTAACATTTGGTCCTTCGACCCGGATCGCCGGTAAATTAATTTAAAAAGTGTGTTCGTTCGTCGAAATTCCTGGAAATCGAGCTCCATCAGCCGCACAACAGCAGCACCAACGAGGGACGTTTTCCTATTGCACATCAGCAGCTTCAAGACGACGACTCCGATCAAATTCTCTGCATATCAGCAGCATCAAGGCCAATTACATCAACTACACATCAGTAGAAAAACGGAGGGCATTAGGTCAAACAGGTCAGTGATCCTTTCCATAACTCTATTTCACCCGTCCTATCATCGGAGAGTGTATATCTTTGTCGCCGTGCAGTCTATTCTAATATTTAATTGAAATGGCGGCGGAATTAGGAACCTTGATTCACAAACGGGGTCATGTTAAGGCTAGATTGACAAAAATAGCAAATTTTGTAGGTAATTTTGAACAAGGGGATAATGTTAATCAGTTGAAGGTACGACTTCCCATGTTAAAGGAGATTAACGATCAGTTTAATAGCTTGCAAATGGAAATCTTAATGATTAATCCAGATTTGTCAGAAAATGATGATCAGGATAACTTTGACACGCTGTATTTTAATACAGTATGCGCAATTCAATCAATTTTGGAAGATCATACCGGTTCTGCGCCACAGAGAGTTCCTGCAGAAAATTCGCGTGAATCGCAATTTAATATCAAATTACCAATTCTAAATTTGCCCGAATTCGCCGGAAGGTATTCAAATTGGAGAGCTTTTTATGACACCTTTAAATCGCTAATCCACGATAACCACAAATTAAATGATTGTGAACGTTTTCACTATTTAAAATCCTGCCTTAAGCAAGAACCTCTGCATGCAGTTGATGCATTGCCTGTATCACAAGCTAATTATACCTCTGCTTGGGAAATTCTAAAACGAAGGTATGAAAATAAAAGGTTAATCATACAAGAACATGTTCAGTCTATATTAAAATTGTCAGTTATTTCTAGACCATCTCATACTTTGCTGCGCCAATTGGTAGACAAGGTAAACTCAAACATGGCAGCATTAAAGGTTCTAAATTTACCTGTTGATTCTTGGGATGCACTTATTGTTCCAATTTTGAGCGAAAAATTAGATTATACCACTAACAAAGAGTGGCAATCGTGTCTAAATAGCGAGATTCCAACTTTAAAGGAATTTATAACATTTTTAGACAAACGATGCGAAGTACTCGAATCGTTAAGCTCTTTAACAAGGCCACATCAGGCGAATCCATCAAACAAAGTAAGCTTAAGGGAAAAACCACCTCGTCATGCTTCATACTTGAATATCAACAAACCGTCGTGCTTTCAATGTAAACGCAATTCGCACAACATATATCAGTGTTTAGAATTTTTAAAATTAAGTGTTCCCGATCGCCTTAAGCAAGTCGAGAAATTCGATTTATGCTCAAACTGTCTCAGAAATAATCATAAAACAAATGATTGCCGATCGACCTTAAAGTGCCGCGAATGCAAACAAAGGCATAATAGTTTGTTACATGTAGTTCAAAATGTTACAACGTTAGCAGAGGTTAGCAGTGCCTCTCAATTGAATGAATCTGAAATAGTGCCATCAACATCAATGATATGTTCAAACAAGGACATTAATACGACTGTATTGCTATCAACCGCTTTAGTCAATGTCAGTGATAGCAAAGGAAACTTGCACGAAGCTAGGGCGCTTTTAGATGTAGGTTCTCAAAGTAATCTCATAACTGAGAACTTAGCAAAAAAATTATCTCTGAATCAAGTGAACACAAATATTACAATTGCGGGTATTAATCAAGGTCTCAGTTACGTCAAAAAAATGGTAGAAGTCTCTGTCAAGTCCCGTCATAATAATTTCACTGCAGAAGTGCAATGTCTTATAGTACCGCAAATTGCACAAGATATTCCGTCGCGATCATTCAGCAGGGCCATGGTTCAAATCCCCGTAAATCTCAATATTGCTGATCCATATTTTAACCAAGCAGGCCCCATAGATTTATTGCTAGGTGCCGGGCTATTTTGGGAAGTTCTTTGTGTGGGCCAAATACGAACGAACAACCATCAACCTTTCTTACAGAAATCGCATTTTGGATGGCTAATCGGGGGCTCAATAGAATTTTCTTTAAGTACCACAAGAACTTCGTGCAACCTGAGTACCGCAAGCAGATTAGAAAATAGCTTAACTAAATTCTGGGAACTTGAACAATACTCATGTCAAAGACACTTGTCTGCTGAAGAAATAAATGTGGAAAACCACTTTAGGAGCACTTTTCATCGGGATGTAAATGGTCGGTTTGTAGTAAGACTTCCGTTTAAAAACGATAAGCTGGCCTTGGGCGCGTCTTACCAAAATGCGTTAAAGCGATTTTATAATTTAGAGCATAAGTTAAACTGTAAGCCAGAAATAAAGCAGCAATATATGGATTTTATGACGGAATACAAGCATTTAAATCACATGGAATTGGTTCCGGAACATCAATTAAACGTGCCGAGTTGCTATCTTCCTCATCACGCGGTGTTTAAGGAATCTAGTTCAACCACCAGGCTAAGAGTGGTCTTTGACATGTCGGCGAGGACTAGCAACGGGTCGAGTTTAAACGACAATTTAATGTGTGGACCAGTGATTCAACAAGATTTATTTTCAATTTTGACGCGATTCAGGACCTTTCAATATGCGTTAACGGGCGACATAGCAAAAATGTATCGCCAAATACAAATTCATCCGCAGCAGGCTGATTATCAAAGAATATTATGGCGAAATAATTCTAATGAACCCCTTCAAACATACAGGTTGCTTACACTTACATATGGTACGAAACCAGCCAGTTACATCGCAACTCGATGTTTGCAAGAACTAGCTTTACAAAATCAAGTTAATTATCCTCTAAGCAGTAAAGTTATAGGTCGCGATTTTTATATGGACGATCTCATTACGGGCGGGAATGAATTAAATGCGCTAATAACGCTAAAGGATGAAATAATTGACATTTTGGCACAAGGGGGGTTCGAATTGCGCAAGTTTGCTTCAAATGAAAAACAAATCCTTTCGGGAAGTGGTGGTATAAGGCCAGATAGTGTAATTAATTTAGATAAGAATGGAGAAACTAAGACGCTAGGATTAATTTGGAATTGTGATGGTGATTTTCTAAAATACGAAATTAAAACACACACACTATGTAGTAAAATTACTAAACGTTCGATTTATCCGCGATAGCTCAGATTTTTGATCCTTTAGGTCTTATAGCACCAGTATCGATGAAAGCAAAGATTATAATGCAAAAATTATGGTTATTGAAAATAGCTTGGGATGAGAGCGTACCCATGGATATTCATTCGACGTGGACTGAATTTTTAAGTCAACTGTCTTATTTAAACGATTTACAAATCAATCGTAAAGTAGTGTCGTGTTTTCCTTTCAAATCAATAGAAATCCACGGCTTTTGCGATGCCTCAAAATTAGGTTTCGGAGCTGCGATATATATTAAGACAATAGGCACTAATAATGAACATAGTTCTCAATTATTGTGTGCCAAAAGTAGGGTTGCGCCGCTGAAAACAGTCACAATACCGCGGCTAGAGCTATGCGCTGCTTTATTGTTAGCTAAATTAATGGATAGCGTTAAGAAAACGCTTAATTTAGACATTAAAAGGGAATATTGTTGGACTGATTCGACTATTGTATTAGCGTGGTTAGCGACAGAACCTAATACGTTAAATACTTTCGTCGCAAATAGGGTGTCTGAAATTCAGTCATTATCTCAAATAGAAAATTGGAGTCATATAAGGTCGCGGGATAACCCTGCAGATGTTGTTAGTAGGGGTCTGCTACCTAGAGAATTAATCACCGATCGAACGTGGTTCTTTGGTCCGACGTGGTTGAATCAAGAATACCAACAACCAACTTTAGAGATAGGGAATGTTGAGATTATAGAGAAACGCAAGAAGGTTATAGCCTTTACAACAATGAATGTAGAGACGCAGTTCATTGACAAATTTTCATCTTTTTCCAAGCTACAGCGCGTGATAGCCTACTGTTTTAGATTTATTCAAAATTGCAAAAACAAGACAGATGCAAAATCAAGGCCGCTGGCATCTAATGAACTGCAAAAGGCTACGTTTGCTTTAGTTCGCATTGTACAACAGCAGGCATTTGCAGCTGAGAGATGGCAATTAAATAAAAACGAGGTAGTGGACAAATGTAGCCCATTAGCTTCTTTAAATCCCTTTGTAGGCGACGATGACTTAATAAGGGTAGGTGGTCGACTAAGAAATGCAGCTATATCGAATGATGTAAAGCATCCCATAGTTCTGCCTAAAAATCATCACTTGACCAGATTGCTTATTATCAGTGAACATGAGCGTCAATTGCATGCAGGGGCGCAAACTACATTAGCGGCATTAAGGCAGACATATTGGATTATAGCGGCAAAAGGTGTCATAAGGCAAATCATTCATAAATGTATGAGATGTTTTCATGCAAAGCCCCGTACTATTGTGCAGAAAATGGGTGATCTTCCCAAAGATCGGTTGCAATTAACACGTCCTTTTTTAATATCAGGAGTGGATTACGCAGGACCCATTTTGGCCAAACAGGGTCGCGGACGCGGTAAAAGAACCATAAAAGTTTACATTGCGTTATTTGTATGTTTTGCCACTAAGGCAGTGCATTTGGAGGTAGTGAGCGATTTAACATCAGCATCGTTTTTAAGTGCGCTTAAACGATTTATCGCAAGACGTGGTCATATATCACGCATATATTCAGATAATGCGTCTACCTTCATAGGAGCCAAACGCGAATTGGCTGATTTGGCCCAATTTCTTAAAAATTCTAACTTTCAAAATGAATTGATAAGCACATTAGCTGCTAAAAATATCGAGTGGAAATTCATAGCACCTCGTGCGCCGAACATGGGGGGTTTGTGGGAATCAAATGTTAAGGCGATGAAATATCACTTAAAAAGGGTTATAGGTAACGCGCTATTAACATACGAAGAATTATACACTCTCCTTACCCAAATCGAAGCTTGTCTAAATTCCCGACCCCTCACCCCGCTGACCTCTGATCCTAATGACTTGGCCGCACTGACTCCTGGTCATTTCTTGATCGGGGAACCGTTGATGACAATGGTGGAACCCGATACAACCCATTTAAAATTAAATTGCCTTTCACGGTGGCAAAGAGTGGAGCAACTTCGGCAACATTTTTGGAAAAGGTGGCATAGACAATATCTGCTTCAACTGCAACAGCGTTCCAAGTGGCGACAAAGGGCGCTCGAAGATATTCGTATAGGAAGAATGGTCATCGTGGCAGAGGACAACGTACCACCTCAACAGTGGCTCTTGGGGAGAATAATTGAGCTTCATCCAGGGGCTGACCAATTAGTGAGAGTGGTAACGGTAAAAACAGTGCGCGGAGTGTTGCGAAGGCATTTAAATAAATTGTGCTTTTTGCCTCTAAATGAGTGAACATAAACGATTTATGTATTAGTAATAGTGGTATATATTGTTTAATTGTAAGAATCATTGTATATTGTGCTTTAGGTGTAGGAATTGGTTTATACAGTCTTTATTACGTTATTGTACATAATATTATTAATGGTTCTTGTTTCGAAGCCTAAAGGACTTCAAAGGGGGCGGTATGTTGGAGCTTCCAGGCATGCACCCTAGTAAGGGAGGGGTGAGCGCGGCAGGGCGGCTCCAGGTAGTTTTAAGTAAGAATTAGTCGTTAAGTAACTGTACATAGTTAAAGACGGTCTCGTACCAGTTCGCAGCACATCAGCTGAGAAACATAGCCCAAATCAACGGCACATCGGCTGTAAAGGGTTAATAAAGTTTCTGTAATATACTGGTGCTTTTTTTATTTACGTTATCGAATAACAAACATTAACAAAATGAAAATTTACGCGAATTCTATACACGTCTCGTCGCCATAAAAACGTTTATTAATAAAAAGAAGAAGGCATAAATTAATAATTCGCAAACAAGAGAAACAGCGGATCAGAGCCGGATTAAGGGGAGGGAGGGGGGCTAAGGGGGCTGCAGCCCCGGGCCACCGAATCTCGGGGGCCTCGAAAAGATTCGAAGGTTATAATCTAGTGCGGTTTCTAATAATTTAGGCTCAATTAAAAAAAAAAAAAGATCCCTTTGTACCCGTTGCATAAATGGAAATGCGGCCTTTAAAAAAATTTAGCCCTGGGCCTCGCATATCCTTACTCCGGCTCTGCAGCGGATCACCTCTATTGTTAAGCGGAACTACTTCTAAAGAAATATTTTATTTTAAAAAGTCATAAAAGTGACAACTTATGTGACTTGACAGACAAGGTAAATGCCTTTCTTTTACGCCTAGGCATAGAAGTGGTTATTTTTATGACGGCGAAGTAAAAGTACCTCAAAACTTGATGAGCCTTCGAACATTTTTGACATTGGTCTTCTTGATGGTCGGAAACTGACGTCAATTCTCGATGATGGTAATTTTTACTTCCCTCGTCTGAAAGACAGAGGAAGTATTATAATCACGAAATAAATCACCCTCCGAGATTTCTTCAGATCTTCACGTTTCAAGGTCCCTAGATGACGAAAAAGAGGTTTTCTTAATTCCATCTGTCTGTCTGTCTGTTGGCAGTATAGCTCAAAAGCTATTTGTCGGAGGAAGACGATATTCTGCACACATATTATATACTCGTATCTACCTCACATGAAACTGGTACAATTTCATAAAAAATATATACAGGGTGAGCAACTTAAAAACTTTTTTTTTATTTTGGATTAATTTTGAAATAGAAGGAAGTAATAACTTTCGATGGAGGATAATGTCACAAACGAATAAAAACGTTTCAACAATAACACCGTTCTGTTCAAGAGAGGCGCGAGCCGCACTGATTTCAATAAACCTGGATGGCTCGATGGCGCAGTTCGATTTCGATCGCTAGACATATGCGGTTACGATCGCTCTGCAGATGCAGCGAGTTCAAACCTCAGCGGGATAAATTTTTTTAAAATTTGCAAATTGATCTAATTCGGGTGAGGAAAGTTCTGGGTAAAGCCTTTCACAGATTTTTACTTCTTTCGTCTGAAAGACGAAGGAAGTATTGTAATCACGAAAAAATCACCTACCGAGATTTTTTCAGATCTTCACGTTTCAAGGTCCCTAGATGACGAAAAAGAGGTTTTCTCAATTCCGTCAGTCTGTCTGCCTGTCTGTCTGTTGGCAGTATAGCTCAACAACTATTTGTCGGAGGAAGACGATATTTTGCATACAATTATACAGGGTGTCTCAAAAAGAATGGGACACCGATTATCCATAGATTCCTTACGTCATAATAAATCGATTAAACCTAATATATCTTAGTACAAAGTCTCTTCAGTAAGAAGTTATAGAGCCTTGAAATTCAATTTTTTATTTTTTATTTTGGTTTTTAAATTACTTAGTGTCACAATGTCGACGAGGGAAGTTTTTAGAAAATTCCTTTACATATTTTTTAAATAATATACAGTTATTTATATTAGTTTGGGCGTTTGAAAATAAAATAGAATATGCTGTTTGGAGTAAAAGTGACTGTGTGCCTCACCCGGTCTTGCCTGATTCGCTTACGCTCGTTCGTCAAACGCACCTTTTTTGCCGTACAAAGTATCACTTTTACTCCTAATAACATAATCTATAATATAATTTTCCTTAATGTGTGTTTGTGTGTCTGTGGCACAAAATAAAATCTCACGTTCCGGCTTCACAGATGTTTATATTTGTTTAGGTTTTGTTTTTCTTATCTTAGCGCTCGGATCGGAGCTTGACCTTTCGCGTATCCTATTTCACGTGCGCGTAGCGCGCAGTTTGCTTGTATACTATAAACTTTAGTATTATTTATACTTAGAAATATGAGCTATTTTTTAATACTTTGTAAATTCAAAAAATCAGGTTAATGCTAGCACCTAGCGTTATGCAACACTATGATTCGTATTCTTATCTCATAGTTAAATTTAATATTACCGATGTAATGTTTAAGAAAAGCCAAGAGGGATATGATTTTATATAAGTATCAACTATGCCATGATATTTAATTTTAGTTAATCAGAACTTTAATCATGGAGTCCATAAGAAATACGTCTATTGGTATAACAAATTGGAATTCCACAGTAACTTAGGTATTTGAAAATTTCACATATGACTACAAATGGTCAAAGTAAACTATTGATAGCATTTAAATCTAAAATTCCTAAGCAGCTTCTACCAAGTATTGTTTCCAGAATAGGCCCCCTCCGTAAGCGTTTCGTAGTTTCGTGTATCAAATTTCTGTCGAATGGTGTTAGATTTTATTTCAAATCAACAGTTAAAAGTATGTACATTTTAAAACGTTTTCATCTTGTGCTAAGAATTTGCTTCTGAAGCTTAAAAATATTGCCTATTGTTGACTAATAAGGTAAAATAAGTACATTATGTATTGTAATTAAGCACCTGCAATTCTGTGACAAGTAAATACTATTCATGGCTGAAACTCAATGTAATGAAAGTTGTAATGCGTGTGCTGTACAACTGCACTTGATGTGTCTGTTTAACGGTATACCAAATCAGCATTTAATTTACTACACCTGCTTTTCATTAAATTGTAGAACGCCTCTTGTGCTGCATTGTTTACACTACGCTTGTATTTGCAAAGCTGCCACTATCCTCAAGCACTGTACCTACTATCAGTTATATCATAAAATAATTAAACACGCAGCCACTTATTGAAGTCCCAGAACTAATAAATTTGGGTTACCAATAGATAATAACTTTCAACTTTGCACCACCACAACTGCATAAAAATTAACATTCGACGCAGTTTTCTGTTCAACCCTCTTAAAATAAATATTTTCAGTAATAAAGGTGCACATTTCGAAAACATTCGAGCTTCCTCTAACGTAAAATTTAAGAAAACTAGATAATTGCAGAGAGTGTTCTGTTCAAGCAGCAAGTACCTAAATGGATTTATTTGGTAATAAACCAGGCTTAAACGTCGTTAAAATTTAATTTACACGAAGCTGTACACTGCTAGTCAGGTTTTTATAGATCACCTAAATAGTTCCAAAAATAGCTTGTATGTTCCTAATCGGTAGCATTTGAAAATGAGTTTTAATAATTACAAAACTTTAGCTATTGTTAGAGATAACAAATTGCATATAGATAGACCCGATTTAGTTAAGATGGCAATATATTTAAAAGGCAATGCAAAAACAAAAGGAATGCTCACTATACAGCCATACATCAATCAACCAAAGCTGTTTATCTTTCTTTGAGATGACTTCTAAGTATTTTCCTGGGATGATGAAGGAGTGAATATCAAATGATCTATAAATGCGTGATATTCTTTGATAAAGGAAAACAAATTCCGTACAAATACATTTAAATAAATAGAAGGTAATAAGTTATAACGTGCGACTTGATATGTGAATGGAATAGAAGATGTGAAGACTACACATTTTCATAAAAACTTAAGACTGCGACAAGAAAATCGAAAAACACAAATGATAGTCGGAATTAAAGTGAAATAGTCGGCCTCCGAACAATAAAAAAATATTGAAAAATACAAACATCCAACGATATTTTCTAACCAAGGGATGTCACAGATGGACTCGCATGCAGAAGAATAAGGAGAAATTAGTGAAAACCCTACTTAAAGTGGTCGAAGAAATCCTTAAATGGACAGAACAAATATTGCAAGATAAGAGAAAATTTAAACGGTGCTTTGTTCGAGATAAACACAGTGCAGTAGAAACAACGTGGTATAGCAATGGAGCGTATAAAGAAAAACCACGATAATACAAAAACCACTATTTTTGTAGGATCCTACATTTAAAAATAGACAACATATTTGGTAAATATTTAACTCACTTTAGTTTCCCTTAAATGCTACTTATTGGCTATGCAAATTTAAATAATATAAGTAGTTTTCCTTTCTGCCACGAGGATATGTTAAGAATTGCAGGTGTACGTTTCAGCCGGAATCTTGCATTTTGCCTCTTCGTGTCGTGTGATATTTCCTGGTTTTGTTAAGCCTCTCTTGAAAGAGATGCGTGCATGAATTCGCTTGGCGAGGTCGTTATCTTCCTGCAAATTAAGTGTTTATTTCGAAATATGGATGGTTGACAGCTGGAATTGGAGTGCAGTAGGCAGTATCTCTTGTACTACTTGCGTGAATTTATTTGAGAGTTTATTTCCAATATTACATTATTTGGCATATTTTAGAGAATCTGTTCCTGTTCCTTTTTCTACGTTTCCTGTTGGGTTTTGGCGTATTGTATTATATGCTTCACGAAATTGTGCGTTTGGTTGCCGTGAGTGTTGACACGTTCGATTAGTAACTGTCTTCCGACTTAGTTTCTCTTTTTTGGTTGACTAGTGAACCGGGACTACCCGGATTCATCGAAATCGTAAAAAAACTTTACGTCTGACCCGTTATGGGGATTTGGGATTTAGGGCCGGTTTCTGGAAACTAATTTATCGGGCCAGTTAGTTTAACTGTTCCATAAAGCAGTAAATGGGTTTCTGAAACGTCAATTTGACTTTAACTGTGCGTTTTTGCACATTTAAATTAACGCAACAATGTGGTCAGTTAAATTAAGTGACAGCCCAGGTTAAAAGTGTCAAAGAGTATAAAAAACCGCAAAACCGTTGTTTTGGAGTCGTTTGGTATTGTTCCTGTTCAAATTTAATATACATCCCAAGATTTTCATGTAACAAAATGTGCCTAGACCACCAATAATACAAATATGTAGCAAAGCATAGGTTAGCAGTAGCACATGCGTTTGCGCACCGGAGATGGAATTAAAGGTTTCTTTTGCACGTGGTAGCGTGTATCGAGACATTTTGGTGTTTTTAACAAGAACTGAAATATTTGAAGACTTCCATATAACAGAATTAGTTCTTTGGCAGCACTTTGGTACTCGCGTGTGCTCAGAATGTATTTTTCTTAAATTATCGTACAGCGCATGAAGCTGCTTGGCAGTTCTATGGACCATTTGATTTTGCGAACTAAATTCTCTGGCAATTTCTTGCCAAGCCAAATTTTTTCTTGCTGTAATTACCGCATCTGATTGTTTATTTTCCAATTCCAAGATCGACTTATATTTGGTAGTAACCACCTTGAAGAGGAAAAAATGTCCCCCTCGGTGAAATTCTTCCTCTCATTCGCTTGGGGTCCATAATTTAACAAAAATGGTTCACCCAAAACACAAAAAGTTTTGAATGTTCTGTCAATTTTGACGGAGGCGATAGTAGCGCATCTATCGCATTTTTTTATAACTATTAGTTCAGTGTAGAACCCGTAGTTAGTTAACCGGTCTATAAACTAATGGAGATTGTTTTCAGAAACCCGACGTAATTTTATGGATCAGTTAAATTAATGGGCTCGTTTGTTAACGGTCAGTTAAAAATTTGTTTCAGAAACCGGCCCTTAGTAAATGATACTTCTCCGTTATTTTTCCTCTTCCTTGTAGTCGACTAATATGATCGATTTTGGAAAATTGATCAACGGGTAGATCTACTGGTGATAGCAGGGTTTTAAGGTAAGTTCGGTCGTTGAAAAATTGTAATCAACTTGTCCTTATGAAATTTTTATCCAATTTTTAGATGTCCGTTAATAAGTGTGCACCACCTGATTATGCTACGTGGGACTAGATTTCGTTGAATTTTTGGAATTTGCGAATTTCTTGTGTTTTCAGATTGATGGAGTTTATGTATCGACAGACCTTCTAGACTATGATTGGAGTTCTTTGATTTCAAGTGTATTGATATAAATCAGCTGGAGAACTTGCAATATTAAATTTATGTGTATTTTCAAAGTATCTTAACTTTGTTTATTTGTGTATTAAGCTTATAGTTAAAACTGCATACATGCTGTAAATGCAACGTGCACACGTCGCGGATTAATATTACGTGTAAATATCATAGATTCAATATATTATTTTGGTACGAAGAACTGCCCTGTTATATTACTTTTCTACATTTGTTGAAAATAAGTATCACTTTACTTGGGCCATATTTAGGCCTTTTTCTTTTTTATAATAGGTAATAGGTTATCCAAGAGCCCGATAAGTGTTATTTTGATATTTGTTTATTCAATGGATATCTTTCAACTTAGATTCGGGACTTGTTGAACAACCAAGTTGGTGGCGCCAGTACTTGATTTTGATCATTTTAGTATTAGCCTTAGCCCACCTGTTCTTCGGAGTGGTCTAACTGGCCCGTTGAACGATTTTGGTTACGGAACTATAGCTAGATATTGCTCAAGGAAATTGGTAACAGTAGTTTAAAATACCAGAAAGCAAAAGCCAACGTACTGTTCTTAAAGTTCGATTAAATATTTTAAAGTCCAGTACTACGAAGACCATTTAGACCAATATTAAGGATTTTACTGTGCTTCCGCATATTCATCCAAGACCAATAGCATATCTTACGTAATTTTTGTATTGGTCTTGGTTTTATCAGTCTGTGAGATGTGTTTTTTGGATCGGCTGTTCCCGACCTTTCTAGGAATATTCGATTTAGGTTTAACTAAAAGAAACGTGTCTTCTATAAGGTGTATTTGCGTAATATGACTGCCGAATTTTGTATTGCTTATTTTCAAAGCGAATTAGAAAATATGAATACATTTAAACGATATATGTTAAGACATTCATTAACCGTAACTGGGTTTTAACCATGGACATTTTTTCATTCTATATACAGGGTGAGTCAGGAGTAACGCGCCAAATTCCAGTCGTGTATTCTACGTGTAAAAATAATGTAAAAAAACTTTATCTGATTCTCTTCTGTTTTCAAGTTATAGCGTCATAAAAAAATCCAATACGCATTATTTTTATTTTAGCCTTTGTAATAACTGGTGTATTTATCGATTGTTTCCAAATTATTACTTTTAAAATAATAAAAATATCGATTTTTTTACAAAAACTTAGTGAAGTTCTCCATAAAAAAATGTTTTTTTGTAATGCTGTAACTTGAAAACAAATAAACTGAACACTAGAGGGTAGCAATACTGACGACAGCTATCTCATGCACCTCCGACTTACTAACAATATTATCTCAATCAGCTTGAAAAAAAAACTAATAGAAAAAATGCTCGAATAACTGAACGCATCAAGCCTATTAGGGCTTAACCTAAACATAGGAAAAAAATTGTGTTAAAAATTCATAAAGAATTAAATATTGAAGAAACATAAATAGAAATGGTTAAGGATACTGGAATAATTAGATAGCACTGATTAAACGAAACCAATGTATGATATTTTCTTCCAATATTTTCCCCCCACTCTCATTCCATGTTCTTCTAGGCCTTGCCACTCTTGTTTTACCAATTTGATTCGCTTTTCATATCGCGTTAACCTTTCTTCCACTTTCACATTTATTTGTTATCCGCTAGTGGATGAACGCTTCCCCTAGTTGTTTCCAAAATATTCTGTTGCCAATTCATTGCCAAGTTTTTCGGGCAGTCCCTTTAATATATTCCACGTATAGTTTGTTACAGTATCAAAATGACTTAACGACACCCACACGGTGTGAGTATCAAAAGACTAGTCAAGTCCGGGAAAAAGTGGCACGCTCGCCCTGAGAATCGTCAAGAACAGGCTATAGGCCGCGGCTGGTACACTCAGGGAGATGGGCGCGGTTCAAACGGTACGTCACCAGGCAAGCGTGTCGACACATATATAGGGTGTGTCGGAATAAATGGGCGCCTCAAGGTCCAAGAAAACTCTCGTTTAAGCGGACCTTGAGGGTCAAACGGGGTATGATACGGGATCTCGGCCTCACTGACCTCGTCGTCACTGCGGCAAGCGTCGTCAAACTTACCTGTGTCGCTCCTACGCTCAGGCTTCGCCGTACATAAATCGTTACATAATAAAGCTCATCCTGAAAAGAGCATGCACAGATTCGCCGCAATGATAAGACCTTTGTTCAAATACTCGTCTACTGGTCTGACGTAAGCAACTTGGGTGATTTACAGGACTTCAAAACTAACCTACATCTAAATCTAGGGCCCCAGCTGGAGGGGCGCTCTATTTCTAGTACATCAATGGTCATAAACATACAACCGACCGTGGGCGGCCGACATAAACTCAAATGATCCGACAGGCCTTGGTCAGCCAGTTACGTGAACCTTAAATTGACAGCGTCGGCGGCCACAACGTTCGTGACCCAAGAACAATATTCCAAATTGGGCCAGCGCGAACTACAGAAGATTAATTAAAAATGATAGCGCCCAAAGCATCTTAAATTAGCAGCAACAATAAGCAAATTAGGCCTTACAAGTAGTGGATGATTAATCCACCCAAGGGGCGACGACTGGAATTTGTCCCCTTACGGGACAAGACACACCAACGGCGAAAAAGCAGAACACCACTTAACGCTCCTTGTGCCACAACGTCTCTCTCGTGACTGACTCACTGCAGGAAAGCGCGCGCCAAAAAGAAGCGTCATCAGGCCTCGACAAGTAGCCAATCGCAAGGCTCCTGCTCCCGCCGGATAAAACAATAGCGTGTCGGAGCGACAGGGACGAATAGAGGCCCTCTCATTTGCTCTAACAGGCTGAATTTTTAACTAGTCTGAAAACTAACGTTGCGGAACGAAACCCAGACAGCCACCTGCAAGGAACGGCGTTCAAAGGGTGGCCCAATATGGTGCCAACTCGGGACAGCTACGCTAAAGGGTGTATTGCTACAATACGTGATGAAAAATTAAATAGTTAAACAGGGTTTAAAGTACAGACAGGCCGCTCTGAAGGCTTAAATGGTTAATTATACTGCTGTAGACTGCCAAAATGACCTGACAAGTTGCAATGGTCTGCGCACGATTTTCTTGGTAGTTTTTGGACACCATTATACGATTTTATTTGGCCAGTCATTTTCAATTTTACAAGCCGATCTCCGCTTTAAACATGCAACCCTATCAATCACTATTGTTACAGCACATCTACGTCAGACTTCTGCATTTCTAATTTAATCTTCCTATTGCAATCTGATCTCTAAATGAACAAATCATCTCATTTGTTTTTCTTCCAATTAAACTTGGAATTATGAGTGTCATCGTTCCTGAACCTAGTTTCTCTGTTGACGTCTAGAATCTGAAAATGTTTTTCTTGTTTCTCCAATACGCGCTGAACCAGTTTTCTGCTGCACGTATTAAAGGTGGTACCTAATTGGTTTTGTAAATAATCATTTGAGTTGGTCTTGATAATTGTTTATCTTTCAACAGATATCACTTTGTGCTGCTTCTGAGTTTTGAAAAATGTTAGAACATATCAACCCCAACGATTTTTTAATTTTAAACTGCATACAAATCTGATGGATAATAATGACTATACTGCCGTTTAAATACCCACGACTACCCACAATAGAGCATTATCTAAAATCACATCCCTAATAATCAAAACCCTTTATCACCTGGAAAACTCGTTAAATCGTGTCATTTTTGACATATTCGGCTTTGCGCAATTTATTAGTTGTTTTTTAGGTCAATGAATATCGAGTGGCTGTTATAAACAACTTGACGGGTGTTTTCTGTATACCGTTACAACTTTTGAAATTTAAAAAGGTGGAGTCAATTTTGTTTAATGGAATAGTTTTTACTTCTTTGGGTTTGCAGAGTAATTACAAAACTTAATTATAGTGGAAACGCTTGTATTTTAAATGGTATTTTAATGGCGTTGCATTATACACGACTTCGTACTTTCATATAGAAATGAAACAACGGTCTCGATTAGCGTCATGATGTATCGGTGTTCTTAACTTGTAAGTGAAGGTTAGACAAACAGAAGGAGATGGGAAACAAAGGAAAGGAGTAAAGGCAAAGCTTTTATGTCTGGTGTCTACTGCAATTATACAATCCCCACTTTTATAAATGGCTTAATTAATAAACAAACTGGGCTATGCTGGTTAATCCTGTTATGTGGCTCAGAGGGAGTCTCAAGAGACGACGAATCCATTAGAGTAGTTTTCCAAGTTACAGGATGTAATGCTGCAGGAGCAGATTAGCATTAGAGTTTCCTGCTGAGCACAGGACAAAGCACCCTTAGCAATTTCAAAATTTTATTACCTTCTCGACAATTTGAGATCCCCAAATTTCGGCGCAACCTTCCTTAAAAAGCAGATTGAAAACAGCTGGATATTAAAAGCCCAGCAAATTTGCCGCGAACGTGCTGTTGGGGGCCGAGGGATAACGCTCCCCCTGGAGACAACTCGTAATACCTATGCAAAATTTCAATAAATCCTGTAAACATCTGTACGTACACTTTACGAGATACATGAACAAATAGTCCCCTATTTTCTTGGGAGGTTCCCTGAGCAATTGCCGAGATCCTCGAGTCCCTAACCGCTAAGCGCTAGTCTACCCCAATCTCGACTCACCCCATCCACCATTTCCCACCCTCGCAGGGCAACCAGCTGAGTGATTCACTTAACGAAATGGCCAAAGCCCGTCATGCACATATCTCTTCGCTTCATCCTTTAATCGCCCGACATCTCGTAGCCTCCCCCTGTGTTTCCGCGTGTGCAGCCCCGCGCCACCCCCAAAAAATCCAGCCCGAATCCGTCATATCAATCGGAATTGCTGCGCCCCGAAATTAAATTCGCCAATCTAACCAAAGTTTATACTATCCATTTAAATTTAAATTGAGTCCATGTCAAAAGCAATCGTGAAATATGAAACTAAATTTATATAACCAAACACTGTGTTCCCGAGTTGAATTAATAGAAGCCGGCAGATTTGCGGCCACCCCGCACAAACGTCGTCAAAATGTTTCCACTCGCACTTATTTGAGAACTAAATAAAACGTAATTATAACCACTCGCCTGCACTCGCCAATTTTAATGTGAAGTTTTAGTGTACGGAAGTTTTTAATTAACCCGTTAACAATTTAAACGTTAAGCAACACTACATCGGAAGTTCAACAGTTCAACAGCTGTGGAAAATGCTAGTGATTTTCTGATTTTTCAAACTGCAAGAGACCAACTCACTGTTCCTCTATGTCCCTGAAGAACTACTTAACTATTTTCTGTTAAACTAATATGAGTTAATCTAATAACAATATACTATTCAGTCCTTTTAATTGTTACAAAATCTTCTAGAGAAGAGCGGATAGTTACCATGTTAGAAGTTGTAGTCAGAGTTATTTTTGTATATATGATATTTCATCGACACTCCTGT
Organism: Agriotes lineatus; assembly: GCA_940337035.1. Taxonomy (NCBI): domain Eukaryota; kingdom Metazoa; phylum Arthropoda; class Insecta; order Coleoptera; family Elateridae; genus Agriotes; species Agriotes lineatus. Next base: position 97,276,988 of record OW679197.1, read on the forward strand.
GTTTACAATTATGAACCAGACACAATTTTACTACCGCGCCTACTTTTAAAATTAGAAAAAGCAGAATACAAAGAAAACGGTACTGAGAAAAAAACTTCAAATGAAATATAAATTGCATTAAATGAACTTCCGTGTAAACTAGAACGATTCTACTGCGTGAAACTTTAAGCAAGCATAACATTTCTTTAGAATTTGCTAGATAACCCTACTAATTTTACTATAAAAGGGAATTGGATTACTATTATATGCATTTTTATATTTCAATGAATGGGAGTATTATTATTATTTAGTGTTTTCAGTAATTTATTTTTGTAGTTACTTAAAAAATGCTTATTTAAATATGAGCTTCAAATTTAATATTGAATGGCCAAGTATTCTGCCCTTTAATCGTAAAATTTTTATTTTAACTGCCTAGGTTGGTAGAACATGTGATGTCACTTAAATCAGGGTTGGGTTTTAACACTTTGGTAAAACAATAATTGTATTAAATTGCCATAGTATCAAGTGCAAATCTGATATAAATGATATGCTCGCATATTTTTGACGTTATTTTAAAGTAAACTTAGGCTTAATTACATTTCGTTTTAGCATAACCACCCTCATTAAATGTGACACTGTAGTGTACTGATCTAGAATCAATTATTAATATTCATTTCCAGTTATTAGTTTTTCAAATCAAAATATGCGTGAAAGCTATAATATTCAATCCTGTTCTAACTTTTGGATTAACAATATGCAGTATCATTTTATTAGGCAATTTTTGCTTTATCTAGTATCAACACCTTAACAATTAAGCCATAACCGGTCCTGTTACTTTAATTTAACTTTCTAAACCTGAAATGATCAATTGAACAAAAGAGCCTTCGGGTGCAATAAAGTAATGTCAAAGAGATTCACTTGCGTTTTCATACAAACAGCACAGTAAGTTGCGTACAGTGTTTAACGAATTTTAGATTACCAGTTGGCAGCACTGAGTTCGAGTCGCTTAGCCAAATATTTGGTTACCCCATAAACTCTGTAGCTTCCATGCGAACACCATTGATGATTGAAATTTTATTAGCATCCAGAGTTGTTCGCTCTAGATTCCCTAACTATATTAAAATATTGTAAAGCAACGAGAGCATATTCGAGAGCTAACCAATGAATTGCAGATGAGTATGCCTACGCTTCCTTAAATGATGTAGTTTCCAAATAACATGAGCGCTAATAATGTTTTCAATTACAAGAAATATACCCAGATAGGTCAAGGACTTGTAAACCCAGAGTAATCGCAGCATTCACTAACACAACATTTGAAATACAGCAACGGTAGCAGTAACAAACTTAAACACTGAAAGATACAAGTATGTGTGTTTATCAAACAAAGCATGCATGGAATTAACAGTACAAACATATTATTAAGTTGTCATACTGCGTTATCCACTAGAAAGGAATGGGGAACAAAAATTTAAGGTTATCATAGCAGTAATTAGTTAAATTACTCAAACAGATATAGAACCCCTAAAAGGTGCCGTTTCATATCAGATACAGTTACAGTTTATTTTATCAGGTTTGTGGTGCGAATCTCAATAACTACAACTTATTAGAATGGACTACTTAATTGATAGCCTTCCGCTTATGCTGTAGGAGATGACTCATGGCCCAACCGGGCTCGAAGAAGCGGTTTCAAGAAATTAACCGAAGGCCTCCAAACAGCCTACAACAGCGACTGCAGGCAGTCAACGCCAGCAAATGTCATTCACGAACCCATTCGGGGAGGGTATTCCAAACTCGAGGTATGCTCTCCTGGCATTGGTAGATCACTGAAGCCTCTTAAGCCCTGGGAGGCGTTTCTAATAGCATTCTCTAGCAACCAACTCGTTGGTAACTGATACTGTGAAATTGAAATATTTCACCGCGTAGGTGACGCTAAAAACTCCAGATAAGAGTCAGCTTATTGAAATTACGTTATCACAATTTGAAATAGGAGCAATTTACACTCACCCTGTATAATTACACAAGCGAACAGCCAATATGACAAGAACATTCTGTAGTCTTAACTCGTCCTACGACGTGGACGAAAGTCCTAAAATAGTACCCAAGGCTCTAACCTGCATACCAGCAAAGCTTCCTAACAAAATAATTCACGAAACCTGAAGCTAACAGTTACACTTGGGGCACCATATCCACAGAATCGTGAAGAAAAGGAACGCTAAATTTTTCCCAATCACACAACGAAAAAAAAACTTTCTTATGAAACAGCTGTTCCGACTGCAGGTAAAAGAGAATAGATCCCACACGCTAACACTGCGTTTACACATCGGCCGTGTTCCAACGAAGGAGCCATGTATTTTACACAAAATAAATCTCAAGTTAATTACCCTTTTGACACGTAACAGTCTGTATGATAGAATATTCGTTCTTCTTCAACGGGTTAACTGCTCGGAGTGCTCCTAAAGATGCCTTAAAATGTTCGTGTGGTTAAAAACAGAGGCTCTCAGCTACTCCTTATAATAACTGGTAATATCATTTTCTGGCAGTCATAAAATAGAATCTAAAGTAGAACTTTAATTAGAAAGTAAAACCGTCACGCGATAAAACCATAAATTATAGCAAAACAAAGGTACATGTAGTATTATCATTGTCTCTATAAAGTATAGAATAACTCGGATAATAAAAAAATACACATGTAGGACGCCAGACTCAAAACCAAAAGGAATATATATCCCAGAATCATTCAAGGTAGTTAGGGACGTCGAAAATTTGGCATGAGGAAAAGAGCAGTACACAGAAGTGATTATTAGTCAATATTCCACCTCAAAAAATAAACTTATTTTTTGCACTTCCGGGACTAAAGTTGATACTTTAGTCCCCGTAAACAGGAACTAAAGTGGCTCATTTAATCCCTAGGGACTAAAGTAAAAATGATACCGTAACTATGGTAAATTTATGTACACACGAGGTTAGTAGGTTAGGTTTTGTTTGTCATTTGACACACACTGACGCAAAACTTAACCTGCAAATCTCGAATTTGACATATACTGACAATACACTTCAGTACTGCCAACTGATTCAGGCTATCCAGAACCTGCTGCATTTCAGTTTTTAATAAATTGTAATTGTCAGTTTCCAAATTGAGAGATTCCAAATTTTGGAAATGTTTGATGATAATGTTCCCAAAAGTGCAAAAAATAGCGTATATACCTCGGGACTAAAGTGCCTAAATCCCTTGAGTGGTTGTTGCCCTCGGGCTTCGCCCTCGAGGCAACAAACTCCACTCGCGGGATTAAATGGTGCACTTTAGTCCCTCATGATATAATATACTATTATATGCAGCCAAAAAATGACATTCAGAGAACAAGTTATATATAAAGTTTCAACGTCATACCTTTTTTCGTTTTTGAGATATTCTGTTCGCCGGCTAACAGACACACAGAAAGGCAGACAGACAGACAGTCACACAGACATACAGACCAATGAACAAAACCATGTTTTTTGGGTTCAGGGGACTCTAAAACGCGAACGTCTGTTGAAAACTCAATTTCGAATTTTTTGGGTGAATCCAATACTTACTTTCTTTATCTTAAAAGGAAGTAAAAAGAGCAAACTGATACGCGCCGGGAAAATAATGTTGAATAAAACAATATTGCGTAGTTTATGGTACGTATTTTAAATTATTATTATTCTGTCCCTAACTATAATCTATAATTTTTAATCCATATTATTTCTTTATAATCGCAATGAAGAAAACGTAAATTGTCATACGGACTGCAATTTTCAGCAATGGTATTATAATATTAATAAAACAATTATCGATAAGAAGTATGATACTTATTATATTATACCTGACAATATTAGTAAAAGTAATGGTTATGACAAATATTTGCAGTTGTCATGATAATATCGTAGACTTACTAATTTTTTTACATTTTAAATAGTATATTATGTAACAAGTTTTATAAAGGTCACTTTAGTCACGAGTGTTTAATAAACGACTGTCTGGACAAGTTTATATAATGTGTTACGTACTATACTTTTTCTATGACCACAAATTTAGACAATATAACATCATACTATTTCATTAAGATTTTGAATTTTATGTTAGGTTAAATTATGCTTGACAAACGTCAAAGTGGACTGTTGAAAACTAATTTGAGTTCAGTTTTGGCTGTGGCTAATAAAGCAAATACAGTCTAAATCTAACTTCAACCCATGACTAAAACGTCATTGCCAACTTGAGCCCGTGACTAAGATGCTCTTTAGTCACAGGCTATGAAAGATTGATTAAAATGTCACTTAGCGACGTGTGTGTTAGTATTCATATATGCCATTTTAGTTACAGCAGTAGAAAAGGTAATTTATTTCTTCTTTTCATTGGATTATCCTGCTGAATACAATTTGTGGTCTGATTTCTTCTTCAATATTTGTCGTTACTCGTAGGTGTTGCATTCCGCTCGCGTAGCTACACTTTTTAGGCAAATCGTTTAATTTTTTCCTTCAAAACCATTGCTCTATTTTTTAAAATAAGGGTAGTTTATTCCTAAGTGAAATGCAATTTTTTGCCCAATTCAGTACATGATGGAAGTTTTCGTGAATGTGAGCAGTGCCATACCGCGTTCTAAGACGAACTTTGTTGAATAATATTATTTTAATAAAGTTATTAATAAACAAAACTCCTTTCTTGTTGCAAAATTTCTGGATCACAGGATTAAGCAACAGTAGCGATATTTGCATATCCTTTTGATACCATCAGCTATAGCAAAAAGGGTTTATTGGAAAATTTGAATGAAACCTACTGTTTTCCAGTTGTGTGTAGTCACTTTTTCACGGCACACTGTTTTGTCAGCGCCGCCATTTAGGATTTTTGAAAATGGTGTGGTTACTTTTTTGTCAGTTGTGACTTCCTATTTAATTCCCTCTATGAATTGATTAAAAAAATTATAACTTTAATTGGATTTTTTTTATAAAATGCGAAAAACAGGCTGCAATCGAAATTGGAACTAAAGCTATCACAACCAATGCCAAAACTTGTTATTAAAATTAGAGCAAAATAAATACCTAAAAAGAACCAAAATGGTGCACGCTGTTTTTAAGCGTGCGACAACGTTGTTGCACGCTGCGCTGTGCGAAATGTAAAATTTTCAGAGCTAGTGTGTTTTGGTGGCTATTTTCAGAGCAGTCGTAGAAACACGTTATTTACAAATTAGCATTCACAAAATTAAAGGAAAATAAAATATAATTTAAATATTTCATAAATAAATTAACAAACAGGTAAACAAATTAAACTTAACAAAATAGAGGAAAATAAGCACTTAGTAGAAATAATTAAATTAAAAGGGCGGTACAAATTAATGCAGCAAATAATTAAAGTGGCGTCCATACTCTCTTATAAAAAAACGATAGCCTAATAGGTTATGAAAAATATCTTGTTTTATTGATTATCGGCAGCGTTACTAATTCTGCAAATGTAGGTATTTAATATATGAGAGTAAATCTTCCCATGCGTTGCCAGAAGTTTCCCTTTTACAAAGAACACCGCCAAAGAAAAGTTGCTGAAAGTCATAATTTCAATGATTCTGTGACAACGTGGCGGAAGACAACAATCCGCAAGAAAAACTCTTTCTGTGAGAATACCCTTCCATTAGATGTTTTCCGCAGCTCCCTTGAGGTTTCTACAATATTAGTTCATTACCATTGAGGGCTTTGTAGCTGCTGATTGTTTTATCTTTATGAGATGTTAGGAGGGCTATGAGACTATTTTTTGTATGTGAATGTTTTAAACATGTAGTGCAAGTGATAGTTACTGTGTCCACGTTTTGTGAAAATTGTTACAGCTCTCAGCAAAAATTTAATTCCTTAAAAGGTAGCAGATTTCATTTACATAAATTTTTCCGTAACAGGCCGAAAACACTATTAGTGTAGCAAATGCCAAAATACCGAGTCAAATAGAAATAAACGGATTTGAGAAATTTATTTATGCAAGGGTTTATCGACAAATCTTTGGTAAAATTATGCCAACATATGTGTTTAGGATCAGAGTTTTTGCCATTAGCTTCCCCATTAAGCAGATTTACGTTTGATGATGCTCTCAAATTTTTGAGTAGGAAAATATATGTGCTATTATTTTCCACAATATCACGCATTTAGTTTTATTCCGACCTACGCCTACGGTTAGAATAATGTTAACGTCAAAATATTGTTGAACTAGACTATTAAAATTCATTTTTAAATTTTAAATTGACAGCGTTCATATGTTGCATTTATATTATCATTTTAGACAGAAAATTTACTACAAATTTAGATGTGACAATATGTAAACTGCTATTACTCAAGTTCTAGTGAACAACCGTGTTTGAAGAAAGTGGAACATGAACACCTGATTATCATATTCACTCATAATACAGCTTCAGTTTTTCATAACATTCGATATAGTTGGGCTGTTATAATACTCATATTAGTTATTTATCTGAGCTCCAAGACGTATAAGTGTTGAGCTCATATAAATAACTAATAACAGTTCAACCATTACTGAAACCGTGTTACATGTGGGGTGGCTCAATATTTGTATCCATGTTTTCTACATCTTTACACTTTTTCTGGTTTAAATTTCAAAATTATATTCGCAAGATGAAATTGCACGAAACACTATTTTTCCAAGTTGATAAGTGCAACCGCTTTCGAGATATTTCAATTGTTACTAAAGATCTACCAACAGTGAAAGTGTGTATAAATCATATTTTAATAAATAACTATTAAATTCAAAAATGCGCTCTTATAGAATTAGAACTGTTAAATATTCACTTATAATACCATGAGTAGTCAAAGTTATGTCGATGGTGGTATCACGAGTGTCCATTGCGCAACGGTACGATTAGAACGAATGCGCTAGCACGAGTCCTAATTGCAACCGCAATGGATATAAGTACTGATACTAGCGCAAAAATAATCTACCCATATGGTATTTTATGAACTATTCAATAAATTTTTTTTACAATCACTGCTCTGCTTTTTGCACTTTGTTTTTATTACACTGGTATTTGAGTTCACCATTTTTCCACGTCACTTGCTTTTCTTCTCTTCCGTTGCCTAATTCTGGATTGCTGTTTGCGTGGTTTTTTGCTAGATTTACTGAAAAGTAATTTGAAAAAAAACGTTTGTGTGTGTAACGCGAAGGAACAATACTAGTTATAAGCAAAAGACAATTTTTAGATTTAAGAAAATGTTAATTTAATATTTATGTATTCAAACTTTACTCCGTTTATAGATATTTGTTATCAAAACTAATTTCTAATTAATAGCAGAAGATTTGTAGTTAATAACAGGAAAAACAATTGAAAAAAATTATTTGAAGCTTGGGCAAATTTCTGTTCTATTTTAATTAATGTTTTTACATAATAAAAATGTTCTTAGCCAAATAAAAAGTATACCGTTTATTTGCATAGTATTCAACGACGAAAAATTAAAATTTGTCCAATTCGTCTACGAGTGGGCACGGCAGCCGATCACCTGAAATCTCCAAAGTTTGATTCCGGCGTATCTAACCAGAGGAATCCAGAGATCTGCACTGCAACAGGTCAGCGGGTCTGCAAAAGCATCCCAATCAACATTTGCGGCCAGTAAAACGTCTACAGGCTGAAAAATTCCAGCAGCGTCGTCTACGACCATCTCCGAGCCAAGTTGTGGCAATCTTTACAGGGTAGGAACTAACTGAAATTCAAGTATCAGAAGTCGAAAAAACTATTTAAATACAAGAATAAACCTTGTTAAAGAGGCCTAGCGAATTTCCAAAAGTCCAAATACCCCATGGAGACCGCAAATTGGACGGCGTCATCAGAATCTGCGTTTTAGCGGACATTTTTCATTGTTGCTAAGCAGAATATTCAAATTATTTGCCTGACGCTTCCTCACATATTTTCACTATTGAAAACGTTTAAATAATCGCTATATTGCGCGAACAGCTTCAGGTGTTGTATCTGTCAGATTGAGGTTACAAATATTATATACTAAAAGCGAGCATATGAGCTACTTTGAGACAAATAGCTTAAAATTTAGGATACATTTTGCATATAGTAAAATTCTGATCCCACCTGCGAAAAGAGTTTTTGTGTTTTGCCGTGAGCTAGCATAAAATATTGCAATTTACTAAAATATAAAAAAGGGGCATTCAACCAATTTATTTGAACATTAACCAATACTTTCATTTTAACTAGCCTTAAATTACTGACAGGAAAAGTAAGCACAACAGTAAATTAGCCTGAGAATTGTATGGCGATTTGCTCTAAACATATTAATTTTGTATCCAAAATGGAGCGATCTGAGAGGAAACCTACTCAATAGTAGGTTCTTGAATTCACTTAACTTAAATATACGTAGTTCTTCTTCTTCATCGTTTTTTCGGTCTTAAGGCCTGTTTGTTTTCCAGCATTTCTATTCGTCTTGTGATGTGGATTGCCAGCTTTTTTTCCACCTCTTTAATGGTCTTCCAGGTAGTCTTTTTCTCCGATCTTTCCTAGCCTGTGCTATTCGTACTATTCTATTGTTGTCCATGCGGTTTATGTGCTCATTCTATTGTGGCATACTCTGTCTTACACATTGCACAATGTCTTGAACATGGCTTGTGTCCCTGATGGTTTCATTTCTCATTCGGTCTCGCAATGATTTCCTGTTATAGTGCGTAATGTTTTCATTTCACTCGTTCTTAACTGATTTTTCGTTTTGTTAATGTCAGATCTAGTCTCCGCTGCGTGGTTCATGATTGGTCTTATACATGCTTTGTATATACGCACTTTACTATCTAAATTAAGAAACTCGTTCGGCCATATTACATCCCGACACAGATGTGGCTTTAATAACTTGAGGCGATACCTCCTTTGTCAGATTTCCATAACAAGATATTTCTATACCAAAATATCTGAACGTCATATCGTTCAATACTAGCTTGCATCTTTGGGGTTCTTTCGCTATAACCATACTTTTTGTTTTTGCCACCGATATTGTCATGTTATATTTTTAGCCTCATTTTTAAATGTTTGTCGTAACCGCTGCAGATTGTCTTCATTTTCTGAAACATTCTCTGCGTCATCGGCATAGCATACTATTGAAATTTCTCCTGTACTGAGCCTATATCCTCTATTTGTAGTTTTTGTTGCTTTAATTATTTTGTCCACTATGAGATTAAATAATAATTGGCTCAGACTATCTCCTTGGTGAATTCCTGTATATCTTTGGAGTACCATTCTTGTGTACGCAATTTCATGTTTAAGTTTTTTATTATTTTTATGAAGTCGTTGGGTACTTCCTTGTCCTGCCATATCAGTATCACATCTTTTAATAGAATACGATCGACTGTTATTTGTCGAATAATGAAAATAGCATCAATGGTAGATCGATTTTTGCGAAAGCCCTGCTGTTTTTCACTCATATGTACAAATTTATTTACTTCGTCACCAACCATGCTAGTGAATAATTTAGCTATGGTATTTAGTAGTGAAATTGTTAGATAGCTTGCGGAATCTTTCTTGTTTCCTCTTTTAAATATTGGTATTGACACACTCTTTCGCCATTCATCTGGTATAATGGATTTATTTATTATATACTCCGAAAGAGTGTCTTTACTTCGCTGGTTAATGTTTCTCCGCCGTATTTAATTAACTCATTGGGAATGTTGTCGGGTCCGGGAGCTGTTCGGTTTTTCAGTTTACCCATAGTGTCATTTATTTTCTCTTTGTTGAATATTGTTTTACTTGCTGATCGGTATTGTTCTACGACTTGAAGAATATTAGCGTCTTCGTTACTTGCACTGTTTTATAGGATATTCAGGTACTTTGTCCATTGCTCTTCACTTATATTTTTTTTATTTTTATGCATTCATTAACGTTGCTTTTTTGACTTTTTATTTTTCCCCAATTTTTCCTTTGTATATGCCACCCAGTATTCCCGCTTTAGGGTTCTTATTTGTGAGTTTATTCTGTTTTTAACTTCTGCTTATTTCTGATATTTAATTTGTGTTTTATTAGATCTGGTTGTCAGGTGGGTTATTCTTTTATCTTTGGCTAAATGTTTGATGTCTTCTGTGAACCATGGTTTAGTTTTACGATGTCGCTGGGTACATTTTTCTTTCAACTAACGTTCTATTTTGTACGGTTGCTGTAGAATTTGTAATTTTAAAAATTTGTTGACAAATGCTTAAAAATTAAAAATCAAATTTTTGGCTAACTATAGGATCACTGTAAAAGGAAGTTGTGTGCGTGTATCACACCAAAATTTTTAAATACGGCCTTCATTTTCTGATGTCTGAGCTGGCAGGTACCTGTGGCTTTCAAAAATTTACGTAACTGCATTGCGCTTGACTAACAAGTTACACAGTCTGTAATTTAAAAACCACTCTATTAAGATAAACATACATTAGGCGAACCTCAGCTGAACACCTGAACCGTAACAAACAATGCTGACAAATAATCTTTTGAATTTTGCCCGCTCTTGGCATCATGTCACGCGATAGAATAAACCCAACAGGTATTCGTCCGTACTACAATTGCAAAGAAAACAATATTATACAGTGTGGTCCATTAAGTGTGCAACAAATGGGAAATTTTTTTATTAGTTGTACAATCAAAATTTAAATATTGCCAAAAGTTAGTGCATGTTCGATAACCATATCAGATGCCTTTAGAATGGCTTCAAGTCAAACAATATACAGGGCAGGACAAAAAATATGAAATTCGTTCAAGAACAAAGTTACCTTATTTCAAAAAATATAGCAAAATATTATTGAGAAAAGTTGTTTAGAATTAAAAGTTATGCTCAAATACAAAGTCACGGCCTCCTATTCGAATTTTGATTCTTTTTTGGAAAATTTTGTATTACCCCCGTATGATGCATATTTTTATTATTTTGATTTTATATGTATTTAAAGTAGCCACAACCACATCCCTTTTAAATAACTTTTAGCAACTTGAAGCGTATTTGTAAAATTTACTTGGATTTATATTTTTTTAGGTAAGCGTCCACTTCTTGTTTGTTGCAACGATATTTAACAGAACTTTAGAATTTCGCAAATATTCTTTTTAACAAGGCAAATGCTTTACTAATAATAATTTACATATGAAAAACTCTTAATAAAATCAGAATAATAAAAATATGTATCATACGGGGATAATACAAAATTTTACAAAAAAAGAATCAAAATTCGAATAGGAAGCCGTGACTTTGTATTTGAGCATAACTTTTGATTGTAAACAACTTTTCTCAATAAAATTTTGCTATATTTTTTGAAATAAGGTAACTTTATTCTTGAACGAATTTCATATTTTTTGTCCTGCCCTGTATATTGTTTGACTTGAAGCCATTCTAAGGGCATCGGATATGGTTATCGAACATGCACTAACTTTTGGCCGTATTTAAATTTCGGTTGTGCAACTAATAAAAAAATGTCCCATTTGTTGCACACTTAATGGACCACACTGTATACGCTTACAATGTTGCTGCACTGCCAACTCAAATTTAAGTCCATCTAAATCGTATTTTTTTTTATTTCGCACAACATGCATCACTTAACTTGTAAAATATATTCAGTTATTCATAGTGGCAATAATTCGCATCATGCATTGCTCACTAATTGAATATATGTAACTGAACTCGAAATGCAGCAGTTTCGAGTGGCAGCATTGGATGCAAAAACCAGGTTAAGTCGATTTTCGTCACTAAGCGGAAACTAGCCAGACAGCCGCGCTGCCTTCAGGCATGTTGAAGAAAGAATGCACAGCACATGTCGTGGGAATTATGCCTTAAATAACTGCCAACGACACGATAACATTTAAGCCACACATACCCTGCTAACCCTTTCCTGCCTGCATAAAAAGGCAGTGGCGGCGACAATGTTTTAATTATTCCGACATAGTCACTCGTAATTCTTCAGATTTCCAATCAATTCTAGTATCATACTCTACTGAGCGCTATAATGTCATCTCAGTGATTTGAATATTTGATAGTTAAGAGCGTTCACATCCTGCTTCCAGACATTTAAACCATTGTTTCATACAGCTTGAATTGGATGTCTCTTTCAGTCATCTTTCCTATAAGCCTTTTTATTATATCAAGTTGCTTCTCACGTCACTACTGCATTTGTATGTAATGTTATACCACAAGTGCTTAAAGTGGAAGACTTGTTCTAAAGAACTGTTATTTATTACTTAATTTTAAATTAATATATCGTGTATCGAGGCAGCTGAGGGTCGAAAACATCTAGATTCTTGTGAATATGCATAGTGATATATCCAGCAGTACCCCAACCATTATGATTCAACCAGTTTTAGAGAGCAAATAAATACTTGGGAATCGAGGAAATTAAGTAATTTTAGTTTATTTAAATATTGGATATAGAACAGGACAAACTCAATGAAATAATAAATTAGTTGTAAGCATTCGTTATTGTAATTTAGTTTCAGTCAGCAGTAGATAATGATTCCATTGTGGCTCAAGCTAGTGCCTAGCTCGCGCTATTCTTTTTTGTTGAGCGGGAGTCGTTCTTAGATTTTTCGTCATTGGCATAGTCTACTAATTCTTTTTCGCTTGTCCATTTTTGCCCATTCTGCTTTACTTTATTTATTTTACTTATATGTATGTTTTACTCTGTATTCCTTTGTGGGATTCTAGCGTAAATATTTTGCAGTTGTTATAAGGAAATATTCACAAAGAGCCCAGAAAGGTGCTCGAACTTTCTCAGTTTTGAAGGTTCAGAGAAAAATCCATGTAATTTCTGTGAGCACCACCCGACGAATCTGTTGGGGATTGGATGGCGATATTACCTCAAAAGATGACACTCAAGAACGGGAACTGGGTTCATCTAAAAGACAAAGCCTAGAAGTACCTAAAGAATTCGCATTACTGTTTCACAAATGAGTTACAGCGTGTTAAACTTGAGAAATATATCGAAATATTCTGGTTAAAAATACATTTAACGCCGGTCTCAGCAAAACATTTATACAGCAACAAACAAATCTAAGTATTTTGTATGCATTCGCACGTGGTATAATTCGGAAGGAAAAACAATACTGCTCTCCCAACGGGGTTACACTCAGAATTTAGGTCGACTGAGAGTGAACACTTCTTAAATATTTCACAACATGCATCGCTGAACTTAGTACAACATATTCACGACTGACAACCATTCCCACACGCATTACCTAACTAATAGCAAGAAAAGGTTAACAAATTAAGGTCATTAATAAAATAGGTTAAACTTAGCTGGACGCAGTAATTAACCGATGACAATTGATCCAAGAAACAGCTTCAGTTTGAAATGTCGGCATAATAATCGTTATACAGGAAGTTTTGCAGGCACTCGATTACTGGACAATCAGAGTTTTTTAAGTATTCGCCCAGGAGCCACAATAAAATTCCACTGCACCACAACAAGACGGAAAACTAAATTTTACATTGATAGAATATGTATTGGAAGCCATTAAATGCCATAATGTTGATATTGCCTCTAAAGACAGTTACTTCTCCCAAATGGCTGTCCCCGCGCTAACTTGATCTGGACGAAGAAATTTAATGAATTACCAACATCTTTCTGCTTTCATGAAAATAATCAATGTGACATAAAACTACTAGATGAGCAGTACTACGTGTCCCTAATTTATATGAACAAGCATCTGCAATTTTTGTAATGTAGGAATGTAGTAAAGGCGAGAGGTGCCACACGTGCTAGTAGTGTGATTTGAATAAAATGTGTTGTATGATGTATGTCAATATGTGTTAGTTATTGTTGTCTGTACCTATATATTTACTTTCATTATCAAATTTTAACGGATTAAATATCCTACGGAAAACAGACAGGTGATATTAGATGAAAGTTCGATCTAATTACGCAGACATAAAAATCAATTTATTCGTCTTTTGGGGGTTTTGAAACTTTTGACGAGATAGGTTTTCACTTATGATACATACACACAAAAAGCATATACTGAATTTTGGTAAGAAGTATTTTGCTTGTAGCATCATGAATGTTAGAATAATTTTCATGGAACGACGTAACAGTTTTAGAATCGCTGTAACACAGCCCCCGCACGACCAAGGCAGTTGCAACCTGTCAACGGGTTTATAAATGTTGTTCGAAATAATTTAGCAATTTGAAACATCCCCCGAGAGAAAATGAATCGGTATCAGTTTACAGGGCTTGAGATTTCGTCAGCTCGCGAGGGTGGTTCTTTCACGTTTCGCAGTCACTTCAGACAAGTTGGAAAATTTAGAGTTTAGAAAATTTTGTAACTTTGGACTTTAAAAGCTAATGAAGTTTAACTCGGATGTAAAACTGAAGTTATCTTGGAAAATCGAGTCGATGTAAACGAAATTGTTTAGCCCGAAAGCTGGAATAAGTCCGGAACAGCTTTCGTCGGTCTCATTATACCGTCTCCTACAACAAATCCGCTGAAATTGAATTTATAAAAAAAGTGGGACGAAAAAGTTATCTTGAGCGACTACGAATTTGTCTCGACAAGCCTGAATTTGTTTTAAACCTTTAGATATTCCATTACGCCTGTTAGATGGCACAGCTCCGTTCGGTGCTCGAGTGTGTAACTCAAGCGTCAAATACATTCAAAAATCAATTATTCGAAGTGAGGCTTCGATGCCTGCCTATGGAGCTATTACATTAAAATATATATTCGGGATTTTTTTCTGTCGCACATAAATAACGCGATATCTGGAGACCGATACTGGCGGCGTTCGAGGCTTAGAATACGATGTCTCTAATCTCCGGAAACTACCGAATCCCTCGAATTCCGATATCCTGATCCGTCTAAAATTTCCAATATATTCATGACGTTTACAATTTAAAAGATTTACGTACGAAGGAAATCAATTTTAAGGGCGCCTAAATTGTTTCTTTGCTGGGAAATTAGTCCAAAGCCTTTCTGATCCGGTCGCGTCAGGTAGACCTTGAAAAGTGAAAAATTGTCGTTTTCGTAAACCGGCTAAACGTAAATAAATACAAATCCCGTCGCAATAGCAATATAACCTCGGCAGATTCAGTGGAGTATTTCGAGTGCCTTTGGCTATGTAATGTTGTCAGAACTGGGTCAGTATTTACTGTAACTTGCGTTGGCTCCGCCGTTTTATTTGCTTAAGCTTTCCGTCACTGCAATTTGTTTTCATAAGACATTATATTGTTTACTTTTACGTTTATAGTTTCTTTTAGACGACTTCGTTAGCCGATTTCTGAAGCTTCGAATGAAATTTCTAAAAGATTTTTCTGTGCGAAGCTGAGGAAAAATTAATTCGTTGTCGAGCAACGCACACATTTTTCACTAATTAGGGTTAATTCAAAGACGGAGAAATAAATGGTGCCAACAACTTGCAATATTAAAACGTAGGACTTGCTTAATTAAAACGAATTAGCTGTTTGTATTTCCATTGTAAAGTATATAAACGGGGTATAGAACTAAATTTCCTAAAAACCAATTTAATCTGAAACGTATGCAATTGTCAACTTTACATTGGCGAGTTCACTATTTCGTTCCTGCATTTTAACAGCGTTGACTCACTACATTTAACCTAAAGTGATATTACAAATTCTAGCACGCAATAATACCGCTGTTAAAAATGTATCATTTGCTCTAAATATCCTTTCAAAACTGTAAGCATTAAAATGTCACATACGAAATTATAGATGAAGATCCAGTGTTACCGTGAACTGCTAACATTTCTGAATTATAATATTCTTTATCATCAATAATCTGAATATAATTATTCACTACCTCACGTGCTTCAACGATATCTATAACAATTGCAAAATAGAAGCTGCTCAAAGTCACAGCTAAATCTTTATGCAAAGTTAACCAATTATTTACTGCTAATAAAATCAGTTACCGCCTTGGTGAAAGCATTTAACTAGAATTCTATTTGTTTTGCGAGATTTCTAATAGCAACTGGCATTTCGATTATAGTGATGGTTTTAACAGTAAAATGTTATAAAGACAATCTCAAGCCCATTTGTGGAGAAACATCGTTACCCAGGGCATGGTAACCTTTGAATGTCTTTATATACCGATTATTTTGAAAACTCCTAGTTTTCCTATTCAAATGCAACAATTTTTTTAAACTATAACATAAATAAGTCACCATCTAGTAAACTATGACATACAAAGTAATATCTATATACTGCATATTCACACGCATTTAATAAACAACTTCAACGCATATTTTAATAATTTCGTGAGAAAGTCGATTACCTTAAATTTACTACAATCTTCACATTAAGGAGAATGCTACCTTATACAGATGATCATATTCTCGTCAACTTAGTTGGAAAATAGTAATTATGCACACGACATTGATATAAAAATTCAGTGACACATTTACTTTAAATTAAGTTGGAGTTTAACTCTACACCTAGTTTATTTCCCAAGCAATGGCGGAATCGATTTGTTAAATCTAATAAATTTAAAACAGTAAAGGTATTGTACAACAGAGTAATAGTTGCATACAGTATTGGGCTTAGATATTATAATTGCATCATACCGTTTTAGATAACTTGTGGCATATTTTTGGAAAAAATTATCACTGAATCAGGTTAATCAATAAGTAAAAATCGACTTCCGGGATTGGACCGTGTCATTATTGAGGTCGAAGAACTCAACGTTTCGCCCACTTTCGTAAGGGACTTCATCAGGAGCGAAAAGCAAAAAGAGCACTGTAATTCAACGTGTTAACCACGCCAGAGGCGAAACTCTTTTGCAAGGGAAGGGATAGAAGAGCACGGTAACTCAACGTGTCAACCACGTCAGAGGCGATACTCGACTAACAACCGCAATCTATAAATACCTAACCACAATCCTCAGAAAGTTCACTGGTAAGTCTTCCTCGTATGTTCGCAATTCAGCCCATTTCGTTGAACTTATATCCAATATAAGCGTTGAACCTGAGGATTGACTTGTGAGTTTCGTTGTCACTTCCCTTTTTACTAAAGTTCCTATTCCCGATTCCATAGTCATAATCCAACAGTTGCTATCAGAACATGAGGAGACGTCTTCAAGTTTACCTGCCCTTATAGAAAAATTCCTCTCTTCCACTTATTTCCTACTCCAAGGCCAGTTCTTTAAACAAATCCTTGGTGCGGCCATGGGTTCTCCTCTTTTACCTGTCGTCGCCAATATCTTCATGGAAGCTTTCGAAACCGTAGCTCTGGAATTTTAAGAATTGAAACCCAAGGTTTGGTTCCGATACGTCGACGATACCTTTATTATTTGACCACATGGTAAAGACACGTTACCCGTCTTCTTAAATCATCTTAATAGTCAACATCCAGACATTAACTTTACCATGGATATAAAAAGTAACAGATCCCTTCCTTTCTTAGATGTACAGGTCTCTCGCCAACCCAGTGGTAAACTTGGTCATTCTGTATATCGCAAACCCACTCACACTGATCGCTATCTACATGCCGATTCCCACCATCATCCTACACAAGAACTTTCCGTTATCAATTCGCTTGTACGCCGGGCTGTTTCCATATCCCAACCCGATAATATCCACGCAGAATTAAATCACATTCGAAAAGCTTTTAGGAATAATGGTTACCGTGCTAGGGATATACAGTCTGCCATCAATCGCCATCTTCATCCAAGGCCACCCAAACCTCCAAAAACCGATCCTCCTGCAGCAATAGTATTTCCTCCCTATATCCACCAAGTGACCGATCGCGTTGGAAAGTTTCTTCGAAAACAAAACATTAAAATAGTATTCAAACCCCCGAGCAAAATCTCACAGGTTCTTCCTTCACTTAGAGACAAATTAAACACTATGTCCTCTAAAGGTGTTTATAGAGTCCCTTGCTCTTGTAATGCTGAGTACATTGGTGAAACAGGACGTTGAGTGAAAACTCGCATCTCTGAGCACCAGCGCTGTCTCAAGTCGGGTATTATTTCATCATCGGCCATCGCCGAACACCAGCGTGATACTGGGCATAAGATCATTTTTGATGAAACTTCTGCAAATCCCCATTCCTCTTTAGCAGAAAGATTCGCGAAGCCATTGAGATTTACAAACATCCTAACAATCTCAATCGGGACGAAGACTTTCTCCTTCCTTCTATGTGGAAAGTGCTAATTACTAAGCCCCGGCCACCGGCACTGAACCGCTACGGCATTTGCTGATCCGCGACGGCGCTTGCCTATAAATTCACGCCTTTCTCCTTCCAATCGTTAGTCGAGTTTCGCCTCTGACGTGGTTTACACGTTGAGTTACCGTGCTCTTCTATCCTTTCCCTAGCAAAGAGTTTCGCTTCTGGCGTGGCTAACTTTTTCCTCCTGATGCAGCCCCTTACGAAAGTGGCCGAAACGTTGAGTTCTTCGACCTTAATAATGACACGGTCCAATCCCGGAAGTCGTTTTTTACTTAATGACAATGGCCGTGAACGCCTCCGAAATCAAGGATAATCAACCTGCAATTACTATAATAGTATATTATATCGTGAGCGACTAGAGTGCATTATTCAATCCCGCGAGTGAACATGATTTCCTGAAGGCCCATAGTGCCCGAGGGAAATAATCAC
Organism: Agriotes lineatus; assembly: GCA_940337035.1. NCBI lineage: Eukaryota > Metazoa > Arthropoda > Insecta > Coleoptera > Elateridae > Agriotes > Agriotes lineatus. The sequence continues at coordinate 97,295,520 of OW679197.1, forward strand.
TCAAGGGATTTAATCACCTTAGTCTCGTGTGATATACGCTATTTTTTGCACTTTTGGGAACATTATCATCAAACATTTAACAAATTTGGAATCTGTCAATTTGGAAACTGGCAATTACAATTTAATTTTAAATGCGAATTTTATCAGGAGTGCTTTTTTAAAAACTGTATGGCAGCAGGCCCTTGATAGCCTGAATCAGTTTGAAGTACTGAAGTGTATTGTCAGTCTATGTCAAAATCAAGATTTGCAGGTTAAGTTTTGCGTCAGTGTGTGTCAAATGACAAACAAAACGTAGTCTACTAACCTCGAATTTGATAGAGACTGACAATGCACTTCAGTAGTGCCAAGTTGAAACAATTTTTTGGCTTAGCCTAATTGTTTCGCCATTTATCCAATTATTTCAGTTTTAACCTGTATATTTTTAGTTAAATTATAATTCCTTTTGCATTTCGAATTCGTAAATTTTACAAACCAACGCATTTTGTACCTGCATCAAGTTCTTATCGTTTGCGCAATGCCCTCTCTGACCCGCGCTATCTCTTATCAGAGTGCGAGCCTTCCTCGAGGAAACGAAATTTTCGTCCGAGGCACTCATTCTTTTCACCTCGGGCAGCGCATTTCGCGCGGCCGAGATTTTATGTTAATTATATTAAATTACGTGCGCTCAACCAATTTCAATGAGCAATGTGTTTTCTAAGGGCTGATTATTATCAGGTACGATTGCGCTTTTCTGTCTTATTATCCCCATAGTAATTACATTTTTTGTTAGCTCTTAATTACCAGTTCCGTTTCAACAACGAGTTTATCTCGGAGGCCAAGCCTTATCGCACTTTCGACACCTGCTGGGTTCGGCGTTTTGCGGCCTTTTGAAGATGCTTTTGCTGCCTTTTTGGGATGCTTCAGCAGCAATTTTCTGCGCATCCTTGGCGATTCCAACAAGGGTTGTAGCCGTTCACGTCCAGCTTATTTTGCGAGGTTAGTTGTGCTGTTCCGAGATTTATCGTGTTTTTGATATCTGGTTTCTCCATTTATACATTTTAAACCCGTCAATATTTAAAACTTAAATTCATACGTTTTGCAATTATTAAAATGTAATGTTCAATTTGATACATGCTCTTGCTTTTTACATTAAATTTTCATGCTTATAGTTAATTATGCACAGTTATAAATTTTGCTATTTTTGATGTGTGTTTCGACCCTATGTAAAAGGTACAGTCACGCTATTTATTTTCAATAGCCTAACAGAAGGTTTTATTAGATGACTGTGATAAGCTTATCCCACTAGTGTTTTTGTTAAAGTTATTAAAATAACCCGAAAGGGGTTCTTAATTTTATGCGTGTCGCAACCTTCAGTTAAGATACACAATTGTGTTATTACATTATTTACATTTTAATTATCCTGATTATTGGTTACTGACTCTTCAAAACTTTTATTAATGATTAATTAAACGCTAGTCACTTGTAGTTTATTTTTCTTCTTGTTATTTGAAATCTTTTGATTTCTGGCGCCCATTTCCATTTTCCTTTCCTTTTTTGAAGACATTCCAGGGTACATAGCTGATGATCTGAACCTACGATCTAAGGCCGCCGATATTTGAGCTAGTCGGCCATCGCGGTGAGTAAGTAACAGTTTTTCAGAGCTGCCGTGGTGTATAAATGGTAGGGGGGTTGATCTGCGATTTTTACTACCATTGCTTATTTTATTAATTAATCGCAGGTCGGCTTTCTTATTGTTTCACTGGTGACCAACGCTATGGGGCTCTCGATTTTGGTAGTTACATCAGCTGTGTTTACCTGGATGTCTTTATTTATCAATATTGTACTCTTTAAATTTTTACCTCTTATGCCATTTTGTAATTTTCATCTTGTTGTAGTGCACGTATTTATATTTGACTTTCTTTTCTTTTCCTTTCTTTACGTATCCTTTCGTTCGGTTGTTTATTGACTTTTCTTCCCTCATCTTTCTTGACGAATGATTGGTTTAGCGGTATGTTTATGGGTAGTGTGATGGACTTTGTTGAAAGGGTATGCTTTGGTGAATGACGTTTCTGAATGGTTTCTTTGATTGGTTGCGTGTGTGCTTTGGTAGTGTGGTATGTTTGGTTTTTCCTTATCCTTCCTTTGGTTGCGTATCGGTGGGTCGAGGGCCTGCGTGAATTACTTGTGCGGTTTGGCGTAGTTTACTCCATTTTTGGGATTTTTATTTACTTGCCTCACCGTACTTGTGTTTACTAAGGGTCTCGACGGGTTGTTTCCGGGTTGTTCTTTCTGGTTCTTAATTTTTTTTGAATGCGTTATTATGCATTTCCTTTTTTGGATGCGATTTTTGGATGCGAGGCTTTTGTTGGCTGCGTCCGATGTGAGGCAGTCCTCGTTTTAGGCCCCTGTTCGGTGTAAACAGGGTGTCTATATTTTTTTCTGTGTCCGATGTGGTGCAGGTTTTTCTTCTGTTAGACGTGACAGGAGATATTTTTGCGTCGGTTTAGATGCGCTATTGCATCTTGTTATGCATTTTTTTCTATGCAATTTTTTGCGTCTTTTTACGCATTTGTCTGAGTGCGGATTTTCCCTTACGATTGAAGGCGGTTTGCTTTTTTGTGTTTCCTCTTCTTTAAGCGTGTCCATGTCTCCGTAAACCCGGGTCACGGCATGGAATGGTAGACCTAGCCAGTCGAAGCTTGGATGAGTGGGTGTGGCAGCGTGAGTTTTTCCGAACTCTGGTTTTTTGGTTCATTTTCCTCTTCTTTCCTTTTCTCTTTTCCTTATGTCCCGTTTTCTCTTCTGTTTTTAAAAGTTGCTGTAGGGTATGTTCCCTATGGATCTTGCATTCTAGTGCTTTTCACTTTCCTTTTTCTTGCCATTACTTCCGTCTCATTTGAGGATTTTTTCAAAAGCGCTTCGCTTATTTGAATTTGGACTATGGTAATATAGGATATTGTGACCGTGGAAACACCTACAGTGTCTCTTTTAAAAACTTGTTTTTTGTGCTTTTTGTTTCTTGCTAGGGTGGTAGGTTGGGCATGCAGGGAAGGTCACTGTTTGGGAACGTCATCATCTAGTTCTTCCCCTTTGTAACGTATAGGGTGGTAGGTTGGGCATGCAGGGAAGGTCACTGTTTGGGAACGTCATCATCTAGTTCTTCCCTTTTGTAACGTATAGGGTGGTAGGTTGGGCATGCAGGGAAGGTCACCATTGAGGAGCAACGTCATCTTGTTCTCTCTCTAAGCAACGCTAGCAATTGGGCTCGTTTCTTTCCATATTTTGGGACTTTTTTAAGAGTGCTTTCCCCATTCATGCTTGTGTTCGCTTAGGACCTTTACCGATTTGATTTTCAGGTCGTTGTTCATAGCTTGTTAGCTATGTTGTTTTTTATGTGATTTTTTGAGACGAGTTTATACTTGTTTCGGGTTTTTTTCATTTTATTGTTATTTGGGTTGGTTTTTTCGGCCTTGTGGAGATTTCTGGGGGTTGGGGCTAGCGATTGTGTTGCCATCCGACTCAGTGAGGGAGCTACATTCAGTCCGTCACCGGCGCGCCTTTTCCATCTAGCTGCGACGACTGGCTGAATGCCCGAGCGGGGTTTGGTGGTTTTGCGGTCGTTCCCTTCGGCTTCTGGGGTCTCTACCTAAATTCGGGGCGGGCATATGGTTTTTAGGATCTTTTCCTGGGTTTTCACCCGAATCTTTTTGTCGCAGTACTTACTGTGTTTCATTTTCAAGATAATTTTTTTTACTCTCATACTTTTTTGATATTGGGTTATCTTAGATTTGGAGTGAGTGATGATGATGCGGTTCGAGTTTTTCGGATGTTTGTATTTTCGAATATTTGTAGTAAGGTGGATTGTGTCCTATGTGATGCAGTCGGTTTTTGCTGTGTTTAGCAGTTTTTTTAGGCTTCTGTCCGGTTTAGACAGAACGTCTATTTTTTTTGGCGGTGTCCTATGTGGTGCCCCTGTTATTTTTAAGCCGATTTATAAGGGTTGTTTCCCTTGGCTTATCTTCTCGAAAGAGGATTTTTTCGATAGCGTTTCGCTTTTGGTGTTGGCATCATCGATCTCATTCTGAAATTCTTTGGTTCCCTACATTTTTTTTAATGTTTTCATATTTAAACCTTTTTATTTCTTTTGGCCGTGGGGAGTGAAACAATTTTTTGGCTTAGCCTAATTGTTTCGCCATTTATCCAATTATTTCAGTTTTAACCTGTATATTTTTAGTTAAATTATAATTCCTTTTGCATTTCGAATTCGTAAATTTTACAAACCAACGCATTTTGTACCTGCATCAAGTTCTTATCGTTTGCGCAATGCCCTCTCTGACCCGCGCTATCTCTTATCAGAGTGCGAGCCTTCCTCGAGGAAACGAAATTTTCGTCCGAGGCACTCATTCTTTTCACCTCGGGCAGCGCATTTCGCGCGGCCGAGATTTTATGTTAATTATATTAAATTACGTGCGCTCAACCAATTTCAATGAGCAATGTGTTTTCTAGGGGATGATTATTATCAGGTACGATTGCGCTTTTCTGTCTTATTATCCCCATAGTAATTACATTTTTTGTTAGCTCTTAATTACCAGTTCCGTTTCAACAACGAGTTTATCTCGGAGGCCAAGCCTTATCGCACTTTCGACACCTGCTGGGTTCGGCGTTTTGCGGCCTTTTGAAGATGCTTTTGCTGCCTTTTTGGGGATGCTTCAGCAGCAATTTTCTGCGCATCCTTGGCGATTCCAACAAGGGTTGTAGCCGTTCACGTCCAGCTTATTTTGCGAGGTTAGTTGTGCTGTTCCGAGATTTATCGTGTTTTTGATATCTGGTTTCTCCATTTATACATTTTAAACCCGTCAATATTTAAAACTTAAATTCATACGTTTTGCAATTATTAAAATGTAATGTTCAATTTGATACATGCTCTTGCTTTTTACATTAAATTTTCATGCTTATAGTTAATTATGCACAGTTATAAATTTTGTTATTTTTGATGTGTGTTTCGACCCTATGTAAAAGGTACAGTCACGCTATTTATTTTCAATAGCCTAACAGAAGGTTTTATTAGATGACTGTGATAAGCTTATCCCACGAGTGTTTTTGTTAAAGTTATTAAAATAACCCGAAAGGGGTTCTTAATTTTATGCGTGTCGCAACCTTCAGTTAAGATACACAATTGTGTTATTACATTATTTACATTTTAATTATCCTGATTATTGGTTACTGACTCTTCAAAACTTTTATTAATGATTAATTAAACGCTAGTCACTTGTAGTTTATTTTTCTTCTTGTTATTTGAAATCTTTTGATTTCTGGAGCCCATTTCCATTTTCCTTTCCTTTTTTGAAGACATTCCAGGGTACATAGCTGATGATCTGAACCTACGATCTAAGGCCGCCGATATTTGAGCTAGTCGGCCATCGCGGTAAGTAAGTAACAGTTTTTCAGAGCTGCCGTGGTGTATAAATGGTAGAGGGGTTGATCTGCGATTTTTACTACCATTGCTTATTTTATTAATTAATCGCAGGTCGGCTTTCTTATTGTTTCAAAGTGATTAATTTTAAATAAAAATTTTATTAAGAAATCTGTGTACATAAGTTTAACATAGTTACGGTAACATTTTTACTTTAGTCCCTAGGGACTAAAGTAATTACTTCAGTCCCTAGGGATTAAATGAGCTACTTTCGTCCCTGAAAGAAGTGACTAAAGTGCCAACTTTAGTCCCGAAAGTGCAAAAAGATATTTATTGTGCATCTCTGTGTGAATATTAATTTATTGAGTTACAAATCCCGGTAATACTTTTCCCACCCGTTACAATGGTGTATGCAAGATTCTATTCTTTTAACTGTTGGAAAGAGTGCGGAGAATGCCAAACATAGTTACAGAGTGTGTGCGTGATATGAGCATTATAGTTCCCTGAAAGTAGCTGTTTGGGAAACTCTTAACGTACCAATTACGTAAATAACGACTTTTGGCCAGTACAGCCAGCCTTGAAAATGTAGAAACACCTCGTTGTCAGCATATAGATAACGCCACGAGAAAAGCTTCCCTTTACATCGCATATACATTGAGGCCAATTCCTCGGTCGTCATTCTAGACCTGTCTTTTTCGGTTTTATTAAAACCCTGCCGTCAACAACGTTGTCGTCATTGCGCCGCTACTTCTGACAAACTTTTTCCCGCTAGAAGGGCATTGCCCCTGCTCAGCTCAGATAGTCGATCGTTATCATTCCCGAATTACTGCCGTTGAGTCGCTGCACCAAGCGCTAAGGACCAAATATAATGTGTATCGTTAATTTAGTGTGCATGTGTGATTTACCGCAAAATTGCAATATGTTTAATATACTAAGCCCTCAGTTTGTATGCGTGCATTCCCGACAATCCTAAATGTCTTTCTTAAGCAAGCCTGTAGGTATGGTATACGGTTTGCGGCGAATTGCTGTTAGAAGTGCGATAACACCTGAAGAACTCTGAGGCAATTTATCAATATTATTTTCTCCTGTGGAATTGCTTCTCTAGCGAATACATACGAAGGTATTCACTTGTCGCACCACATGACGTCACGTGCAACCAGCACTTTTAAGGATTGTTCTATTACCGTTCTGGCATTTCGCTGGTGCTCCAACAAAAATATGTTTTCTTTACTTTTATCTTAAAAGGATTTAAAATTTACTGTATGATTTTCATTTGTGAAGCGAAATACATTTCCAGGTGTTCTTGTAGTAACATAAGCTTTCAGAGGCTTGCTACAAACCGTAAACGAAGTTTCCCCTGCAACACGTTTGAAATACTTGCTAATTGTTGGGAAAACTGAAATAAACGAAACCAAAAGCTAAAATAGTTGAGCATATCTTCGACTAAGTATCAGCTCGTTAACGCATTGATGATCATGACATACTTCATCATTGAGCTTTATGTTTAGCCTTGCAAGTAATTTTATTCATTTACAGTTTACTTAATTTTGAATTTCCTAAAGAATCGATTCAATTGTTCTCCTGGTGATCCAAAGGATGCTTAGTGCTTTTCTGTTGTCCCCCAATTCTATTATGTTACCTCTTGTTCTACTTTCTAAGTATTCATTTATTAGCAGATTATACAATAAACATAACTAGACATATACCCTAGTATACATTATTAGACATAAATCTAGATATACATTACTATAGTTCATTCAAGTTCAAGATAGCGCAAAATCTGCAACCCAAGTTACAAATATCAACAGTAAGTTGATTACTAATTTGATTTTATTAAAATGTAGATCATGGAATGTACGTAGTATAATATAGAGGTTATAGTTATTGTCAAATTTGCAAAGCTTGAAATTGGAAAATTGTGCGATGTCTTTCTAAATGAAATCTGCTGAATGAGATTTGAGAATAAATTTACCCACTAAAATATGTTGCAAATGGCCTCCTCAAGCACAGATTCATATTAAAAACATGACACATTGATTTTGACATCAATAAAGACATCAACAAGGCCATGTCTCTCTGATTTAAATTTTAAGAAAATAATAATAATAATAATAATAAAGTATTTATTTTGGTGAAGAGTAGATGTTATACAGAACTCAATTAGAATTAATATATAGATTATTTACACCAAAATCACAAGGTTCAGTTCAGTTAAACTGTTTTTCAACTAAACCTTGAAATTATAAATGGCCAGTTATATACACCTAATGCCTACATTAACTAAGAAAAATTACACTAAAATCTAAATAAAATGTTACTTAGCAAAGCCATATGAATACGAACAACTAGCTGTATTATATTAGCAGGTACCATGTTACTAATTCTTTTCTAAAAGATATTTAAAGTAATGTTTTCTAAAGGAAGTAGTAGATAATTCTTTTAACGGATATGGTATTTCATTGTATATATTGCTGATGTTATATTGAAATGAACGTTGAAAAAGAGCGGTTTTATGCTGTGGCGGTGTAATAAGACCCTTGTGTCTTAAGTTTAAATTATGTACATCCGTTCGGAATGTTATCTTATTATATAGGTAAGGCGGTTTTTTATTAATAATTATTTTATTATATAATGAAGCTGTATGTAGTAGGCGTCTGTTCTGCATGTTAAGCCATTTAGCCTCTATTAATTTGTGTGAAATATGATCAAATTTTCGAATACAATAAATAAATCTTAGGCAAGCGTTTTGCACTCTCTGTACCCTTTCAGCTGAATCATAATCTAAGCAAGGTGAGTAGATCTCTGAGCAGTATGAGAACTGAGAGAGCACTAGAGCATCACACAGCAATTTCTTTTGTTCTTTAGTTAGATACAATCTATGTGGATACAGTAGCTTCAGATTCAGGTATGCTTTTTGTATACATTTGTTTATATGAGTCCTGTATCTAAAACTATTGTCCAAAACAAGGCCCAGGCCAAATTGGTAATCAACTTACTGCTGATATTTGTGTCGTGGGTTGCAGATTTTGCTCTATCTTGAATCTGAATAAACTATAGACGTATAGACATATATTGTGGGGCTTGCGAACCCCTTGGATCATAAGATCATATGGACCACATTAATTAACCAACACCACCTGTCCCCATCTGCCTCCCCCCCCCCCCCCCCCCGTCTATCTGTAATCTTATTCCAACGTGAAAAATTCGTATGGTTTCCTTGTAAAGCCCTTGTCCTAAACCCACTAAAAATTCCTTGGGAAGGTCTAAACTCCTAAGGGTCTGGCGAGAAATGGGTCACCAAACTCCTCTCCATGATATAGTGCAGGTGGTGGTTGAAATGTTTTCAGGTTCTACATGTAGACGCTCTGCCACCGCGACTACAACTTCCTGATCTTCACGTGGTCTTCAGCATAGTAATCCCTCTTGCGAGTGTGAACATCCCCAAGAGGGGTTGTCGCCGACACCACTTGCATATCAATAATGATTCCCAAATTATCCTTTTTCGTACACTAGCATTGAAAGAGCTACTTTGCCATACAATTTATTAATTAGAAAGTTACACTTTGCGGTATTCGTACGCCAAAGTAGCATTTTGCCGTATGAATTTTACTTTGCCGTACAAATACTGCAAAGTGTACCTTTCTAATTAATAAATTTTACGGTAAATTCAGATGAGCGGATAAATTTATTATTCCGTTTTGTATGCTAATGTACGAAAAAATATTATACGAAACTCGTATGAAAGTGGCTTTTCCATACTCGTCTCGAAATTCCGGACTCGGCCTAACGGCCTCTTCCGGAAACATCTCGCTGGTACTGCAAAGCTCCACTTTCTATACTTGTAACGTAAATTACTATTTTAGCTATTATATCTGGTCCACGAAGTCCAGCTGAAGTATGCAATCTCGGTTCTTCCGTTATCTCATTCTATCCTGCTTGCTTTAATCTAGAAACTAAAGTAGAGCATAGGGCATTATGTCTCTTTATCCTCCCTCCATGAGTCCTCCAGCAGCACTGGGTAACATGTGCTGCTCTCTCAGTGGCACCACATCCGGCACGGCACATAGTTTTCCGGTCTTGGCGTCTACCTCCGGAGGTACTGATTCTCGTTGGGAGGGAGTTAATATGTACATGGTGAAACTCCCTCAATTCATGACCATACACGGAATTATACAGTTCACCAGCCGAGTACTTCTTTCTCGCCTCAACATAACATCTTTCTGGATCTAGTCTAAGCTTACGAAGCACTTGCTTCGCCCATCGCAACTTCCTCATCAACCGCGTCGTAGTAAGTGCTTCTCTAGTCGCTAGTAGATTCCATTCACGTGCCAAGTTGAGGCGGGCTATTGTTAAAGGTGGAATGAGAGCTGTCAACGATGGGATGCCCATTCCACCACCTCGAACCGCCGAATGAAAATACGCCATGGGTGTATCATGAGGGATTCATAACCATATACGAATCATTCTTCGAATCTGTCGGTCAAGCGTCAAGCTTCCTAAAGATACTCTCCCCAAGACCAAAGCGTGGTACATCCTGGCGATCAAGAATGTTCTTAGTATTTCTAGTCGTTGCTGGGGCTTAAGTAGAGCTTTAGTGATGTTCTCAAGCATTTGCCCCAGCTCTACCACAACCGACGCAAGACCCTCAACATCGAATTCTAATCCAAGGTACTTCCACTTCGCAAGGACTTGTAAGGCCCTGAAGACAGTCGAAATTGAGACTGGGTAAGATTTTTAATCTTCTTTGATTTCCCTGCCGGCAACATCGAGAAGGTTGAACTCTTCTGGGCCGAGATTGCAAAATCCATACTGGCAGCAGCCTGTTCTACCTTGTTGATTGATTGCTGTAAACCAAAAGAAGTGGATGTTACTAAAATCAAATCATCAGCAAAAGCTAAACAATTAACTCTAGTATCGGATAGCTGGTAGCCGACCTCTTCCGGGGCTGCTTCTAAGATAATGTTTAGAGCAAGATTAAACAATAATGGAGATAAAGGATCCCCTTGCTTAAAGTCTCTACAAACTGCAATTTCTTCAGAGATTTTTCCTTGCACTGCTATCCTTGTCGATGGTCTTCTATATAACTCTCTCAAATAATGTTGCAGACCCACTGGTAGCCCATATCTTTGCAGGATCATTGAGAGGGCCCCATGGCTTAACGTATCAAACGCTTTAGTTATATGAAGCGAAGCCACGTGCACCTCTCTTAAACTACTACGAGCAGTCGAAATAATAGCGTCAAGGACTGTCACATTATCCATAATTCCATCAGCCAATGTAAACGCTCTCTGTCGGGAATCAAAGAGCTGGGCACCAGTGAGCCTCTTTGCCAGGATTTTATGCAATTGTCTGACTGCAACACATGCCACATAAATGGGCCTATAATGGCCTGCATTCTCAGGCACGGACTTTTTCGGAATGAGCACTGTTCTCGTCTGCAGCATTTCAGCAGGGAAGCCATCTTCGAGTAGTAACTACATCCAGACCAGGTGCAGATGCTAATAGTAAAGTGGTGTTTATAACTTCATCAAACGTAACAGGTCCCCACAAATAACTAAGGGCACCATTGACAGCAGGAGGGTGGATAATTCTGGGTTACGGATGTGACGGTTGCTCAAAAACATTCGTTCAATATGCATTAAGCTCGTCAAACGAATGTGATATAAGTTTACGTCCACCCACGAGGATCTGCTGTACCACCCTCTTACGGTCTTTCCTCCACCCAGTCTGGATTCTTGCGTATTCCTGTCTTCGTTTCCTCTTCTTAGTAATAGCTCTGCCATTCGCGATCTCATTGTAATTCTGTTGTCCTATAAGAGCAGCTGGTTTAGGAAATGTAAGTCGAAGCCAATTAGTAATGCCCAATTCTATATCATCTCCTCACAGTACAGCAGTACTGCCATAAGGGCTGGAGCATTAAAATCGTCAATGCTAGATTCATGTATAAGATTTATCAAGCCCTGTATGACATCACGAAAGCTGTTTCCAATAGAACGTCTGCGAGAATCCCCGGATGATTGTCTACCATCTGCGCTTTGATTAACGGCGTCCAAAGCCTCTATTATATAGTCTGGAGCTTTAGCGTCATTTGCACTTTCATTTCTGTCACTATTGCTAACTGAAATGACACTTGCATCTGCACTACTGTTAGATTCCTATTCCTCCACTTGCCGCACATTTTCTACCGCTACAACGACCATCCGACGGTAATCCTGGCGCCTCCTTGCGCCTTTCATGGCCTCAAGTGTTCTCCTCGGAATTGTATCCAACAAATACAGGTTAAGAAATGCCACTCCTGTCAAAACAGCTTCAGCTTCCTCTCTGGCCATTAAACGTAGTTTTTCCTGGCTCCAACTCACCTTCAGTGTGGCTGGTGTGACCTCTTCATTGACTACTTCAGGATGTTTTGCACCTGTGCATGCCTAACCCTATTTTGGATTGAAATGACCGATGACAGTTTGGGAATTCACAACATGCAGCAGCATGTAGTGCATTTAGGTGTTGTGGTGGCGATCTCTGCGATGGAACTAACCTTTGCGAATCTAATGAGTAGTTCGATGCATTAGTAGGGTCAGGATGTAGCAGTGGAAGCTCTTTTTGCACTACATCTGGATGTTTTGATCTTCTATGCACGTTTAGCCCTATTTCTGTTTGAAATGTACGATGACAGTTCCGACATTCAGAACGTGCAGCAGCATTTAGTGCATTTAGGTGTTGTGGCGGTGATCCCTGCGGTGTAACTAACTTTTGCGAATTTAATGAGTAGTTCGATGCATTAGTAGGTCAGGATCTTGCATTGGAAGCTCTTGATTCACTACATCTGGATGTTTTGATCATCTATGCTTGCCTAGCCCTATTACTGTTTGAAATGTACGATGACAGTTCTGACATTCAAAACGTGCAGCAGCATCTGTTCATTTAGGTGTTGTGGTGGTGATCTTACGATGGAACTAAGCTTTGCGAATCTAATGAGTAGTTCGATGCATTAGTAGGGTCAGGATGTTGCAGTGGAAGCTCTTCATTGACTACATCTGGATGTTTTGATCTTCTATGCACGCCTAGCCCTTTTTCTGTTTGAAACTTACGATGCCAGTTCTGACATTCAAAACGTGCAGCAGCATCTAATGCAATTCGGTGTTTTGCATTGTGCATGGTATCGTAATATGTGATTCAGTACGATGATGATATTCCACCATGTTCTTTACAGACCCCTTACTGTCCTTGTTACAGCTTTTTTTAGCTCCACCTCCACTAGACGTGAGCATTTCAAAGCATGTGTGTTGCTATTTTTTGTATTAGATACTATGGCTAATTGACCAGTTGGGTCAAATTCAGTATACGGTTCGGTCTATTGCGCATGCGCTGAAAGCGGGGTATGTGCCGCTATTGTCTCGTAATGTTTAAAGCAATGTTGTAACGCTCTCGGCGGTTCAGGTTAGCGGTTTAGGTTAGTTGTTAGGTCTTCATGATTTTTTTAGAGAAAAAATGCGACCGGGCCGTATACTGAATTTTTACCGGGGCCAGTTACAAGTCATATATCTTAACCGAATCTGTAGCAAAGGCGTAGAGACGCTTTCCTTTTGAGTATAATCCGCCAGTACGCGATTTAGCGGCTTTTAATTCTTTCTTAATAGGTTCCGAAGCCCAGAGTTTATCAAACACGTCCTGAAAGAACTCATCAGCTGTGATTCTTGAAGAGGTAAACCTTCTAATAAATTTCCCAAATATGGTTATAGTATTATCTAAAATTGGTTCAAATACTGTCAGATCTGGTATAAATTTCACGCCGCCACTGGATTTTTAATGCCCGCTGCAGATAAGCCATGCTGGCGCGGCGAATAGACCTTCGGTTGCATAGAGACAATTGAGCTTTCACGTTCTGTGAATGTAGTTGTTGGAAGGTCCGTTACTGAACCAATTTCAGAAAATTGCGACAAATTTCGAACATTCCCAGCAACCAAAAGGCACCATACCAATCTAAAATTCCAATTTCTGTCTAGTTTGAGTTCCTTGAAATGTCATCTCAATTGCTACCTCGAATGCATTTAAGAAACCCTCGTATCATTTCCCTCTCTACCGTTTCGCAACCATTCTGTAAAGCTATGATCGTCTCCGACGCAACCATTAGGGAAATGTTCCATTACGTCCCCTTCTATGTCAGTCTATGAGTCTCCAACTCATGCTGAGCTACTAGGTCCCTTTTGTTACCTGTCGTTAACTGGGTTTTCTCTGTAACTTTACCACTATTCCTACTCCGTAAACCGTCCAAAATAGCTCAGTCGTGTTGCTAAATTTATAACTTTCTTGTTAATCATCTGGTAACATGTTATCATTATTATAACTATTGTAACTGCTATAATAGTAGCCGTCCTAATCGTTCAAATTCTGTTTTCAAAAAGTTAGTCCAGACATTAGATACATAATAATAGTGTTTTGGTGCCAAAGATTGCGGAGTTTTGAAACTTGGCAGAAGTGCAGACTTGGAGGTCCTTAACATGGGACCTCATGCGACCCCCGCTAGCGCCTCCATCTTGAAAAAATGCCGACCAAAATTAGTTTTTGGCATATAACTTGGTTCCTGTAGGTTTTAGAAAAAAAATGTCCGATGAAAAGTTGAAGATGATCAAATTTGCTACAACATCTTTTCTATACATTGTTTTGACAGACTAATATTTTCCGAGTTACAGGGCCGAACAATAGAGAAAACTTGTTAAAATCTCATAAAAGCGACATTTGCATGATACCTTTTACCAATTATCTCCAAACTAGTTTACTTAAAGTAGTCTAATCTATTATATAACTGTTTATACAGTGATATATGCACTTTGTCTGTTGTCTGTATATGATTGGTGGTACTATTAAAGGTAATTACTTGGCAGAGTAATACCAGGATAATTTCTTTATATGAGAATCAACACATGGAAGCGTGGAAGCTTTTTTGATCTAAAAAGTAGGCGGGATCAGCCGAATAAATTTGGCTGTCCCGGCAATGTCTTCCAGTGAAATGTAGTTATTTGTGTGTTGACAAACTTAAAAAAGCTTAAGTATGTTTGCAACTGTGGATGTGCGAAGTCGACGTATGACCGAGCATTTACTTAATAACAGTGCTTCTATATATTTTGCACCATGAGTCAATACGAAAATCGCCGAAAGATTTCGACGCTCCAGAGCACATGTGTCCAGTGATGTAATTTTCGATGAAGCGATGATTCCACCTATTTCGCAAGAAAAAATCTTGTCTAGCGATACTAATAATTACTCGTGTTTTCGTTGTGGGAGAAGATATGGATTTGTTGGTTCTTCTAACTGCAAAGGCGAGATATGAGGAAAACATTTGTTTGCTACAACCATCGCGAGGAAAAGTTGCGGAAACGCTGTATTCGACGAGGAGCCTGAAATACAAGGAAGCTGTTGCAAAGAACATTTTGTTTTTACATGCTATCAGTGGTTGTGACACAACATCTGCCCTTTTTAACAAAGGGAAATTAAAGTTCCTCAGTCTCATGGATACAAACGACTCGTTGCTTGAGACTGTAGCAATCTTCCAAGAACTCGAAGTAAATGTTAATGCTCTCGCTGCAGCTGCTGAAGCGTTTTTCTTGGGACTGTATGGCGGATAGTTTGAAAAGGACACATTGGATTCGCTTCGCTACCAGCATTTTACGAAGTATGTGTCCAAGAACAAATTTAATCTGGCGTTTCTACCATCTACAAGAGATGCTGCAAGGCAGCATTGTCTGCGAGTGTATCACCAAGTTGCGATGTCGTGTGGCAGAGAAAAAGATCCAGAGCAATATGGCAGGCAGAAAACGAGGAAAGGGCTTGATGCTGTTCAGGCTACGTCAGAAGCAGCCCCCAACGCCAAAATCAATGTCCTGTAAATGTAAGAAAGGCTGTGCAGGAGCGTGTGGATGTTGGAAAACAGGTTTAAAATGCTGAGTGCTGTGTCTATATTGCAACGGAACAACATGTGAAAACATTCCTGATTTGGTAGTGGATTCCGATCCCAAAGACCCAAACGAGTCTGATGACGATTTTGATTGAGTGGGTGTTGGAAGAGACGGGAGACAACCAAGATTTGCCAGAAAGCGTATATAATAAATCAGGCACATCCCATAATACAAAACGGCAGAAACCGTGCTTGTAAGTTTGGGGTGTGGATTAGGCCTACTGGGGATACCACGTTTAAAAAAAAACGCGCCGTTCAACCCTACCTTCTGGGTGGTGTGGAAACGAGTTGATAGTCTATGTTTTTATTGTTTTACTGTACTAAACTGCTTTAGATAGGCTAATTTATACATAATTGGTAAAAAGTACCAGATACGAGATTTTTTAAAATTATCCTACTGTTCGGCCCTGTAACTCGGAACGTATTAGTCAGACAAAAAAAATTATAGAAACGATCTTGTAGCAAATGTTATTCTTTTAAAATTTTCATGGCAATTTTTTTTCTTAAAACCTACAAGAGCCGAGTTATATGCCAAAAACTGATTTTGGCCACCATTTTTTCAAGATGGCGGTGCAAGCGGCGGTCGCTTGAGGTCGCAAACTTAGGGTAATATTTAGGCCCACCAAGCATACAATCGTGCCAAGTTTCAAAACTCCACAATCTTTTGCAACCAAAAAAGTATTTAATGACTGGACTCAGTACAGTGTGACGTTAATTTTAGCACCACGAATACAAACGTCAACATCCTAAATATCTACAATTTTACTCATATCTTACTTCCATCCCATAATACGTGTTGAATAGCTATTTTTAGTACGAAAATGTTTGATAAACATATAGTGGAAGTCAATTGTTACCGAGTTACGAACCTATTAAAAAATATCATTTTTTTATTGTACACCTTATTTCATTAACAGAAATTGATTAATATCTAAAAATAATTGTAAAAGTTGTTTAGTCTTCCTGCTGGGAATAACCGAGCTCTATCTACTTAAAAATTAAGAAGTAGCTTTCCTAAGAGTAGGAAGGTAGACTAGAATTAGTCTTGAAAGAATCACTTCCCAAATTTAAAAATTAGCAAGAAGGTGTATCGTGTAGAAGGAGGACATGTTTATCAATTAGTCATTATTCTTACTAGTTTAGCTATTGCTGTTAATAACATTTAAATTGTATACTGGCTGTTTAAAAAAAAAATAGTGGAAGATTACCATGTTCGTAACTCGGTAGCGGTTGTGTTTCAGGTATATTTTTATAAGACATTTGTAAATTAAAATGGCTTACCAAACATGTCTTTAAGTAATGGTGGTTGCGATACGAAACAACCTGCATAATATTGAAACCTAGTGAAAATGTAAAATACCGTTGTGTTCCATTAACAAGCTAATTCTGGAAGAATTCCTCAGATTTGGTCTCCTCATTAACTGAGTGAGTAGCCTTTATTTGAATCTATTTGAAGGCCGCCTATAGAATATCTCGTGTTGTTACATTGTCCACAAGAGGATTATTGAGTTTTAATCTCTTGACAGCGGTATTTATTATTCTAGTTTATTCTTCTTCTTCAGGTACCCTATTTGCTTACGCTATTTCATCATTAAAAAGTTTACGCACTAAATGGAGATAAATTTATACGATTTTGGTAGACCAAAGAAGTCTTTCAATATTTTGCATTTATTTTTCATATTGTATATGTTGCACCAGAATATTCCAGAATTTTGTGAAAACCCGAAATTACTAGTCAAAACCAGTTCCAAAAAAGCGCTTTTGTCAATATTAGTTTCAACTAAATACTAGAATTACCTATATTTTATTAATTAAAACCTAAATTAACCAGCTTTTGGCAGTTCGTATTAGTTCCCTATGGCAATATGCAACTAATTCTAGTTTTCACAAGCTAAATCCGATTTTGACGAAAGCGCCTTGTTGGAACCAGTTTTTACTAGTAAATTCGGGTTTTAACTAAATTCCAATCTTTGACTAAATACGGGTTTTAACTGAGAGATATATATTGCATTATTTTTATTAAATAATCTTAGAGAAAACATGTTTAGTTTCTTTCATTGCCTTTAATTTTATATCAATATCCCAACAAGGACGATATACTTGCCCATGCGATGTGTATTTACTATTAAAAATTGCCATGTCGATTTTTGTCGCAGAATAGTACTCTTGTAATAATATGAGAGAACTTTTTATACTCAACCCCGATTGTAGTAGACGTGGTCATTCTTTTAAACTGTACAAAGTATAATTTAGAAAACTACCGCGGCAGTATCTTTTTAGTTTAATAATTTACCAGAAACAGTTGTTAACTCTACTAATGTAAATATTTTTAAGAATAGTCTTGACTTATACTTAGATAGGTAATATAATTTTTAGTTAGTTTAGCTTAACTAAGTTCACTGTATGGGGCATATCGGCTAATAGTCGCCTGCCTTTATGTATGTAATAATAGTAATAATACATAAAGGGCTAATTTTCACAAGAACAACGCTCCACAATCTTTCATTTTCTAACTGCTCCGTCGAAACGAGTAATACGCTTTTTTCTTTTCAAAATATATTCAGCACGTTTCAAATGCTTTCATTTTACAATGAACTTTGTTTAAGATAAATGGTAACTTCTATTTACAACTAAAAACTTATTACGGTCCGAAAGTGTTACATCGAATTTTCGGCTGCTATCGGTGCGGATTCAGTAACATCGCATATTGTTCAGGTTGCCTATATAGTTTCTAGTAACTTTGATTAAGTAGTTGGCATCCTTTTATTTCGAAAACTTCTCGCATGTAGTTTTGAGGTGTACAGTCACTCTATATAAACAGTCTGGCCATATTAAATGTCACTTTTGACATAAGACATAATATGGCCGACTCCAGTAGCGGGTCAAAGGCAGTGGCGAGGTTGGGGTTGAAAATGGCTAATATGTAGTTTAATTAAAAAAATGCTTAGTATAGGTAAATATATGACTAAATAGTAAACCAAACAATGTTGTATCAATGAGATATTATACATTTTATTTACAGTTAGTGCTCACGTAAATAATAATAAATCTGCAGAACTTAAAGTGCTCCAAAAACTAATAAAACAGTGGATACATAGTCTAATACGCTTAAAATTACTATTTCATAAATTCCCACTTAATCTATATAGCCTACATTGTGCATTGCCACAGATTGAGGACAGTATTTACTTTGTTTTGCTTTTTCGTTTTCGTTTCAGCTATTCTTAAACGAACACCGAGAACTTTTCTAATTGATGAAAAGTTGCAATATGTTTTACATCAACAATATGCATTTTATTTATATAAAATGCTTTTACATTTAGATTCTATTTTGATCTTTTATGTTATTCTAATATGCGCGATTAACCTGTTTGGCCACAAGCCCCGTTTTTTTATTTCTCAGGAAGCTTTTCATCTTAATACCATGTTCAGACCTATGTTTGCATTCAAATGCACAAGACTCCATACCTAAAATTTAAAGGTTGATAAAATCAGTTTTGTGAACGGCTAATGTTATTTTAAAATTTGACCAGTCGTTTATCAACACATTGGTATTTTCAATGGCTGTAGGCTCCGAAGCAGACGATGAGAAATTAAACAATGTCGGAACAGCATTATCCTTAAGTCTTTTTTGCCACCAACTATTGTTTCTTCACACATACAATCTGCAAAATGCTTCTCACAAATTCTTGAATTACCATTATGGTACCAATTTTTCTCTATTAATTTTTTTATCCACAAGCCCCGTCTGTCCCTATTCCTAAGGAAAGTTTCCGTTAGCACGCATTTTTCGGATTTGCTTTTGCATCCGACTGCACAGCAAAACCCCATATCTGAAGCAACATTTTTGAAATTGACAAATTTCTTTAAACCTTGTCAGCTTACCATTAATAAAATGTAGTTCTAGTTGCTTCTAAAAATTATGATCAGTTTTTAACTATGTACTCGCATATTAAACGATTTATGTTGATTTAATGTCAGATCGATATTTGAATAAATGTGTTCTCTGAATGTCATATTTTGGCAGTGGTCTATTATAATATGTTTTTTCTACAAACGGCAGTAAAATATGGCATTATGCTGCTGGATTGATGATGCTAAACTGTCACTTTATTGCCAAGCGGCAGATAATATTATCTGCCGCTGACGAGCGGCAGATAAAGTTATTATCTGCCGCTGACGACTTTATCTGCCGCTCGTCAGCGGCAGATAAAGTTATTATCTGCCGCTGACAACTTTATCTGCCGCTCGTCAGCGGCAGATAATATTATCTGCCGCTGACGAGATCAAGTAATTTTCTTCGAATTTTGTTAACAAAGTTGTAAATAATTTGTTATAAAAACGTTTGAAGAAAAAATACGAT
Source organism: Agriotes lineatus (assembly GCA_940337035.1). NCBI lineage: Eukaryota > Metazoa > Arthropoda > Insecta > Coleoptera > Elateridae > Agriotes > Agriotes lineatus. Next base: position 97,315,224 of record OW679197.1, read on the forward strand.
ATGTTATTCGGAGCAAAAGTATCTTTATGTGGCTCGGCTGTACTTATCTGCCTCGCAAGCTCGGCAGATAACCCGTCCAACCTCGCCACATAAAATATAACTTTTGCTCCTAATAACATAATATACTATTATCGGACTTTTTCCACTGTCTAGGTTGTATATCACACGACGTTTCGGGAGTTTTGATCTACTTTCGTCTTCAGGTGTTTCTGACTAGTCCTGAGAAGGGCTGATTTGGTACTTCTTTAAACTTAAACTCGTGCCTCCCCCGGGGTTTGAACCTGGGACCACTGATCGCTGTGATTACTAGTTTGTCACTCTTACCACTAGGCCACTAGCGCGGTTATCAAACCCCGGGAAGGCACGAGTTTAAGTTTAAAGAAGTACAAACTCAGTCCTTTTCAGGACTAGTCAGGAACACCTGAAGACGGGAGTAGATCAAAACTCCCGAAACGTCGTCTGATATACACCCTAGACAGTGGAAAAAGTCCGATAAAGCATATCATAATAGACCACTGCCAAAATATGACATTCAGAGAACACATTTATTCAAATATCGATCTGACATTTAATCAACAAAAATCGTTTGACATTTTTTAAATTTAGATGTTATAGTCAAAATGGCGCAAGACATAAAATGGCGGCACCAATGGGAATCGTGTCCGTATATGGCCAGACTGTTATACAGGGCGTTTCAAAAAGGTCTTGCCAAACTTGGGAAGGTTATAGAAAACATTGCAGTAAAAAAGTTTTGCCCTAGTAGAAAATGAACCGTTTTGGCCCTGGAGCAAGTTTTGTTTAAAAACGTAATGTTATCTTGTTGATAGAAAAATACTTCGATATTTAGTTAATTTTTAATAAAGATAACGCGAAAATAAATTCATAACAATGATTCAAAATGGCGACCCTTAAGCTAGTTACATATATGTGCCCGTTGATTCATGGAATCGCGCACCCGTTGTAACATATGCGGATCTTTCTGCACGAAAAGACAGACTGCCATCACTCTCCCTAACTGTTCCTCTTGTGTGGCTATAGGGGTTTCATAGACGAAGGGCTTGATGTAATAAAAATTAACTAAAAATTGAAGTCATTTTCTGTCAACAAGATAACATTACGTTTTTGGACAAAAATTGCTCCAGAACCAAAACGACTCATTTTTGACTAGGGGTTTATCTGCAAAAAAATTTTACAGCTATGGCTTCTATAACCTCCCCAAGCTTGGCAACACCTTTTTGAAACACCCTGTATATACAGCGACTGTATTGAGGTGGGGATATTATTTTAGTCTACACAGTTTAGATAAAATAACACAGAGTTATCTATCTCGTATGTCCTAATAGAACAGCATTTTAATAGAGAAGGTAATACCCTAGATTAGTGAATCGTATCTAAATTGAAACTTACATAACCACAATTTTCTTCGTTACATTGCATATCGAGTATACCAAATTTTAGTTCCTTCAAGATAGCATAGTAATAATTATTTGACGTAGCCAAGTATCTTCTATTAAATTGTACTATCATTCCACATCGTTTGCTATTTTGCTACTACTGATATCCGCAACGAGAGAAAATATCCATCAAGTTTATGATATGAGCATTTTTGTGTGTTATATGAACAGAAAACACAATCAGCAGCCGTATAGCTTGAATTTGGGGGGGAGGTGAGGATTTTATAATCCTAATTGTATGCAAAAGCTGCAGATGTCTAGTGCTTTTGGAGGAAAATGTTGTTTGGCATAGTTAAAACATTGAAAAAACTTCAACGCAGTAACCGCAAAGGGACATTTCAAAAATAAAATAAACAAACGTCTATGCTTCCCGTGGCCAAAGGGAATAGAAAGTAAGCGAGAACTGAGTCCCCTGCCGTTAAATCCCTTTCCTGATGCAATGAAAGATAATACAATTTCAACTTATTATTGTGGAATTTCAGGTATTTATTATGAACCCGTAGAGCTCGCTAAGCGGAAAACAAAGCAATCCCAATAATTTACATATTAGAATTTGAGGTGAAAGGAGGCGAGCGGTCGAAAATGAAGTCACCGGAACCATTAGATGGAAAACAACCTGCAAGAGGTGCATTACCTTTCAGGATGTAGACACATCTATAACTGATTGATGACTAGCGCTTGTGAAAACAAAGCCGTTTGTAATTGATTGATTAATTGCTGTCCGGTGCCCTCCGAGGAAATCGTTCCGTGCCATGATTGATGCGATTGTGATAATATTTCAAACACGTATACCGTTTTTGCGCTTGACAAATAGTCTATTGGAATAAGTGTCTTGCACCGGACAGCTGAAACCTACCATTTAATTTAATTTTTCTTGTTCCCTCATCAATTGCAAGGGCCAGTGCCATACAATTTGCACGCGCCTCTCTTCGGGAGCGTGTGCTTCTATTCACGTTCGTTTCCTCGCGTTAACTAAATTTACCAAATTGGAATATAACATGGGGACATAAGCGATTCAATCGAAGTACTATCACAAACCTAATCCCATATAACTACAACAACCTACAGTTTAGTTACCGTACCTATTTAAGTGAAGACTAATAGCGATGGACCCTCAACAAAGCCCTTGGAAACACACACCTATTGAGTCTTTGTTATTAAAGCCCGGAATTAGCTCTACTCATGTTACAGCAATTGTTATGGCGACTCTATTCAAATACGCTCGTTTCCTTCTTCAGTATCGAAACAAAAGTTAACGTATACGCAACACGTTTTCCGTATACAAAGCCAGTCAACTCATAAAATAGAATAGCCTGCTATTTAACAGTCAACCGTTTAATCTGAATTACAACAAGAGGTAAAAACGGTTTTTCCATAAAATGCATATCTTGTGAAAAGTACTCGTAAATCCAAATTGAGTTTCCTATTATTATTATCTGAATATTAATTACAGTCACCTAAGTCGGCTTTGAAATTAGTCACCAATACAACGATAGCCTATACATATCCATAAACTGTATTTCCTCATTAATTTTCTATTGAAAAATATTACTGATTACCGTTGATTGGTGATTTTTTAACTCTCCATAGGCGTAAGGCAATCTATAATATAAATAGATTGCCTTTGTCTTTGGCCATTGCTCAGAAAATGGATTTGATTAAACTTAACGTACTTTTACAAAACAACTATATTTACTGCAACATGCCTTCCCAACAGCATCATTTAAAAATATTCAGATCTAGGTAAACATCGTAGTTATTACATGCACGGTTCAACCGACTAAAAACGTAATTTGCTGTTCGCTTTCGACCTCGATCAAACGTGGTAACTGTAATACACACTAAGCGATCGGTTAACTACACTATTAGAGTAGCAAAGCCTAACTGCCAAGTATAGGGCCGCAAGTTCTAATATCGGTCTAGGGAACATTTTGTAAATAGTTATATAATGGTAAGGATATACATTGCTATACCTTGTCAGCTTTAAATTTAAAGTTCTACATTATCGGCGTCCTCTACTTCTTCTGCGCTCTTCGCGAACGGTATTCTCCATCTAAGCTTTCCCATAATTGGTTCCCGCTTCATTTGCGGGTTCTCTTTAGTCGAAGTCTTGGAAATATAGCGTGTTCATGTGTATAACATAATATGATAACGGCCATACCACTATGAAATCACCGGTTCAACAAATTACGAACACTGAAAGTTTCTTCAGGAAAAGGTGTTCCTAAAAGCGCATGACAAAACAGCCGAATGTCAACAATATATTAAAGTATTGATAACGGGCTTGCACGGTCTCATCTGGTTTTATGTTGGAATAAAAAATAGGTCTAGGGGGAAAATGATAATGAAACATTACAATGATAGAATACCTTTTAATAAAGAATTAATATGGATCTAAAATGTTAAATTGGAAATTTTGTTAAAATAAGAAAAAAGACGTTTTAATCCCTATACCTTCCAAATTCAAGCTAAGTGGTTGCTATAATACTAATTGAAGCCAAATTGTTGGTTGTTGGTGCTTTACTATAGCATTTACAGGCTTTTCACTATTTTCAATTATAAATTTCTTAGAAATTAAACCTATGTTTTTTCAACAGTAAGACTTTGCTGCATTTTCCAGTAGTTTGAGGTCACAGTCCCATAGTGCATTGTCATTCTTAAGCTATTTGTTTTATAAAACTGTAACCATGAATATCAGTCCTATTACTTATACTTAAGATGAGTGAGTGCTATATCTACAAATAGTTATTAGTACATAAAATTCCCTACACTCAACAAAGAATTGATACATCATTTTGTTAGTAAGAAAGGTATATCATGAATATTATGTACGTGTAAAACATGTTGTTACTATTATAGTTACTACGGTTTCCGTATGGACGACGGCAGAGCCGAAACCGCGTTTATCAAGTTCAACCACGAGTGAGAGTTACCAAGCGGATCCGCCAGGCTGACTGGCAGGAGCCCATATTTAACGAGGAGCTGCTAGCCATTCGGACAGCACTTGATTAGGTATTACAAAAAGGGCTCAAACTAGCAAGAGTCTCCGTGTTCCCGAAGAGAAAGCGTGCGCTTATCGTGCTACGTCATATGAGCAGAACCACGGAGTTGCTAACAGAGAAGTAGGCGATGGCTCTGCGTTGACGAGTTAAATTCCATTGGATGAAAGGACATTCCAAGGGAAACGGGCACACCGACGAGTTGACGAGAAGGCGCGATGCGGCCGTTGCGCGATAAAACGCGAAGTGGGGAGTAAATTTACCGACCAACTGGACTGGCCGCAAGCTCGTGTGTGACCGGACACAGAAGCTTCGGATCGGGAAAGCCGATGACGACGCATGAGAATGCAGCGAAGGCTCGGACGTCGTGAAAGATTTGATAGCAATTACTTTGATACCAACAAATAACAAAACGGGGATAACGTAGAAAAATTTTACAGTTGTTAATGTTCGTGTTGAGCAATGAACAAGAAAGTGATTAAATTTTTGGTTTTAAACTAATCAGAGAAGAAATAGTGTGTGTAATGTGTAGAGAAATTGGACACTTTTCCTACTAGTTGTACAGTATACTAGTCTGTAACGGCGAACTAACTGCCAATTTACTATTTAGAATATGTAGTTGAAAAATTAAATATGCTCCTTTATTTTGTTGTTGCTGCTGCTTTAGAGCCGTGTTTTGTTGTGTATTTGCTTAAAACGCATAAATTAAAATTGATACTTCGACTGCATTAATGCCTTGCAGTGACAAGTTTTCGCATTTTAAAATTACAGTCGGCATACGTACGTTTCCTATTTCATTTATAATTTGTCCATCAGTGCTAATTTGTCGACGCCATAACTAGAAATGTACAATTGCCATTTATTTACGACATTTATTTAAAAATATGATACGGTTAATGTATGTATAGTATGTTGTATAATGCATATTGTATTATGCTCTTTTCTTATTTTTGATATGTTCAAATGGCTAACATTATTAAATATAGGTAATTAAATAAAGAAAATTGATAAATATTAATTATCTGCATAGGTATTTTATATTGATGAGTAGGAGTTTAGTAATATGAAAGGTACTATTGCAGAAAAAATATTACGCACAGTTTGTTTGCCTTGTGTATGTATGGTTTTATCAAGTGGACTAAAGTCACTGAATTGTCAGTTGTACAACTGGCATTCTGCCATCAAAACTTAACATGCCGAATTACGTTCTAAGCGAGGCTGAAAAAGGCTTTGTTATCGCAAAACTAGAAGAGGGATGGTTACTGCAACGTGTGGCCGATGAAGTTAGTTGCGGAAGAAGCACCATTTCTTAACATAACCTGAAAAAGCTAGTAATACGATAATAACGTCAAAATGTGAAAAATGTCAAGTAGTCAGATAGTCAGATACACACTAAGCTACTGTGGATAAAACCAAGTAGATTAAGTATCGTGCGCAATATTTTTTCAGCAATAGTACATAATAGTCCTGTTTTACGAGATGCTTCCTCTTCTTCTGCAGATCGTATATGTTTGTAAACAACCTCACCGATGAATTTTTTGTGACCCGAAACAATTCTATTGATCGTTTCTTTTCCATTATGTACATTTTTCGGAGCTTTTGTTAGCATATTGACCCCACATAATAACCATATATACCATAACAAACATTAGCGATAGCTAATAACATTTTACAAAAAAAAAAAACACGCTGAACATGATAGTTCAGGGATGGTCTTTAAGTGCATGAAAGGTTTGTAAGCTAGATCCTGAGTAGGATGGGATGGATTGCTTGAAAGCGCCACTGGTTCGAGACGGTCCAAACAAGAAGACCTACAGCTGTTGGAGTAAATCCCTAAACCTCACATTTCCTTAAAAAAAAACCAAAATTGCTGTAACCGATTGGTTTATGTAAGCTATATATAATTTCAGCTCCAAAAAGGATATAAATCTTGCGATAATTGACGAATACATATAACTTCAAATAAAAGCTATGAAAGTATGACTTTACCTAGTGGTCTCATTTTAATCTACGCTCTCATTTTGCTGTAATTGTTGTGAGTGTGCTGTTGATTTTATTTTAAGTTCTTTATTAATTGTATTAGTTCTAAATGTCACGTAATTTGTTTGTACATAGCTGTTGGCAAAAATTAATGAAAATAAACTGAATACTGAACGAATAGTAGTTCGATTTCCTCGCAATGCTCTACAATAGCACTAGTTCTTTTTTAATCGCTATTGAAAGCAAAGCATAGAAGCTAAAAATTCGTATCTATGAAGCTTCCTTGCGTTTAAACCGAAATTCTGGTACTATAGGCATATGCGTCCGAATTCTTGTATACTTGAATTCGGTAATAACTGTCAGCGGCCACCAACACAAAGGTTTCAATGCTCCATCCCTATATTATCGCAAATTGATTGTTGAAGCCCTCCTGCGCTAAGCATACAGGCTACCAAATCATGGCATCTAACTGCCACTATAAAACACTAAGGGACAGTAAGCTAACTTTGCAAAAAATACAAGCCCGTAACCAGCAATCCTGCCGCAGTTGTACCAACTCTTTTCCAGTTGTGGAAATGTGCGCTCGCACAGAGGAAATTACGAAATGCAATGGCAACAGAGCTCACAGGAAGAAAATACCAAACGGGGTAACAGCAGGCCTGAAATATTCAACAAGACATCAAGACGAATTCGAATAGACGTACTGTTGGAAGAGTGGCCACAAGTAAATTTGGTACCTTTGAATCCTAGCATAACCAGATAAATTTCGGCGACTGCATATACCACATATTAATGCTGAAGGAAACTTTACAAGATATCCGAGGATTCCAATCAACGTATCGTAAGCCTCTAGAACCGATCTAGCTAGGCGGATACCGGAAATCGCTCCCTCTATACAGGCCGTCTTTATAAAAATTACCAAATTTTGCCCTAGTAATAGATTTTTTAATATTTACACAGAAATGGAACAAGAGATCAGGCAACCGAATATTCACTAACGAAAAAGTGACCTAACCCACATCACACTAATCAAATATTGCTAAACTTAATTATTAAATTAACTTTAATTAGTGCATAATTTATACGTAACAATCTTTTTGGTGAGCTTCCCTTAAAAATAGTGACTGTGTTCTGTTTACTTTATTATAACTAAGATAGTAGTTCTCCTGTCCACCTTGACTAATTAAATGGAGATAACTATTAGATTTTTACTATTAGTATGAACTCGGTCTCTTCAAGCTTTGTAAATTTTAGTCACAGCTCCTTCACTTTTGGGAAATACCTATTTGATTTAGTTTATAGTACCACCTGATATACGTCTATAACAACGCTACAGACAATTATTGTTTTTGTTTCCTTCCTGTTATGTTCAAGACCATCTTCCAACATTTTATTTTGCTTCTATACTTTACTAGGTTCACATAGTACGCAGTACTTTGTTT
>OW679197.1:97323198-97382178 GCA_940337035.1 Agriotes lineatus
AACAAGGGATTTTCCCGAGATGAAGGTTTATCCTGATCGGGAACCATATCAGAAGTACCCAACATTTTATTGGTATATAATAATTAAATGCCCTTTATATCCAGAACAAATTGCCTTGTCAATGTGCTTTATGTATTAAATAGTCGGCGGTCTCTTTTATTAGTCTACTAAAATGTGCTCTTGTAATCCCATATTTGGCGCATATTTATTTCTAATCAGAATTCATGGTGGGTCTACAGTTGTTCTTGAGAATTTTTATACTGGCATAAAATTTCGGTTATAGGTATATGAAACTCGGTAGGGGCCCTAGCCTGTGTGTTGCGATATTAAACCCAGTTTAATGGCACTCTTTTTTATTTTATTTCCCCAAATCTCAGCTAATGAAACCAACCAAGCACAGAAATTGCATTGTTTACGTGCATTTGTACATATTAACGCCAATTAAGTAATTTAAAAAATAATCACATAGTGCGTTCTGTACAAAACAAGAAAATATTTCTAGCTAAGCACAGACTAGTAAATTATATTATAAATTAAACGAAGTATTGCTTGTTACATGTATTTTTTAATATTTTATTTTAGTATGTAAACAAAATAAGTATTGGATATATAATAATATGTTTAAAATATTATATTATTCTTCGTCATAGGTGGAATAAAATATCAACACTACTGGAAAATGCTAAACCTAGCATTGCCAGACGAACTCATAGAACATTTTTAAAATGTTGTTATAAATATACGTCGTGTATGAGTGCACTCCAGAGTGCACGTAATTTTTGATATTGGGTGCACTCCAAATTGTCATGGTCATTGATTTGAACGTATACTTTGTTTTAATATATTGCCCGTTAGGGTATTACTATAATAACAACTACTGCAAATAACCTAACAAGCTCGACGTGCTTAAGCTGCTTTGTAATGCACCGACGTCGACAGGGTGAATTTATGATTACAATGTTGTCTTCCTGCGCTTCTACAGCTCTAAAGTATCGTTTCTGATATAAATTAGTGGGTAATTTGAGGTCCGAACCTAGATTGTTCTCTATGGAGTGCACCTAGGCATTGGAAATGTAAAATTTTCGAAAAAACGCAGAGACTGACAAACCCACAACGAATTGGGAGTTCCTGACTAGCAAAAGATTTTTAAAATCAGATTTTTATTAAGTCATTATTAGAAGATAGCAGCTTTTCAACGGAGCAATTTTTACTCAATTTATTAGTCTACCAATATGTATTATACATATAATTAGACCGTAATTATATTAGATACTATTTGAATGCTTATTTGAGTAGTTTAAATGTGTACAGATATATATTGATTTCCTCCAAAAAAACATCCATGCAAGGGATATACAAATTGGTGGTGAATAATGTGGATAGAATCAAATGAATTAGAATATAGTTTATGGGGTTTGTATTATACAACACTCCTAACATTATAATGAATGATTTATTTTCATGTTGATATCCTAGTCGAAGGTTTTTAAAATATGCGTCACACATTTATAATACATTTACTTCTCTCCAGGGTTGTACCTAGGAGAAAAAGTAGGGCCAGCATATAATCTTTTATAATTTTTAGGTCGGTCTTAACCTGGGAAAAGTAGAAGGGCTTGTGAGTAAAGCTAGCATCCTATCTACGATATAAAACATAATGTTCACAGAACGGGACAAGACTAAGGATAGTCTCGAATACGAAATAACTAACTGCAAATCGCAGAAATTAACAAGTAAGGACATCCTACTGTATGCACGATCATGCAATAATAAGGATCTCGAAATAATAACTGAAATGAATTAGCCCAATATAGACATTTGTGCCCTCTCCGAAGCTAAGAAGAGAGGGAGAGGTACTTTAGAATATCAGAATTATACCCTTAAATACACTGGTAAACAATAGATCAGCATCTAGTGTAGGTCTAATGATTCACGACAGCGATGACGTAGAAGACGTCAACGATATAATTGTAAAAGCCTTATTCATATTTGTAAATAACACCTCCATATACTTCATATTAGTCAACGATTTCGACACTAGCAAGCCTAATCAAAAAGCGGTTTTATGACCAATTCCAGATACATGTTCACTCGTAACGAATCAATAGGAGTAAGACCATAAATGATCATGAATATATAATATGTTAATTTAGCTAAACACGTGAACCAAACACATATTAACAAGACATTTTTCGCCAACAAATAACAACACAAAGTCACATTCCTCGATAATAGAATCAATATTTCCATGATGAAATTACATTATTAGAGGAACAATCAGATTGTAGATGGAAGAAATGTAACATTTGCAATCATAGAAACAGACCAGAATCTAGTTCTTTGTAATACGATATCATCGGTATCCTGTCACAGAAGCAACCACCGTGTAAGTTCCAGCAATATAATACAGAATCTATTTTAAACGAGTGTAGAAGCGAATTATACGCAGATCGATTACAGTCACAGAAGAGCATAAAGTAGAATGATGCTGGAGCAACATAAAAACAAATATCTATAACGTAGCCCAGGAAGCCGTCAGAGCTCCAATGGTAAATTGAAACGTCAAACCAAACTCTGAACCTTGGTTGATAGAGAATGTAAAAACAATCGTTTCTACTTCGTCTTCTTCACTACATGGGTTAGGCGAATTCATCCTAGACGCTTTATTGATCTAACAAAACCATTTGACCGAGTATGCCTATCAGACTCTTGCTATTTTCTTACTCTGAAGAGTGCCTGAACTGGTACTGTCATTATCATACTTTGGTCTTCAATGGTAAATATATTTTTGTATGTTTAAGAGGACTACCCACTTGGAATAGTTTGGTGGGTTTTCTTGCTGATCAGCCATTTTCTCCGTTGCAAAACGATTCATGCATTTTTGGGCCTGATGTCAGTTTGGCGCCTAAAACAAAAAAAAACTGTTCTCAAATAGAGCAGCACAACACGCATATTTATTAATCATAAATCTATAAAATTATGTATTTATAATTTCTCCTTTCTTCTTTCAGCTATTTTATTATCTGAGAAAGGTTGACATAAAGTTCATATATTCTTTTAATTTTGCAATAGGAGTTTCTGATTATTTTTCCAACACCCAAAGGAAATTCAAGTTTCTTGTTTTTTCTAGAAAAAATATTTGTTTCCTAAATTGAATATATAAATTTATGTAGAAGACATTAAGTATTATAAATACATAAATATTGCTATCAACACATTTTAGCCCTGTGCGATTGTTATGGCAATTAATAATATTTCCTGCATATCAAATAATATTTTAAAAATATTCCAGAAAAGTGCTAGTTTTATTTTTATAAATAGTATAAAATAGCATTTTTTTTTCATAATTACTGTAAAAACGGTATTAAAAATAGTGTCAGTCTTGATTTAAACAAAAGGTAATCAGACAAGGCTTGGAAATAACGCAAAACAATGAAGTGGCGAAGACAAACAATTGGGGAGAGGAAGCCAAACCGAGTGGTGTTGTTATTTTGATTTCCCCAATAAATAATTCTAAAATTATGAATAAATGTTCTTTTCCCAATTAAGTAAGGTTAAAAATTAATTGAATTGGATCTCCTGGAAGCTAGAGTTAGGCCGTGACCTTCGTAGTAGCCCTTTGTGTAAGTAACGGGGCAGCTGGAAGCAGTTTCTGGTATCACAGAGATCGATCTACAGGAATCGTTCTGCGGCGGCGTTCAGAGGCTGGCCAACGGACAAAGAGGGGGGCTCGAGGGACTCGCTAGAAGCTCGAGTTGGGCCCTAATTCCGTTTTAAAGGCAACAAAAAGATCAGAAAACTTCACCTTAAAATACCGAATTTAGCCAATTTCTTGGTGGCATCGGTTTTATAAGCACTTCCGGCAGAAGTGTCCTTTGGGTGTGTTTTGTTCTGTGACGTGTATTTACTTACGACATTTGTTATCACCTAGGCACCGATTTAATTACGTAATCACAGACTATTGTCATTTAGTAGCGGATTTGCTTTTACGATTTGCGAGGTTCGAACCCTATATTTAAATGAATGTTCCCTTTAGTCAAATAATATCCTGTATGGTAGCTGTCTCGTTAGTTAACTTGCCATTTCAAGTATTTACTTTTAGAATTATTAAAAATAATACCAGGATATTAAATTTGATAGCAAATGTATTTCTTATAATGATACAAGTCAAACAATACTTGCTAGGATGTAGAGACCCGACCCATATGAGACAAGAGTCGTTTATACGAACCCATTTGAGAACATAAACTCATTTACTTTATTTTACATAACCAAATCAACTAAATAATACATAGTAATATATACAAATTAATTAGGGGTGTCATAATACCCCATAATACCAGTCACTTTCGGTGAAATAACGACACCTGTTGAGGGTTAAAAACAATGCAAGTGTGTTATTTGCCCTAACCTACGAACAGGTTTTACTGTCAATATTTCTTCTCACCGTTGAAGAGCAATGTTACAGTTTTAATGTAAATCCTGGTTATAGAATTAGCTGTGCGTCATTATCAGTAAATCTTTACGGTTCAGATAATGCTATAACGAAATCCTAATAAAACAATCACAAGGTTTTTTTTCCTTAGGTTTTAGTCAATGTTTTGGTATTTTTCTAATAAGCTGTGGCGGAAGAACACAAATATTTAAAAGTTATATTCATTTCAACCACATGTATTGTTGTTGCATTTAATGTCCAGCTAATATACATGTCTTGGTATACCTACCTCAGCTGTTTAAAAGTTGTAAACATGATTAATAATTGAATTTAAAATAGCTATCGAGTCTGCTAGATTATATTCACAAAATAGGAGATACTGGTGGACCAACTGGGTTTTTAGTACTAGTCTAAGTAACAGTTTTGAAATTAAGCCAGTCAAAGAGTATAAATATACGAAGCGCTCATAAATAAATGGTCAATTCCCGGTGCTTCTTAGATGTTTTATTTGTCGACGTTTAAGATTATGATCTGTCCTAGCACTGATTTAGAACGTCTGAGGTAAGCATTAAAAACTTGTAGTTATATTAGTAAATATCTGCAATTAAAATTTCTCTTCTTAAAGCACAGTGTTCTGTATGCCCCACAGTTTTTCTTATCTTGCCATAGATGCTATCGTCTTCTAAAATAGAGAAGTAATAAATATTAGCACCATTGATAGTAGTTACTATTCTTTGGATAATGATGTTTGTTAGAAAGTTTCTCTCAAACAATGTGTCATTAAAATTGTACTCAGCATCGAGCTGAAAGGTTAGTAGTTAGTACTGCCCAAAAAGGTTTTTGAAACTATTTTCCATCGTATTCTAACTATGTAATAGTTGATAGTAGTTACTATTCTTTGGATAATGATGTTTGTTAGAAAGTTTCTCTCAAACAATGTGTCATTAAAATTGTACTCAGCATCGAGCTGAAAGGTTAGTAGTTAGTACTGCCCAAAAAGGTTTTTGAAACTATTTTCCATCGTATTCTAACTATGTAATAAGTTAGACGTTCAAGTTTATAATTAATTGCCGTTGTGATTGGTTAATTTCTTAAACCTAAGATCGACTTCATTTTATGATGGTTTTTTCATTATTCCTACCAGGTGATTATAAATGCTTTTCTATCAAGTTGCCTTTGATATATTTGTTGTAAACTCTATTCACTATAGTCTCAGATTGTCAATGCCAAAATCCAATTAAAAACAATCCTTTATATCATGTTTAATACTTTTAAGTCAAGCTATGGGTAACTAGAAACAATTAATTAAGTTACTAATGTCAAAACTATAAATTATAGGTTATGGTTAAGTCAATTTTTTTTTATTTCGAACTGGCTTAAGCAAGAATAAATAAAAGTTGCCAGTTAACAAAAACGCAAACTTTAAAAATTACGCTTTTGCGATGTCCAACCTAGTAGTAACAAAAAAACCAATAGAAATTCAACAGTGCTACCATAAAACGTCATTTTTGATAATCCGGGACTATAGTGAATAGAGTTTATTAATAGGGCGCGGATTTTAGGCCGTTAAAAACGTTAGAATAGGCTCCTTATTCAGGCCACAAAAATTCCACGTTTGGGCACTAAAAACCTAAAGTAAGCAATTCAGGCTGCATGGCCTAAATTAGGCAAAGAATACCGTTTTTATTTTCTCAACTTACTACAATTGGCTAAAAATGTTGTAGGTATTAATTTTTATTAATTGTAAAGCTTAAACTTTCAAATAACAAATAATAGATGCTATGGAATAAACAAAACTAAAATGGTGGAAAAATAATATCTTATTTAGTCATGCTAACTAATAAAATAATAATAATTGATAATAGATAATATGTATTGGAATGGTACTGTCTAATTGGTGTTGTAATATGTTAATAAGGGTACTACGCAAATATATTTTTGTATTCATGCTATCAAATCTTAGGTTGATTAAAAATTACTTGTAAAATTGATAGCTAAAATAAATAGTTGTATGCCCTTTATAATATCTTATTTATCTGCAACTAATTCAATAAAAAACGCTAGCTCAAACTTCGGTAGAGCAATTGCTCGTCTCGGTTGGGTTCACCCTGAATGCATAAATTATTAAAATTATTTAAGTACGGATCTGTCTCCGCACAATCGAAAATCTGAAATTAGTTCAAGTGTTAACCAAGATGGACACCGTTTGCAAGATTGCGTCTATTGACTGATAAATATCGTGAAATCGATCAAAGTTCTAACGGTAATTTAATTAGGCTGTTTTCCCGGCATTAATTGGTCTTTTGTTTCATCTCTTGCAAGTACGCTATTTCATTTGTTTTTATAGCGTAGATTTTTGGAAAAACATATCCTCAACTTTAATTATTGCAATTTCCGGATCTATGGCTTTTAATAGGCGTTTAATATGCCTGGGATCGGCTTCCTCAGGTCGTACTCTTGCTTTATGGTAAGTTTTAGGCTTCTAGCGCCAATATTTTCTTGTAAAACTAACCTGCGATTTCTGCAGTCTGCGGCAAGCTCCTCGGATGAACTCAAGCGGCCGGATCTTCTCCTGGGTGCTGGGATTGACGTGATGCGCTCCTATTCGCTGGACGGACGTGCAGCAGTTGAAACCCCGGGCTCTGGAACCTCTTTCGGCCTGTGGCTCAAAATCCTAGGCTGGGATGGTTACGGCAAAGCTCTCGGAGACGTGAACGGTGGGAAAATATTTTCATATGAGGGAAATTGAAACCCACACTTCCAGTTGTACCCGGGTATTTTTCCAACACAATGGCGTACTTTTTATTAATAAATTCAATTGGCTTCTATGTAAAAACTTAGTTTATCTGGAGACACAAAAACTGGCTGTCATTAAAATAATTTGCTGGCAAATGGTTTCACAGACCAGACGAATCCCGATCGGGATTGTTGACAAACAACGACATCGGCAGGGTGCGTTCAAAAACTTTGTTCAAGCGTTTTGATAATGTAGAAATCTTGTAGATTCACTCAAAACCGTTCATAAACGCATTCTAACAAAAAATACTTAAAAGCTCACGTTCATAGACTTTGTTTCAAAAATTCTTCATGCTTGGACAGGGCTTTGATATAAAAAGAAATCACATCGCTCAAACAAAAAGCACTTTCATGAAAGTGGCCAAGGTTTCTGAACCACTAAAATTCGAAAAAACAATCAAAGCCTACTTTAGGCAGTATAAACAGTTGCTTAGGCATTTATTTCACATTTTAAGCATTTAGGCTTTAATACATATGCATTAAAAAACTTGTTTTTGTATGAAACATATGTCTGCCGTAGTCCCATACATGGGCCTTAAAAAATGGCAATTAGGCAATCGCCTTATAGTGCAGTCAGTAGGGGTTTTGCCTTACAAAAAATGGAGTATGAACGGTTTTTATATATGTTGTTCAGGTTGGGATCCTGATGAAAAATCCAAGTTTTCGACCTTGGAGGGGCGCCGCGCGAGCAGCCATCTTGGATTAAAGGTGCTAAAAACTGGATTTTTCCAGATGACTTCGCAACGGTTAATCCTACGCCAAGAAAGTCTAATTCAAAGTTAAAGAAGACAAGATTCTTGAAATTTTTTGTATATAACTATTTTTTGTAAGTCTAATATGAAAGGAGTTACAGCGGTGGAAAGATGAACATTTCTCTAAAAAAATAGTGTAATTTCTAATTTTTAAAATTTCTCTTGTATTATTTCTGGCTATTCGTTATGTAGTTTTAATAATTTGATAAACGTATAGTAAACTCATTTCCACACTACCATGAGGTAGAGTTAATGGCGCTTTTTTTATTGTGGTATCCCCAGTAGGCCTAATCCACAGATGCTCCAGTTTAGTGATGTTTCATGTTCGCGATTATATATATTTTTTTGAAGGCCCCGGCCGGTAGATGTTGACTTCTCCATAAGATTCTTTATTCTCAATGTTATCTTCGAAGTCATTGCTCCTGAGACTTGGGACTTCCATTGATGAAATGTCCTCATCTTCGTCCCCACTCTCGGTGTGAACTTCTGGTGCATTTTCGCATGATTGGCCATTACAGAATCTACACAGAATAGAGCACTTCATCCCACTTTTCCTGCAGCCACATGCTTCGCCGCATCCCTTTTTACAATGCCATGAAATTAATTTTAATAAAGTCTCGGGTGATGGATTCTCTGTCATTGTTACTGGAGAGAGCCCACTCGTGCCAACTTTCCAGTCCCAGTCTTGTGCATTTTTTTCAATTCCATACCACTGTTGGACCTGGTCCTAAATGCGTAATACAGTGTAGCGTCCTTCGTTGGTGGCAAAGAAGCAAAATTAAATGTGTTTCTTGCACTTGATTTTGTTGGTAACGGACTTCTTCCAAGGTATTTTCTTCCATGGAGCCACCAAAGCAACGAGAAAGCGTGCTTCAGCATCTGCGATATCATCTGGTTTGGCATCGTGATGCTTGAATATGCCTATAATATCATTGAGTCTTGTGCTTTTCTGGACAAGCGAAAACACTTTTTCTTTGGTTGTAAACGGACGACGTTGTATCGCAGCCACTAAACGCATGGAGAAACAAAATGTTCTCAGCTGATTTTTCATATTTGAAACTATTTGCAGCATACACTCTTTCGACAATTTTGCCTCTCATAGGTTTGCGAAGGTAGACGTTGCTAATACCGTCAGCAGAACTACAAATTTTGAGCACAAAAGAAATCGTCGTGTTGACAATCAACACATCACCATCTTCTCCAGCCTGCTTAACTGTAATACAGTAATGTTCGTATGTTTTTACAGCATCGAAATCAGACGGACTTTATTATTTTCGTTTGCTAGAAATCGTTCTTGGGAAACTAGAACCGGCGTTGTTTCATCCAACATAACATCCGCAGATACCTGCTTTTTCGATCGGAGAAGCCTTTCTGCAGTCTTGGTATTTTTTTGTCGCCATCAAACGGATATCCATCAAAAACAACGACTGCATGTGCGAGAATATAAGTGACTTATAGTTGCGTTTATATATTAAGAATTAGTATTCCATAGCTATACTAGATGAAAATAATTTTTGATCATACTTTGTATTTCTCTATAGAACGTTATTCAGATGTAGAAAAATATTACAAACAATATAGTGTAAGTTGTTCTTACAAAATGTATCAACAAAAATAAAGTTTAACGTTATTTTGGTGAAATGTTCAACTTTCAGCTGCTGTAACTCGTTACGTATTACACTTACAACAAAGATTAATATACAAAAAATGTCAACAATCTTGTCTCCTTTAACTTTATATTGAACTTTTTTGACGTTTGATCAACCGTTGCGGAGCTATTTGGATAACACCAGTTTGTAGCACCTTTAATCCAAGATGGCTGCTAGCGCGGCGCCCCTCTCAGGTCGAAAACTTGGATTTTTCATCAGGATCCCGACCTGAACAACATATATAAAAGCCGTTCATACTCCATTTTTTGTAAGGCAAAGGCCTTTTTTTGTTCCTACACACTGGACTATTAGAATCCGCGCTCTATTTATGAATAATATGTTGGTGGCACTGTAAGTCTATGTCAAATTCGAGGTTAGCAGGTTAGGTTTTGTGTCAGTTTTGACACAGACTGACTCAAAACCTAACCTGCTAACCTCGAATTTGACATAGACTTACAGTGCCACCAACATATTATTCATACAACAAATATTTCAAAGGCAACTTGATGGAAGAGCATTTATAATCACCCGGTACTTTTATTACATAGCAAATTTGTTGTATTTTCTACACAATTCATGTCCTTGTGCTTACCGCAGATGCGAGTTAATAATAATAATATTGGCAATTTAAAAAATTATTCGTTTTATTATAACTAGGCACTACTGTAGCAACAGCCTTAGTATAACTTAATGAAAATCGTTAGACCACTAAGAATTCTAACATATGGAGCTAGGACATCGTATCATAAACAGCTCGCGATAATCCCGCGAAGAATCTCGAATCTGTGACTGCTCGTAGTCTGGGAATGTCTGAAGTTACAAAATTTCCTTGGAATAATGAGCAGAATTCTGTAATAGTATTTGCGAAGTTAGGATGGCTCTCGATACAGCTCAATTCACCGGCAATCGCGTAGCAATAGTTTGATTGTTTCTCTATGTGTGTACTTGTATACGTTTCATTATTATTAAATTGTAGTTTTTCATTACTTTGTGTACTATTTATTTACGTATCAGTTGAGCAACAAACCAACATAGTTTCGGTATTAGTAATAGTACCAGTCTCAAATAATCTGTGCTTTGCTGTTGCTGTTAATATACACTTCTTTAAGCATATATAAATTCACTTACATAGAATGCAAATGCATCGTTTTAAAGGCACAGGCATTATTTTTTAATTAAATTGAAAACATAAAAAACCTGTGCTAATTTTTAATGGTAAGCTTACAGGAAACTTTATTTTAGTTTAAATTAAATAGATGCTGATGATTAAGAAATATGCAGTTGCATTATTTACGTCATGCTTAAACTACCTTTTGCTTCATAGTTTTGGTTAGTTGTAGTTTGTATAATAATATTTTGAAGGCGTATCTTACATATACGGCGTAGATAATTCTTTGTATGGCGTTGTATAACAAAATTAGCTAATAGGCACTAAAGCGTCGGTACTATGGGACTGGACTATATTAAATTATAGTAATAGTTATTTCGTTCAGTCTGTACAGCAATCTCAATGTTTTGTTTCTGTAGTACAGTTAAAGATATCAAGTTTTCAGGATATTCATTCCAAACTGAATTGCATTTACTTCAACACAAATTAACATATTTAAACCTGAATTTTGTATTTAAATTAAATGTCAGGGCACTGAATACGCTGCCAAGGCTGTTTAACAATATCAACATGGGAACTTCGTTGGGAAAATTCCATCCCCTACTTTAACCCGTAAGAAGACATAAATTCGTGTTACGTAATCTACCATTTAGAAATAAAACTGCATTAATACTGCAACAACAAATTGTTGTTAATCCTAACACTCTTTATGCGTTCAGCTTCGTGAATTTTGACAAATTTACAGTTTTAGTCGCGACCCCTACAAATTTTCTTCTTCAGTTTTGAAGCTACCAGTATCTCTAAACCTCACAGCAGCTGTTTGTACCATAGGTTTGTTGGCGTTGAAAACCCTGGCCAATTCTCTCTGAGAATGTTCTTGGGGAAAGAGAATAATTATTTGTGATACCTACTTAGGTGTTAAATGACGATTTTAGTGAAATATGTCATGCTGGATGGATGAAAACAGGGTAACCCTAGATTGCCAATTTGTGTGAAATATTGTTAAAGTTACTATTTTGTAGAAAAACTAAAGATTTGGTTGAATTCAATAAAACACATTTGATCAGTTAAAATATGGATCCGAATTATTTATTCATATAATATTTTTTTAACCACAGTGATTTCATTAATCATGTTTACATGTATGTGGTGTCAGAACCCTCTAGGCCAACACAATATTATTGCAATGATGAACTGAATAGTGGATGAGATTTGTCGCTTTCTTCTTTATAGGTATTTTCCGATTTGTATTCGTGTTACCAGTAATACAGAAGTGGCTTCGTAACTATTCTGTCAGAATGGTGTAGTGGCACACTCGTGGACTAGAGTGTGCCCGCAAGTTGAAATCTTGGTCCGGAGAAGATGCGGATGCAAATTTCTTCTCACCTTTAAATCTAAGATTCCACATTATCGACATTATCTGCCCCATTCACACTGTACGGTAACGGTAGTGATAACCACCGACTCGATTTTAAACCGTTTTTCTCCATATAGACTTTCCAATAATTACTTCCCATCTCCTTTGCGAATTCTCTTTATCCGATATCATCGGACATACGGCGCGATCATATATATAACCTACTATGATAACCGGCATATCATATTTTACTGTAGCACAACCTTGCAAAAACGTCTGTTTTGACGGGACTTCTATCATTTTACAACGGAATATAATACGAAACAGCGCTGGGTATAACTGATGGATTGAGAACCAGCCTAATTTGCTCTAGCTAAATAGAATTTTCCCGATATATTAATGGTAGGGATGGAATGTGTAAGAGCTGAAGCAGCATGCTCTGGCCCAGTAGATGAGATAATGAGTTGAACAAATTTGTATTACTATTGTCTATGTTCAAATTATTTTGTAGAAACTACAGCCGTTAATAATGAAGAGCAAGCAAAGTATACTATGATTCAGCGTTTTGGCTTCTGATACTCTGAAATTGAATAGACTAAAAAAAATTTGCAAATAACGCAAGAGCTTCAAAATACAAAAGAATGAAATTCTTTGTGTAAGCAAACGTTTAAGATTTCCTCGAAAGGGTTATTACTGGAAGAAGCAGAGCAATCTACGATGTAACAACAATTTTATAGGTGTAAATGTCACTTAAAAGTTTGCTCTTATTATTATTTTACGGCTAATGTAACGATTATTTAGAAAGTAGTCTCTTAGTGAATAAATAACGTTGAATTAACCTGCAGTACATGAGAATTTTAATAGTACATACAATAGTACACAAAAGTGGAGAATCTTTGTTGGTGTTAGGTGGCTGCTTCAATTTTAAATTTTTAATATTAATAACGCATAAGTCCTTTGGAATTGAGCACCGCGCGTATTGCTATTGACATTATTCTCTTTCTTACAAGAAATACATGCGAGTAGATTATATCAGCTTTAAAAATACATGTACTACTTCTTTATTTTAGAAACATACATTTATTATCAAAACTTGGTTAAGTATCGAATCTTTTATGTTCTTAGTGCAAGAGTGAGTTAGTTACATAAACTATAACTTGTTTATGCAGCATTCTGCCGACGTTGAGTTTATTTCAAGAAAATTATGGGTCTCAGGTGATGTTATGTCCAATTAAATTTTTGTGGAGGGAAATCTATTATATTTTTCAGCTATGATAAGTTTTGTTACACTCTAGTAGAAGAACTGTAACATTCTAAAGTAGTATTTGAATAATTATGAAATTGTTAGAGTCGTATAAACATTGCGTATGGAATATCGTACGGTAGGCACATGTGAGTTTCGAAATGTGGGAAAAATGTTTGCAGAAAAATATTTTAGGAGATTTCTGACCTAAGAGACGCTGAAGAACTATTGAGGTATTTGGACGAAATTGGGGCAAATGATAAAGAAGTTAATCAAGCAAAAAACGTTATCGCATGGATTTGGTTCTGTTATCATCACAAGATGGTTATGATAGTGATACAAACGATGCATCAAGTGACAATGATGGTGATATACAGGGGGATCCATTAATATACCGACAAACTTTTAGTGGTGGTAGGGGACATCAAAGCAAACTTTTTTTGCTTTGTAAACATATGTCCAAAAACGCTACATTTTCGAGATACAGCGTGTTAAAATTTGTAAAAAAATGGTTAAAAGTTTTTCCCTCAAAAACGGAGCAAGATACGCAAAACCCTCAAGTGAAAAAAAAGTTGTGTTTTTAGTTGCTTCATCTTAAACAGGTTTAAAAATTAAAAAAAAAACTACTGGGTGTTATTTTTTATGCAAAAACACTAACATGTTGCCGCGTGAGCACGCCCCTGGAATTACTGTATCAATTGTAATAGTTCCAAAAGATGTCGCATAAATTTGCCAACAAACTGTGAAAATTTCATTAAAGTCGGCTGAAGCGTTTTTTTCTACAAATTTTAACACCCTAACAGTCAGTCTTATAAAGGCCACTAATCTGAGGTTAACTTTAATTTGTTGTTAAAATAAACAAAAGCGCATCAAAATTTGTTTACTAATGAATAAAATGTCATAAGCACTAACGTTTTGAGGCGCTTTTGTTTATTTTAACAGCAAATTAAAGTTAACGTCAGATTAGTGACCTTTATAAGACTGGCTGTATATCTCTAAAACGAAGCGTTTTTGGACATATGTTTATAAAGCAAAAAATGTGTGTTTTGATGTCCCCTACCACCCGTAAAAGTTTGTCGGTATATTTATGGAACACCCTGTATAACATGATATTCATGGTAGTTATTAGGAGTCTTGAAACAACCGTAGAAATCTTCGCTATTAGCGAATAGGGAAAATCCCAAATGCTTTTAAACGATCCAAATAGCCATAATATAAAAAACTTTGTATGGAGTGATAGTGATGATGACATACCACTTGCAAAGAGATTCAGCATAAAAATATATGACACATAGAAAAAGCAGGTATTGCAAAAGTCGTACGAGAAAATAACAGCTTCAGACAATGCAAAAAAAAAAGAAATTGGTCTGAAGAATTCTTGCAACAAAAAACACCTCACAACCTGACATTATTGAAAAGATTGGAGGCGAAGACTTACAACCAATAGATTTACTGAATATTCCTTCAAAGAAGAGTTTATAGAATATGTATGCAAGAAATTAAAAATGGAATGACAATAATCAAGTAAATATCGATATAAATTTAGAATACGAGGACATTTACTCACCATAGAACTCTACAAACGATGTGAGTAACAAAGAAAGTATGTTAAAAGTAGATCAGCTTACCATAATTGACCTGCACAATCACGCATTTGGAGGAGTGGACACTTTCTATAACATGAGAGAAATCTATCGTATAAGAAGACGTTCTAGGAAGCGTTATTAGCCCTTTATTCGATTTTATTTGAATGCTGCTGTTGTCAATATGTGGCTATTATATCTATTTGTTCATTCACATACGCTACCTTTAAAATGTATTAGAAAAATTGGGATGCCCCCTTAAACGAGGGGTGAGCGCAGCCCTAGCTAGCTCTAACTCTTGGCAGAAATAATAGTGTGAGTAAGGACTAGGCAGTGATCTTTAGTGCTAAAAATAAACTTCATTAAGAGTATCTAATTACCCAAAAAATCACCATCTACCTTTTAAGCCTATTACTTCAACTTAAATCTAAAAGGGAACACTAGAAGGTTCATGTAGGGTCGTAGCATGCCCAAAAATAATTCGGTTTTGAACACACATCTTCTGAATATCAGCCAAATTAAACCATAAATACACATGTTCGTAAATATCTCGACTCCAGCACCACCTATCGGGTAAATTTTGTTGTAAAAATATTTATTTCCACGTAACTAACATACATATATTCTGAGTATGCGCCAAATCGGACATAAATGAAATTTATGGCAATATCTCGACCCCAGCGCCACATACTGTAAAATGGTTTTTCAGAAACCTACGCGGGCATGCGCACAACAACTCACCAAAGTTACATCGCAATCGGATGAATGGTATAGGAACGCATACGGGGCAAACAAAGAAACATTCATTTTTATATATACAGTACATTCCAATTAAAACGAACCACACCGTATAATTCCGTTATTTTTATATTTATAGGAATATCCTAAAATACTTCAATTTTTTTTTTAGGGGGACACATTTTTGTGTCAAAATTTACTCATTCAGAGTTATCCCTCCCTTCACCAACACAACCGTCAAAAAGTTCAAATAGGAAAGGGGATCGAGTGATACCTCATCTTAAAGGGATTTTTAGTTTTTCAAAATCGGTTCAGTAGTTTCCGAGAAAATTCACCCTAAAGATGGTAACCCGCAAAAAAGTAATGTTATGGGCTCACACCTTTTATAACCTTCTCACTTGTGAGTACACCTTTTTTGCAAGAGAAAAAACTAAAATAAAACCCGTAACAACTAGGACTCCCATAATCTTTACACAAGTTGGCTTTTAATAATGGGGTTTTAATTGGTATGCACTGTATAGATATCAATAACCACACTTGAATGAAGACTGTAATTATAATTAGCATGGTAATGGAATGCACCAAGCTTTAAATCAGCATGCAGTGTTCGTCTGCATCGAGCATTGCATACTCGAATGGTTTCCGGTTTGGTTTTCCGTTGCTCGTCTGATTATGAAGCTCGTGGTCTTCTTTCGTGCTTGAGGTGTAGATCGATCAATTGCTCGTCGTTTACGTGGCATAATTGATTTGGCAGCGAAAGTAATTAATTCTTTGTGACGACTATTACAAATTCACTTGGAAAAAGCAAAGAAAATGCGTGTGATATCTATTATCTAATGTCGACCAGCAAGTGGAATTTCATAATCAACAGCACTTGCTATGTCACACGCGAAATAAAATGTCACTGTTTGTATTTGATTCAGTTCAATTCTGCATTCATACACCGAAAACAATGGTTGTACTAACTCAGAAACCTTCGCGGGCGTACGCACAACAACTCACCAAAGTTTCATCGCAATCGGATGAATGGTATAGGAACGCATACGGGACAAACAAAATCAACATTCGTTTACATATATAGTATATACAGGCTGTTTGTAGATCGCTAGACCACTCGTAACTTCGTTAAAAATAGAGATATCGAAAAGAATTTTTTTTTAAGTGCCAGTATACAACATGGCCTCCTATTTTTACCTAGTGATATACAACTTTGATTTTTTAAATGGAACACCTTGTATATTTTTAGATATTTGAAATAAGCACTTCAAGCGCTTTATGATAACATTCTTAAATTTAAATTTTGGAACTTCTAATTTTTCAAAATTAAAGAAAAACTGTTTAGCCAAAGTAGGCGATGAATTATGCAAAATAACAATTGAACAAGAAATCAAAAACAAACTCCACTTGGTTCTAAAAAGTTCTCATGACCGAATTATAGCACCAAATGTACCAAACAATTTTTTTTTAATTGGAATAATATGAGTTTCATTAACAATAACATTTATTTTTAATTTGTTTTACGAATTTTTTATTTTTTAAAAGCTACTTCTAAACGAAATGGCGAATATGGTACACCGTTGGAAAGCCCTTTTATTGTAGTTTTCAACTGTTGAATGAAACTCATATTGTTCCATTAAAAAAACGTAGTTTTCAATTGTTTTAATACTTTTGGTGCTATAATTTGGGCATGAAAAATTTTTTCGAGTCAAGTGGAGTTTGTTTTGCATTTCTTGTTCGATTGTTAGTGATTTTGGTTAATCCATGGCCTAGTTTGGACAAAAACTTTAAAATTTTGAAAAATTATAAGTTTCATAGTTTACATTTAAGAATGCTATCATAAAGCACTTTTAGCGCTGATTTCAAATATGCAAAAATATACAGGGTGTTGCATTACAAAAACCAAAGTTGTGTATCACTGCGTAAAAATAGGATACCATGGCTTAAATTGGGTTACGTCAATTTTTAGGCTGTATACTGGCATTTAAAACAAAAGAAAGTTCTTTTTGATATCTCTATTATTGACGAAGTTACAAGCTGTCTAGCGATCTACAAACACCCTGTATATAGATTAACAGTTCATAGAATTTAATATCATCAACCATGTTGCAATTAACATCATAATTAAAGCTGGAGGATCAATAACGCCCAGAATTGTACAGTAACAAATAAATGATTTAGAATCACTCAAATCATAACACACAAATGTGAATTATTAAAATTCGAAACGGATTGTATACAACAGCTTAAACATTCCCAATGCCAAACTTTTAAAATAGAAATAACAATTAATAATTTAATAACACGAAAATCGTTGTCGTGGACCATTTTAAATATTAATAAAACTAAAGATTTGGTCTTGATCGACATATATTATTTAAAAAATTCCCGAACATTTTCGGCTTATGCCATCTTCAGGGGACTTTAGTTAACAAACACACAAAATCACAAATAAAGAGCACAAACTCGCTACAATAACTCGGGTTTCTAAGAACGCTTGCAGTAATAAGTGTTAGGTCATACAACATTTCAGTCACCCTAACTGATGAAATTCTAACGCTTCAAGCGTTGAAAACAAGCTAGTATTTATCGCGTATAGTTTGATAATCGAAGAGACCTTCTTAGGTAAATAGCCCTATACCGATGTATAAAACAGGGAAGATGAAAATCAATGCATGTACTCACGGAGCACTATCATTGCGATCTTAAGGAGGGACCCGCCAGCCTCTGCATGGAATTGTTGAATCCTGAAGCGGATACAGATGGCTGCAGTAGCCGGAGGAAATTGAAGCCGTCGCCAAAACTGCTTGCATCTGGGTCACATGCCGCAAAATCCGTTTGCTACGATGAAATCCTCCAACAGGAGCAGATTGCTAGGAACCCGCAATCCATATGAGCTTGATGCTTGGTAGCCGGCTGGTAGTATGGGGCATGGAGTCAGGTCTAATTACTACGAAATTAGAGCTCACAAGAAAACAGTAAAAATGAAAATCTAACCACAGCCGAAAATCGGCCTGAACGTGCTTGAAGAGACGCCTATGCCAAATCTCCGAAGGTGGCTTCTAAATAAATTGTTTTGAGCCTATCCTTTTCTGACCACGACTCGCTATCGAAAGAAAGACCGAAATCCGAGCTTTCCTTGAGCAACGTCTAAATCACGCCACACCAAGAGCGGAGCGCGTCGGAAAACCCTATTCGAAACCAAACTATCTTGATGAACTATTTAATAACATAACAACTTAATAAAATGAAATGGAGCGTTACACCTGCTTGATACCCCTGAATATGTAACGGGCCCTAAACGTAGCAAAAATGTGCTCAAAAAGGAGATGTAACCCAGTAGATCACTTTATTGCGGAACATGTGCTAAATTTGCATGTCTAAAGTGTAAGGTCGGCTTGCATATAGCTACCTGATTTCGAAAATATACTGCACCAAAATAAAATATTTTCTTTGTCAATATTTTACAATATTTTTACTAAATATAGTTCTATTCTAAAAGATATTTGTACTTTTACACCTTCAAAAAATGGTACAAAATTACCCAATAAAATGCAATGTTATAGTTTTATATAATTTTAAATGTATATTTGAAGCCGCTTCAGAAAAGTTATGACAATCTGAAATAAAAAGTTACTCAGGCATTGATGGGGTAATTAAACTGTGCCTTTAATCTGAAGTCTTTTCACATTTCCTAGAAACTACAAAATTCTAACTATGTGAAACAAAACCCGAATCTCAAATGTCAGACTAGGGTTGATTATGTGTTCATTAGGCAGGATGAGGTTGGTGATTTAAAAAAATTGCTAAGCAATAAAACTTAAAACCTGTATATTTTAGATATCAAGTTGCTACACATGTTCTTATACAATCGCATTTGTGGTAGTCAAAAAGTTTGTATGAATGTGTTTATTTTTTCAATAATAATCAACTGAAACTTTTTCTACGCTGTTAATAAAATAATTATTTACTGAATTCTGTTGAGATAGATTATCAGGTGTTTTGTAATTGAATGAGCTCTGAATATCTACTGTTTTAAGAGATTTCCAAATTTGTTTTGAATTTTTCCTTATAGTTTTGTATAAGTAGTAGGCTTTTATCATTTATTATATTTTGGCTCGTGAAACTTCTGAGTGATTTATAATTTTCAAAATACTTTAAAATATTAGATTTTTAAATCTCCTTTTTAGGTTTATTTCTCATCTTTATCATTAAATTAATATTATCTGCCAGCCAAGGTAATAGGTATTAAAGCTTATCTTCTAGTTAGCTGTCTTCGTCTTTGTGTATTTCCACTTAGATCACCTGTAACTTTGGTAATCTGAATTTTCTCTTGATGCGAGTTGAACGTGAACCATAAATAGAGGGTTACTTTAAATGAGTTGTTGATTTTGAACAACTAAGTTTTCCACTTCAAAAAGAGAACTAAACCTCATTCGAGCCTTATGCAACGGATCTCACTCGGCTGAAAATTTTTCTTAGACAAAGTTAATATCAGCGATAAGAATTTTGAGAGATATTTTACAATAATTTTACTTGCTGGTTTCTAATTTATTATTTATTTTCTACGAAAACGGGAACAGATTTCTTTCCTTAAACGTTCGTATTTTAATATTTTTAATTTTGTAGTTTTGCAAAACACCGAAAAAGAACAGATGAATTCTAGAATGTCACAAAAAGGTTGCAATGCACTCTACTACTGTATAGAATCCTATTTTGTAGCTTAGCAACATACACAATTTTTAACAGCAATATTGTGTTAATAGCAGTCTATAGAATTTAAACATGAGAATCACCGCGACGACTGGTAAAGTAAATAGTTCCTAATTATCATCCTCTCTTTAATTTTAAATGCGTCCACCATCCAGTGCTTCAAAAGTGTTTATTTCTAAAACAAAATCTTCAGAAAATTAGAATAGCTGCTGAAAGAAAACGTGCAAAATGCATTTAATTTCATCTCTTAACTACACAGCTCGTCCCCCCGAGCTATTTATTCTAATAACGCAGAAATTCCACCGCACCATCCTCATAACCCTTTGATTAAAAATAGTAAATATTCCAGACCGGAAAAGTCCTGCGGTTGTGTTTGTCCCGGGTCGCAATATGTCACTTTCAGTAAGGATTCAAGATAGCGGCTCGTTCTGCAAGGACTCGCTGCAGGCATTTTCGACGTTATTGGACCCGGAAAATTAGTTCAGTGCAGTGTACGTGCGTCTGTGTAAAAGGGGTGTGTGTGGGCTCTATGAGTGTTTGCTCTCCCGTGGGCACTAGTAATTACTGCGGGACACAGGAGAGGCTGACCTGCGGCTGACCTCTCGCCGAGTCACAATATACAGTTGCCAACCCTGGAAGTTGGTGCGAAGATACCTTATGGTATATCAGGATATTGCCCCAATTTAGGGCCTCCCCTCCATGCTTTGTTGCAGGGCACGGGCGAGAAATATTAATTCAGCCAAAGGGAAGTTTCACTGCTAGAAGTTTTCTACTTTATTTCAGCTAGCAAATCTTTGGAAAGAATCTTTTGTGACACCAAATAATCAATAAAAATGAAAGGCATTCAATCGTCAAACTTTTTATAACCTTTCTTATTCTGCAAAGGGAAACTCGATCGCAAAGTTTTCCGTCTTCATATCTGATGGATTTTTCTGCCTCGCAGAGGACTATTTTATGCTTTCCCAGCCCGATTTATATTAAGAACGCAACAGGGGAAGTAATTGCAACGAGAGCTTAACTGGATCAACATTAAATCACATCTTGAACGTAACGTCGAATGCAATCGCAAACAGTTGCTGTTTAACAAAATCCTACAATGCTGAGATGAATTTTAAGATTAACCGGCTTCGTGCTGAAATGCTACCTATTACGGAATAAATGTCAGTTCGCGTCTGGCAATATTAAACTTTTCTGACTAATTCTTGTACTATTCTGAGATATATATAATAGTTCGCATGAGCTGCTTTTAATTATATTATCCCTTTCACATACATCATACCGAATAAGCTGTAATAGTCCAAAGGTCACGATTTCTCAGCGAGTTTCTATGCAGAATCCAATTATTAATATGAAAAGCTACTTGCAATGGAGTTGTATTTCGAGCCTGCTTATAGTTTATAAAAAATATCGCAGCAGCGTTACAGAAATTTTGCAAAACTAGTCAGTTTCAAAACTATGTTATTTTGTATGTTGTAATTATTTCGATGTCATATGTGCTATAAGGTCCCCAGTCTTGTGATGGTTGGGGATTAAACTATCTACCAGTGTTATTATACAGACAGATCAATAAAAAAACCAATTAGGGCAGGCTGTGATATGTGTTATACGTTTGGCAGTACTGAAGTGTATTGTCAAATTCGAGATTAGCAGGTTAGGTTTTGTTCGTTGTTTGACACAGACCGATGTAAAACTTAACCTGCAAATCTTGAATTTGACATAGACTGACAATACACTTCAGTACTGCCAAACGTATAACACATATCACAGCCTGCCCTAATTGGTTTTTTTATTGATCTGTCTGTAGGATATTCTACCATTAACGTTATATAGTATGATCAAAAATTAATCTCATCTAGTATGGCTATGGAATTGTTCCTAATTTATGAATGCAGCTATAACTCACTTAAAAATCAAATGTCAAGTTTAACATTTAAGTGGAAATATAGTTGCATTCATAAATTAGGAAATATTCCATGGCCATACTAGATGAGATTAATTTTTGATCATATTTCAGTTACAGTACCGTAAATGCAAAATATAAACCATCTGTATAACTGTTACGCTTTTCCGTACATATATTTCCTCTTCGTTATCTGCGCCAAATCTGGGTATAACGAATAAAACATCCTTCTTCGTTATAACTAAAAATATTATTTTGGTCGTCAGTTTTTATGCAATTTACTCTTTTCCGTTACAGTAGCGTTTGAAATTAGTGCACCTGCAGTGAAGAGACGGTACTCAAGAATCCTGTCAATGGGTGCGCAGATTTCATATTACATACAAAAGGACTGATTTAAGGCACTGTTTTATTGTTACAATGATGTGTATATATATGACAGAAGTACCACGGTTTCTGTTCGCGATGCTCCTTGAATTTATGCAAGCCTTCTGTAGTTTCGTGGATTATTCCTTGCACTCGTTCAGGACACACTTCGGAACATAAATTGTATAGTTATAAAACCAGGTTGTTTTACTGAAGGAATTCACTTGTTGAAGGGATGAAGAGTTGTGGGATACGATGCGAATGGAGTAGCCAAGTCTAACTACTCCTTGAGAAATTGTTAGCGCTTGTCTGTTCACAAATGGATACACTTCAGAGTTCAAAAGTATACTAAAAAATCAACTATCATTTATATACAATTAAATTGTGTGGTGTTTTGCTATTCGATTTAATAACCTACTACTTGCATAAGTGCAAAACACAAAGATTGCATAAAACTCCTTGCTTGTAAACAATGTGTAATAAAACTTGACCTAATGATACCATATTAATGCTGAGAGTAGTACAGTTCTACCGTAATTGTTATTGTGAACTAGTTTTGCAATCTAATATGTTTCGGCACAATTTCACCGAATTGTCTAGTTCATGAGCAAGCAGAAGTTTGAATAGTTTCAGTCAAAATTAAAAATGAAGTTTGTTGTCGACCAAGGCAAGGAAATGCGTATCAATTGATGTAATAACAAAATGAAGAAGGCAACGGATAATCAAAGCCGTGTAATATCATATAGTATATTTTCTGTAGGTCAGCTCATAAGTTCTTAGTGAATGGGCTGCATTCATAGAAAAGATACGACTACAGTCAATTCCATTTAAAGTAGTTAAAATAATAAAAAGCGAGGATTCTGATATTAATGCAACTACAACTCCGTTTTTCATGATGAATCAGATCTTCTTATTTGAATGATAACTAAAATATATGAATTGCAGGTATTGTATTGAATACCTAAACATTGTTTAAAATACCTGGAATTTTGGCAAAGTATAAAATCTCAATAAATTTTAGTCGCGTTTCACACGTTTCCGGCTCATTCTATAGAATGGCATAGAATGCCAAAATATGTCGACGTAAACCATCAAAAACATTATTTGGACTATCCAACGTTTATTTTAACATATAAAAGTGTTTGGGCATGAAGCTTCACTATTACAGCCTATTTTCTGCGGAAAAAATGACTCCTGACACATTCGACTTTCCTTTTTACGCAAAGACACTATTGATTGCGGTAACTCGCTTTGCGGGAGCACTTGACGAAACACTGACCACTTTCTGTAGACTGATTCTTTCAGAGACGAGACGTTTCGTTGCTTGCGACGTCTTCATGCTTTAGTTAATTCTGTGACACACAACGAAATGTGACCTAGAAAGTAATAGAATAAGTGCTATTGAGCTAAGTAGATCGCATACACTTCTTCTTCTGGTATTTGCCTCCTCCTCTGTCGACGTCAACGATTAGTGCTCGAACAGTAGCCCCGGGAGAGGCTGGAGGAAAGTTCTTATCCAAGTGAATCTTCATTTTTCACTTGGATCTCCAGGTTGCATTTGTATTCTCTGCTTCCCTTCAAAGCTTTCTCATCGCTTGTGCAAGAAATGCAAAGGACCGTGGCTCCATAGTGCTCTATGTCCCCATCCCCTTTGTGATTTAGAACTTGCCCACTATTTTGGTGAACGTTTCGAAAACAGTCTCGACACTTGTGGGAACCAGACGACTATTGAGAGCAAGCGCAGCTACTGTAGGAAGATAAAGGGTCGCCTGACCACCTTGTTGATTTTCCTTGGCAAGATGATCACTTACTTCCATTGCTTTTCTTCACTTTGTACAGGTTTTCACACATCTTGTGCTAGAGAGGAAGTTTGTGAGACCCACCTTGACATTGTAGACAAATAGAGCCTCGTACGGGGATTTCTTGATAGCAGAATGCAACGCCCTGTTTTTCAACAGTTGGACGAATCGTAGACTCTGGCACTATTTTCATCATGCATCCATGTAGAAAGCAGGTTTTCGGTGCCTTGATTGGCTCTCTTAACACTCCCCTCGCTTTGGGAGTTACGTAGCTTTCTAGTATTGGTCACATGTCCTTTAGGTTGTCCGCAATATTATTTGTGGACGTAAATATGTCCACGAGATGGTAAGAGCTACTGCGTCTGCTCTCTGTAATTTTATAGGTTTAAGGACCATAAGCTTTGTGAGGCGGTCTCTATACACCATTGCAAACTTTAACTTCCTCTCAGACTAAGACTGGAAATCTATCATATCGACCTGACGACGGGAGTTGAATTCAGAAAAAAACCGTGGGCTTCACCACAATACCTTTTTTGTAAAATTTTTATTTCTTCTGCCACGGCGCACAAAGGAGAGTTTAAAATTCAACACGCTGCAAGTAATGTCTTTGTATTTGATTAATAGTTACATTTACATTATAACCCTTCCTCCTGAACTATATCGCATAGTTCAACATTCGTTACGTAAAACTGAATAATATTCATTCTCTGTTTAAGAGGAAAGGTTAGCTTACTCGAATTCTTAACAACCACGACACCATACCGATTTAGGAGCCAATAATCGCGAGATTCCTTCTTTTCAACAGTCTTTGATTTTTCTACGTCATTCTCTATTTTTTATATCTGGCATCAGTTACAAAAACATAGTTCTTTGCTACACCGGTACGAATTTTCCAAATTTCGCCATAAAACAGATTTTTGTTGTCACTCCACGACCACTTGGCTCGGTTCATTTCTCCTATTGCAGTGTCTTGATTGAAACTGAATAGAGTAGAGTGCTTGTGCTTGTGCTTGAACGAACCAATTGAGACTTGTACATTTTTCATTCTTTGCCGCGTTCTCAATTTCTCATTTTATGGAATGCATAGGAAAGGTATAAAATAGTCTCTTTTCTGTACCTTACCTATTTATTTTGGGCATTATTTACAATGCCTAGACATTCTGTAGAATATCGGAACTCATACATTTCCGGTAATAAAAATATCACAGGAGAGCTCATATGTACAAACAAAAAATATGTTTACTCGATGTTAGCTTAAATGTATAGTACGTAATAATAATTTGAAAAATGTCTCCTATTAACTAAAAAGTATTTAAAAAGAACAGGTGGAGTTGGCTTTTGCATGGTATTGAAGAAGATGGTATTGACATTGAAAAGATGATAATAGCGACGAATATATATGAATTAGCAAGTGCAATATTTTGATGAGTATATGCATTTTGCATACATACATACATACATAATATTGTAACCCCTGATACCGTTTACGCAGTGTAGAACGAATAATATATATTTGGCCTAAAAGCTGTTAATATTATTTTTTGAATTAGTTATTTATGGTGCAAGTGAGCAACAATTTTGTTTAGGGGAGGAAAGCTATCTATGTGCATAGATAAAATACTTTTAATCTTATATGCGGAGAATCCGCGTAGCGTAGTTGGGTAGGCGATTGGCTAGCATTAAGAAAGTCATCGGTTCGAATCCCGCGGGAACCGGAATTTTTCCGCAACCTTGGCAATTTGAATCGGGTTCGGTGAGACCATTCACAGTTGGGCACCAAATTAACTGTGCTCTACTCAGAACCACAGACCTAAGAAATAGAGTAACAAGGTCAACACATCACCACGCACACACCTCATGCAATGATTGCTGCGCAGGCACAAAAGGCGCGCTCCAACTTTGTATCGCAAATCCAGGGCAAATTGAGCATTGTACCGCCAGGTTCAAGAGCATAAAGCACTAGCCTCTACACCGCAAGATAAAATGACGTTAACTCCTGATACCGTTTACGCAGTGTAGAACGAATAATATCTTTTTGGCCCAAAAGCTGTCACTATGATTTCTTGCATTAGTTATTTATGGTGCTAGTGAGCAACAATTTTGTTTAGGGGAGGAAAGCTATCTATGTGCATAGATAAAATACTTTTAATCTTATGTGCGGAGAATCCGCGTAGCGCAGTTGGGTAGACGATTGGCTAGCATTAAGAAAGTCCTCGGTTCGAATACCGCGGGAGCCGGAGCTTTCCGCAACCTTGACGATTTGAATCGGGTTCGGTGAGACCATTCACAGTTGGGGACCAAATTAACTGTGCTCTACTCAGAACCACAGACCTAAGAGATAGAGTAACAAGGTCAACACATGACCATGACACTCACCTCATGCAATGATTGCTGCGCAAGCACAAAAGGCGTGCTCCAACTTTGTATCCCAAATCCAGGGCAAGTTGAGCATTGTACATAGGTTATCGATAATACAATACTATGTGTCATACAAATTTACAATTCTACTTTTAGATATGCATCAGATTAATAACTTTAAAGTAATTTAGATTTAAATAAACGTTCAACTAATTATCTTTATAACGGTAATTCTAGTCATGCTATGGTTCGAGCACCTCCTTTGCAAGATAGATTCTAATAAGGCGTTCTGTAGCACGGTAGTTCGGTTAATTTTGTATTTTTATTTTCCCTTTTATTGTCAGTTATCTAAATTTACAGTAAAAGATCTGTTACGTTTTTCCCCACTCTAGGTTACTGACACTGTATGTAAAAAAGCTTCCAAGGTTAATCCAGTATAGCTCAAAACCTGTAAATATGTGCTCCAAGCTTCTGCTCAAATGTAAACCAATCTGCTCTGTACATACCCAGTTTAAAACGAATAAATATTGGCTTCAATTATATACATATAAAAGAAGAAAGCAAGCAGGTTTGCACAAAGAATAATAATTAACCGTTGAAGATCCAAACCGTCAGAGTTAACAATCTCAAAACTACGGGCGATGCAGGTGCTAAACGAATTTACCAGTCAAATCAACCAGTGGAATTATGACTGACATACATTTGCAATTAAACAATATTAAAAGCACACCCACCGATTTGCCTTATATGCGTACTGCAAATTGCACAAAAGATGCTCCTGGCTAAATTCCGTCCCTACTTACGATATTGCACCGAGCCTTGCGATGTAATCGGTTACTCCAGTGGTGAGCTAATGCATGATGTCATAGGTTGCTGCAACAGCTTTCTGTCGCGCCCAAAAATGTCACCCGCTTGGAACACGAGGTACCGCAATGTGGTGCAATTTTACTAATTACACAGATTTCGAACAGGAAAACTACCATCCTTTACTAATTGCGTGCAGGAGCACAATGTATTTATTTCCAAGCTGAATCGTAGATGATTGCAGCAGGTATTTTACTTGTCGTCTTCACACGGATTGAGTCGAGGCCTTTTGAAAGCTCCACTGTCTTGGTGCCGTAGCTTCTCTGCAAAATCCAGCACTACTTTGAACTTTAGGGGCGCTGTCCCAATTTGGCACCGCGAAGAAACAATCTGTTTTTTTTTACTTTCGCGCAGTTTGCGTTTCGCGATCAGTAGAGCCTATTTTAGCGGAAAACACATCTCTTAGCATATTCTACCGGATAGACACAACTTAGCGCCTAAGTTTACTTAGCTGCATTAAAATAAACTAAACAAAAACATATATAAATTTTACAAGATACATAAATGTACAAATTTATTGTATATTGAAAAAGTAGTAATTACTGTTACTGAGCCCGGGTAAAGCTGAGCCAAGAACCGTTCCATATCTAGGTTTTTTGTCACTTGCTATTGGTGAACGAACGTGGCAGATATGTAGATCAGCAGAATATTATAGGCGTACAAGCAATCCAGTGAGACAAATGTCTCATTTAAAAAACAAAGAAGACCGTTTTTCAAATAGAACGCGTATTAAATAAAAACTGTGCCCAGACCTGGAAGGTGTCAAAGTGGTTGCCTAACCGATCGACGTTTTAAGGCGCAGAGGGTCGCAGCTCCATTTGGCTGCTGAAACAGCGTACTGACACTTCCGGTTTTCGAGAAATCACGTGATTTCTCGAAAACCGGCAGTGTCACATGACTGAAATTCGGTTCCTGACCTGACATGACCATTCCAAACATATAACTTTCATAACTTTTTCCTCTATCTCTTACGGTTTGGCTGCTGAAACAGCGTCCCGGACGGACGGACAGACAAGTCTACAGCGTCCCGGACGGACGGACAGACAAGTCTATTAGATAAAGGATGGTTTTAGTTTTATTTGCTGAGTGAAATAATAACAGCACATGCATATGTAATTAATGGTTGTACAATTCTTCCACTGCAAACGGTATAAGGGTTGAAGCTGAGGCAGAGGTATTAGTACTTTAAAGATTTAAATGTACTGTTCTTCTCTGTCTTATTATTATTTTTATTCCGGATATGATACCATCCCATATGTTTTGTTTGTAGTGTGTTTGGTACCTCAGTATTCTAGCTATTTCTGTCCTCTTTGACTTCCTTCTACAAATAATGACCTTAATATCCTATATCCTCTTTAACCTATCATTTTCCATTTGGTCAAGGTGGCCGAACCAATGAAACTGGTTATTATCCACTTAACTTGTTAGAGGCTATTCTGTATACCCTTAGCCTGATAAGTATTTTATTTGTTATTCAAATTCTTGATCCTATACTGCACCCTTTGATGTATTAACAGCTACCTTATTTTTGTCGGTTATAATCTCGATATATGTCGCATTATTGTCGCCCAGTGTTCACTAACACGTGTTAGAGTTGATACGTAGAAGGTACTTGGTCTCACTGGTATTCTAACTTATTTTTTCTACTGCTTGCATGCTTATTTATATTTTTCACCTTACTATGAAATATTTTCCATTTTCGTAGGCTTTACCTTGGTTACACTTATTTTAATTAAATTAAAATAAGTGTAAAATTGTATCGAAGCCTTTCTGTGAAGTTGTAGCTGACCATACTACTAAAAGCAAATAATCAGCGTATATTAGTATTTCTGTTTGCGTAGGTATTTTGTTCCTCTTCAAGTTATCGTTCTGCTTCTTGTCTAGGTCTTACTTCCAGGATACCTTAGTACACTTTGCTGTCATAACGTATGTAACAAAAGTTTTGAGAATTTTTTTAAATCTAATAATAGACTATAGTTGTTTTATTTAAATTTATACTACACAAACCTATTCACTTAAGATTTAACAATAATCATAATTTCCTCTGAATGGTCATATGGGCCTAATCTTCTCGTTGAAACTCCCTTTCTATTTTTGCAAATTCAATCAAGTTCTGAAGCCTTGGATGATTCAAAACTCGAGGGCGGCCCGTTTTGGACAGATTCATACACGGCAAACCTTCCTCACATTCCCTAATGACGCGGTAAATTGTTGCCACAGAAATATTTTGGTTTCTGTAAATGGCGACAATATTACGTTTGGGCATATGCCCAACCAAGTTGTAAATACCTATTCTCAATTCCAGCTTGTAAGACATTTTGCAATACTTTCTAAGCACAATATATTATCAAACTATAGAGAACATTTGACAGATACTCCATATCCAATCGCAAGTTGATTGCTTTATCTTTAATAGAAAAAAATAATAGGAAACTTTTTCTCAAAACTTTTGTTACATACGTTACTTAGCAGAGAAGTACTTCAGTAGTTCTTACAGATGCTTTGATCGATCGATTTTTTAATAAAGGGCACTAAATAGTCAGTTCCGAGATATTTCGGTAACGGGATTGTATTCATGAGGTAAGTATTTCAGTATCTCGAAGGTAATAGTACCATACATTTGGTTTAATCTATTTTTAGTTCCATTAGCGATAATTCTACTTCCTACTCGGTTTTCATACTGTCATTTGTGTTATGTTCTGTTAAAAATATTATATATTAGACAATTACTTGAAAACATACTTGTCGCTGTTTGTTACAGGAAACATTTCAATTTAAATTTGGTAAAAAAATACCAAATATAATTCCGTTCACATGTGTGTTATTTCGAAATTGTATTAAAGTAAATCCCTTTCGCTTTGAGATTAGATAGGTAAACTGTATTAAGTTTCCATCGAGAATTAAGGTAATTTCAACCATTTTACATAACTGCTGTTTCTACGTCTCTATCGAACTATTCTAGGAATTTATGGCATTATAGTACAATTGAGAAGTTGTTACTCCAAAGTAATGTGTATTTCTTGTTCTAAAATGTAAAGCGGTCACGCAATAACATACAGTAAAGTATGTTTTAGTCTATTTATGCTGCCGTCTTACTAGTTATTTCTCATACGACCGTGCGACAGTTTTTGTGCCAGTTGATAAATCTGATGTATCATTATTTCTTTTTCCCTGTAATTTCAAATATAAGTACGTTTAATGTAACAAAATATAGCAATTGTAGTCAAATATATTGATATGTATGACCTCTTCATCTACTCCATTACTGCTCTCAGATCCTTACTATTACCTGATTTCGCCTCCAAATTCTTCCATATCCGCGTGCTCCAAGTACGCTTTGTCATGTTTCTTAGTTTTTTGCATCTTGTCAGTATCAGTGACGCCCCAATTACTTAATTCTTACTCTTTTAGCGTATGATCCGTGTGATTTTCTATTTAAGTGTTTCCCCAATTTCTCGTTTTTAGCCCGGTGAAAATTATAAGCATTACCTTTAACCTAGTGAGCGGATGGCTCCGCGAGGGTCAGGTAGGGTCGGGTAGGGTCGGGTAGACTTACGAGTTAAGAGGGCTCATATTACCTCAACTGTGTGGAATAAACAGGCTACTGGCCTAATATAAGAGGAAGAAGAAGAATGAGACCTTTAACATATTCTTGTTTGCGTTGGTTGTTGTGTCGCCTATAATAGGTATTTTATGAATTATGTTAAATAAATCGTGATTTTCAAACATACTACGTGAAATATTGAAAACGTGTAGAACAGATAATAATATGTCGAAGAGTTTAGTGTATATCATCTAATAGTGCGTCGTGTTGTAGAAGAAATCTCATTTCTAGCATGTAACAAGTTCAAAGGGAGCCACTAGGTTAGCATAATGGCTGGGTTTTCGATTGCAATAACATGGAGCTCGCTCGCAATAGTCATAACTACTGTACTTTGAAAGATACGGGGACAAATTCTGGTTATTTTTATGGGCACCACCTGATGTCTGGCTACCAGTGATGTGGTGGGAATTTATACCACGGAAATGCCCTTCGTCAATGCGGAGTAGAGGTGAGCACAGTTCCAGCACCTGAAACTACATTGTTTCGTGGTCTCTGAAAGTTTTTCTATTGCAAGGACACGTAAAACTATACTTCGCTTCAGAAATAAAAATCATACTATATATTTAAGACCTTTATCAAGAAAACGTTCATCAAATCACATTTACACCAGCCGAAAGTCAGACACTAAACACATAGTCATCATCATAACATTCAGCGTGGCTAAGATCAATTTATGGATAGAATTCTCTCCAATTTGACGACATTACTTTGTTATATAGTTCCTCCAGCGTGCCGCGGGTCTTCTGTAGCTTACTTTTCTTATCCTGCGCCTCCATTCTGTGATCCTTCTGGTTATCTACTATCCGATAGGCTAGTTGAATATCCTGCCAATTTTAATTTTATTTTAGTGATGGGTTGAGTAACATCTATAACAAACAACAAATAGTGTTAACAATCTCTACGAATTCTACCTGCTCGTCTTGTCATGTCGCGATAGGCAAATTCATTTGTATGTGTTTACTTGGAAAGCAAATTTACAGGGGAAAACACGTTTGAGAAACTGGCGCAGAGTTTTTAAGACGTTACAGAACTTCTAACGCGGATACTCCAAAATTCGCACATGTAGAAAATGCTTAGCTTAGTACACATATTAAAAATTTGCGGTAAATCACGTATGTAATAAAAACAAGTTTGTTACGGCCAAACGGCTGCTGAAATGTAGTTTTGTTTATTTGGTAGCTAAAACGCTGAATGACTATCGATTGTAGTGTGTCCATCTGGATCTTGGTAATATCTAATGGTTTCTACGTTCTACCTGAAAATACAGATTAACTTTAGGTAGAGTGTTGGCAATTGGGTTTCACCTGTCGGAAGAAGGTTGGTTTGACATTTCAGAGGTTAATGAGTTTAGGGAATTTTTAAATTATTAGGTTAGGTTGAACGATTGCATTGGTAGTGGCTGTGGACCCGTCAAAGTGTTGCCCTGGTTTATCTTAGACGGTTGTTGTTAAGCTTTTGATTGGTTTGCCCTATTTAACATAGTTAGGCGTAATATTCCCATTGGAATTGAATCGGTCGTGCATTTACTTTTAGGTAATTTTAATGTCGGTACTTTATGTTGGTAGTTTGTCTAATGATTTGGATTTGTTTATTTGTGATGACTACGCTGCCCATATAAGAATAACATCGAAACACAGCTCTATCGGGAATTTTGTCGAGGTTCGTCTTCTACCTCTTGGGTTGCGGAATTTATAAATCCGATGATTGCTTGTTTCTTATAATTATTTCCCAACTCGTATGGTTCTATAGTTCAAATTTGGGGAAACGTCTATAGCATGACGGATTGACATGAGACCGGCGTCGTGTTGGGGTAAGTTGCTTATTCGAGTTAC
Source organism: Agriotes lineatus (assembly GCA_940337035.1). NCBI lineage: Eukaryota > Metazoa > Arthropoda > Insecta > Coleoptera > Elateridae > Agriotes > Agriotes lineatus. The sequence goes on from OW679197.1 coordinate 97,356,290, forward strand.
CGAATCGACTTACCATTGTGGGCATATTCTAAATACAACTCCACGATATATTAGCGATGCGACGATATAGCGTTTGCATCAAGCTTGTGTCGTAGGATTGGTCATATTTGGAAGCCTTTGAACTATAGGCCGATAATGAACTGAAGTGGGTACATCGCTGAACTACAATATAGTTTATTAATACCCAACATTATTACAGGGCCTTTGCTGTTGACCTTTGATGCTGCCCTTAGCTGCTTGCCTTTGATACCGGCCTTTTATTTCTTGTGTTGTTCGTCTTTCTTTTACTTGTCAGTGTGGTGCGCTTTGTTCTGCTGTCTTTTGGCGGATTGATTTGATCATATCGCTACATAACCAGAGCGAACTTGGGACTTAGTCAATGCTGGAGAATCAATGAAAATGTAAAGTGGTAGGTACCAGATGTAACCGTTAAATAAATAATTAAAACTGGCAAATACTGCCACTGTAAATACACAATTATGGATTATGTAATTTTGTATCCACATGTATCGATGTAAAACAACGTAGCTAGGAAAACGTAGCACTCACATCTTATTATTGCTAACTAAAGTTTATCTGAAAACCTTCAACTGTTAAGGGTGATTTTTAACCTTCATTGTAATTCATAATAGCCAAGATCATAGCCGAACCTTCCAATTTAGGTTTGCGAGTTGATGTAATAATTAAATTTCTGGCGCTTTTTTAAATTAGTATATAGATTATTGGGAACCCATCCCTGCTTCCGGGGATCAGCTAGTGGGCCCCGTTGAACGCTACAGGGTGTTCTTAACTTGCTCTATTATTTACATTGAAGTGCCATATGAAGTTCTTTCGGTTTAGTTACTTTACTTTAATTTGCTGTTGGGTATTGGGGCGTTCACTAGTTAAATAAGTTACTCCTCCTTGCGCCAGATCTTCTAACACCTTCAGTTCAGCTTGTGAAAGGCACGATATCCGAAAATCAAGGGAAGTATTGGTCAACTATCACTTAGCGATCATCCTGCCTGCAGCGATGGCTGGCTAGCCAAAAGTTTGTCGAGAATTGCGAGCTCGCTGACGCAGCTTTAGTTGACGCCCGCACTTCTTTGAAATCAAAATAGTTGGCTTCAAAGTTGTTGACGGGGGAATTGACGTCGTTCTGAATGCGATATGACAGGACACCTTTTAGGGCTACTTAGGATTGGTGCGCAAGAAATGAACATCGGCAATTGAATGACTGACTGCGATCAATCGGCATTGATGTACCTACTTGCTGGTAACAAAGTGCCTGCGATCAATCTAAGCACACACCTTCTAAAAGTATTCTATGGAAATTATATCCATCAAAACGTAAACGTAGAACTTTTCAATATCTGCCAGCTATTCCTTTAGTCTTTCACAAATGCTCACTGCAGCAGTCCTAGTTCCTAATTTCTGGAGAAACACCACGGCATTGAGATATTTGTATTACAAATTGTAAACAGTACTGTTCTGTTTGCATCAATATGTAGTAGTAATAGAATTAGTAAGACGAAAAAATGTTGCAATGTGCTTTAAAATTTTCGAAATGAGACACAGTTAATAAGCGGCACTGTGAGTTTGCTGCGATTTTGCAGTGTATTCATTAAATGATTGCTAGATGCGGATCGACGTTTGTCAACCTTATTCAATTAACTTGCAAATCGCATCATACGTCACAGACCTGTAAATGTCAGCACTAATTACTCAAACGTAATGTATGGTTAGAAGCGTTTTATATTGTTATATTTTTGCAAAATTAGTTTCTGTGTCGAACAAAGAACTTAATACGGCTTATAATATTGTGCACCACTAAAAGATTACCGAGCTGCTTCATAACTAACCCGCTTACCTTTAAATTAAAAAGGCTACAGTTAGGGCTTAATTGCCATTAACATGGACAAAAACGTGTTTAGCTTGGCGTATAGTGGTACTGCTAAAGTAGCTGGAAATTGATTAAAATTTGCATAGATACTGCTTCCCGGGATTTTCTTTTACTATATTCTATTTGTAACTGAAACAAGTGTGCGATTTGTTAGAGCTACCCGTTGTGCATTATAATCTTATTTGCCAACTGTACAAAATTGTGTAGTTACTTTAATTGAATAGGTACTACTAATGAGTTGGAGGAAATGTAATAAAACCTTTAGATACATTTGCGAAAAACACTACATCAAAAAGAGAAAACCTTTGATGTGTGCAGTAAAAGATTGACCGATTATAACTTGGAAAAAATTTTTATTGCTGCCAGTATCGTCTGGAAGTTACTTTTGCATGGTAACAAAATTTAGTGAAGCATTTATCGTTTCAAATTCTTAATTTATCTTTATTTTCGATGAATTTTGGCGCACCCTCTATCAACAGCAGCCGTCACCATGGCAAAGGTGCAAGAATGAGTTTACCTTTTCTTTATTTCATTCTGATAAACTACTTCTGTAAAAGTTAATCAATTTATCTAGATAGAAGCTTTAGTATCTTTCATGACGTATACTTTACGAGTTGTAGCTGCACAAAGTTTAAGAGAATAGTAACTATATTTTTCAGGTGAAAGTTACTGATATCTGTTTTACTCGCTTCTATTTCGTAAAATAGGGTATAGTAATAATTTTTTCGAAGTCGATATTTTTGCGAAAAAGTGGTTTTCGAAGTGATGCCTGTCTATCAGTCTGTTAGTATGTCTGTGACCTCTCTACAGCCTAAACGGTGTAATCAAACAGCCTGAAAAATTACCTTTGTTTTTAATATAAATTTTCAGATTCCAGCTACTCTTGCTTAAAATCGAGTAAGCGGGGGTGGTACGCTTGTTTAAAAGGCTTTTTGTCAAAAGTACAGTTTATAAAAATCGCAAAATTAAATTCGAAAAGAAAACTCCTGAAATCTAAAACTGAATAACAGAACAATTTTTTCCCGCTTTAGTGCAGAAAATACAAATTTTCTACACTCATTTGTATGGAGAAAGTGAGCATTTACTGCACTCGTATTTCCACACTTTCTGCACTCTAATGTGAAGTAATAAACACCCGATTGGCTATAACTGTCAAATATTGAATTTTATGACAAATTAATTTTTTTTTACAAATGTCGGACTGAAAAATTTAATTTCCTATACGTATAATGGGAAGCCGTCGTTGGAAAAATAGTATGTACCACACGTGAGGAAAGATGATTGGAAAACGTATGTGAATTGGGCACTAAGTAACACTCACATTCCATCTTTCACATGCTTTTTCCAATGGTATTCTTTCAACGCCTGTAGTATTTATATTACGTAATTGTTTATAACGTTTGCTAAAAAGAGTTTTTGTAAGAAGTATAGTAGGAAGAATCGCAAAATTAGATTTTTACAAGAGTAATTTGTGTGTTGACCACGCCTCAGCATGAAATGGTAACTTGACCTGGCTCGGCTGATGGTGAAAAGAATTTCAGTACACAACCAATTTGTACATGTAAGTGTTTTGTTGTTGGTTTATAGTTTTAAGAATCAAATCTAGCCAAGTGAGGACAGCGCGCCAATGTATTTTCGCAGGCCGCGTTGAAACGTGTATGCAATTAGCTATACCTCGCAAGTGTAGCAGGAAGCTTGCGGGACACGCTTCTTTGATTTCTCCGGGCACAAGAGTGGCGTCATCGAATTGACTGGCGAGAAGCAAATCCAGGTATCGCGCCACTGACATTCGTTGGTAATCGCTGCAGGCGGGTAGATTAATGTCACATTTGTTCGTTCGAGAATAGGCATTGAAGAAGTCCAGGTGCGCTCTGCGCTTAAACAAGTGCGCAGTAGGTTGTCAGCGCAAAGGCGTCGTATAAAGCAGATTTAATAATATTGTCCGAAGCGTTGGCGTTGTGGCGTCTGTGGAGTGTAGATATTATAAATACGGTATGGAAAATACTGTTAGATTAAAGGTTAATCAATGTTAAAGTAACTACCTAGTAGAAACAGATTTTTGCGCATAATTAATATTATTACTCATATAAATGTGTAGTAGAAGGAGCTATATGCTTCGTGATTTACTATGATTTAGCATTGCCTTTTACAGGAAATATAGCTAGTGTTGCTGATTTATATGTAAACAAATTAGCTTTTATTTGAGTTGTGTTTTTTAGCTAACATCTTCTTCTGGTTATTTTCAACAGAGGCTTTCCTTAACTATGAACTGCGACAGGTAGATATTAAGAGAGAGCTCATTGGGCGACCTGGCAATAAAAGAAGGCAAAGGTAATTTATAAAAGTGTGAGAATCCAACAGCACCTTGTAAGAGGAATAAAAATGAACAAGTAATTTAAAAAATTAGAGTACAATAAGAGCGCTGCAACTCGCCACATGATTATGAATTTTTGCATAAATTTCCAAGGAATTCGTCTTTGCAGAAAACCATTGTTAATTGAGTACCTATTATTTACATAGACTTTCACATTTAGCAGTTCTAAACTAATTTTAAAAAAAAGGTGAAAAGCATCAGTCGTAGGGAGTGTTACGGTGATTAATATGGATGAGCATAAGTTCTATAATACTGACTCTTAAAAAGTGGGTTTCGCAAAGCAGGCATTAATTTTTATTTTGTAATAATTACTTATTCTGGAAGCAATTCGTAAAAGAACTTAATTACGGGTAATTTATCTAGAACTATCTTCTGGTATTATAAAGAAAAGCGAGTTATTGGCGAAAACCATTTGTGGCGTCATTCATGGTGTCTTTGGCTTTTAAAAAAAGGGGTTACTTTACAATTTATTTTTTTTTAGATTTATGATATTAAAACGTCTTTAAGAAATATTAAACATCCGTCAGCTAAAAATAAATGTAAAATGTGTGGTAACTTTTGAATTATACGTAGTTAATAAATATTTGAAACTTTACCAGACAGAACATTTTATGATATACTAAAATCTACTAACATTGCGTTTACGTTGGTTCAGATTAGTAATCAATCTTTAAAAACTCTTCTGGTTCTGGAGGCAGAAGAACTGTTGAAGGTCACATTATCTATTAAACATTATTTACATGATTACGTAAAAAATACTATAAACTCACTTAAGTTTTATAGCGCAGAAGCACATTAATTTCCAGGATGGGTACGGCACTAAAAGCTCCAAAGTACAAAATGCAAACATGTGCATAAAGAAGCAAGCTAATAGCATATCGGCATCAGATGGGTACAATAATAATGAACATTGTTGTTGATGTTTTGAAACTTTTGTTTTTATTATGCCGCTAGTTGTAAGAAAACTCAACCTTGGGTTTATGACAGGGTGTTGGACTCGCTGCTTCTTGCCAAATGTTTGGGTTGCTGGATTTATGACTACCCTCATAAACAGCCGATATATACTAGATTCTAGGTAGCTTTTAAGCAGTCTCTTGTAACCATCCATCTAATACAGACATATTCCATTATTAATAAACTTGTACAACAAATGTTAAGTTACACCCGAGTGTTTTATTTCTAAAACCTTAACAGGTTATGGGCCCAGTTTGCGCGTAGTTCGGAAGTTCCGGTTTCGTTTATAGTTCGCGGTAATTCGCGGTTTGATTCGGTGTAGACGAGGATTTTGTGTGTGTGCAGTTGTGGGACTGCCAAGTTTATTATGGATATGGAGAAAGTGCCTGTAGAGAAGCTCCGTGACCAAAGTAATTGGCCACAGTGGCAATTTGTAATTCGTACATTGCTAGACTGTAATAGTGCGTTAGAAGTGTGTGATGGCACTTTTAAAAAACCGACGGAGGCTGATGGAGAAGTTGGCGCTGCTGCTGCCACACAACTGGAGAAATGGCAGAAAGCAGATAGGTTTGCTAGAAAATTGTTCGTAACAACTGTTGAAGCAAAGCCCCTGCAATTTTTAATGAACTGCGAGGATGCGTCTGCAATGTGGTTAAAGCTGCACTCTATTTATGAACAGAAATCTGAAGAATCGCTGTCTTTACTACAGAAGCAGTTTTTCGATTTTCAATGGAATGGTGCCTGGTCTGTAGCGGAACATATATCTAAGTTGGAGCTATTAGTTAATAGGATGAAAAAGCTTGGTGGTACTTTACCGGAAAGTATGCTTTTAACGAGAGTATTGTCGGTTGTACCTCAAGAGTTCAATCATTTCCACAGTGCGTGGGACTCCACAGATTCAACTAGGAAGACTCTGGAAAATCTGACAACCAGATTGTTGACAGAGGAACAGCGATTAACAAAACGAAACGGTGAAAATGAAAGTGATGAAGTTCACAAAGCGGTCGCCTTATTTTCAAAAGTGAAAGTGGGCGAGGGATCCAGGCAGAAAGGCAAACAATGGAAGAATAGCGGTTGTTATACCTGCGGCAAGAAGGATCACCGGCGCAAGGACTGCCCTGGCTGTTTTACATGCAAATCAAAACACCATTTGGCAAAGGACTGTCCGAAAAAGTCAACTGCATCTGGAAGAAATCCGGTGGCATTTATTGGGCATTCTGTTCGGTCTGGAAGTGAGAATGAATGGATAATAGATTCAGGTGCTTGTGAGCATATGACTAATCGGAAAGATTTGTTCAGCAGCTTCGACGAATTTCATCAGTCATTGATGATCAACATCGGGAATGGCGAAAGGATTAAAGCCCTAGGGAAGGGCACAATAAACATTGAGATGTCGGTCGACAACGAATGGCTACCTGGAGTCATGCATGATGTGCTCTACATCCCGGGTTTGATGTGCAACCTGTTTTCAGTTAAAACAGTGGCGAAAAAGGGAATAAACTTTTTAATAAAGAACCGAGGGCGCGAATGTGTATTTGAGAAGGATCATGAAGTGGTTGCGACGGGATCAGAATTCGGAAATTTATACAAAATAAACTTAAGAGTGATTGTACCAGCAAAAGCGTGCTTAGCTAATAAAAGTGATCAGCTACAGCTATGGCATGAGAGACTAGCACATCAGAATAAGAGACATGTGAAAAGTGTTTTAAAAGACATGCAAATAAGTGTCGAAGTGGACAACGAGTTTTGTGACGGCTGTGCATTCGGAAAAATGCATCGTCAAAGTTTCGGTCACCGTGTCGATCGCTCAGAAAAAGTGCGCGAACGAGTTCACTCTGATGTGTGCGGACCCATGCAGATCGAGTCAACGGGAAGAAAACGGTATTTCGTTATTTTTAAGGACGACGCTAGTGGTTTTCGAACAGTTTACTTTTTACGCGAGAAAAGTGAAGTATACGACAAATTTAAAGAATTTTGTAACGAAGTTCAAACTCGTTTCGGCGAAAACATAAAGGAGCTTAACACGGACGGTGGAAAAGAATACGACAACAATCAAATGAGATCATTGACAGCAAACTTGGGAATTAAACATGTGATGACGCCCCCATATACGCCGGAGCATAATGGCGCGTCTGAGAGAGAAAACAGGACCATCGTAGAAGCGGCTAGATCAATGCTGCACTCGAAGGGACAGTTACCCAAGTATTTATGGGCAGAAGCAGTAAACACTGCCGTCTATGTAATAAACCGAACAGGCCCAACGAAAATTGCTGGCAAGACCCCGTATGATTTATGGTTTAACAAAAAACCACAGGGTCTCGAAAATTTTAAAGTATTTGGAAGCGAATGCTTTGTGCATGTCCCCAAACAACTACGTCGCAAATTAGATAAAAAGGCGATTAGAGGATATTTTGTGGGATATCATGATGGTATGGGCGGTTATCGCATTTATGTACCCGACAAGCACGAAATAATAATTAGTCGTGATGTAATTTTTAAGGACGAACAGCACATTTCGGTAACGGTATCTTGCAATGCGGATACCTCAGTCCCATCTGGTAAGGAGGAAATTAGTGCTGAAGGAACTTTAGAAAATAGTGAGCAAGAATCTCAAAACGAATTTCCAGTTACCAGCGAAGAACCAACGGAATCTGAATATTTCTATGAAGTAGATTTATTTACAGAAGAATCTGAAGATGAACGTGAATGTCACAATAATCGACATGAAATGCAGCTACGCAATCGAAGCGAGATCAAAGCGCCTGAGCGATATGGCGTTTTTGCACTAGCGGCAGTTGATGATGGGGAACCAGGGAATTTTTATGAAGCTTGTGCATCCCCCGATGTCCAACACTGGAAACTTGCCATGGAGGACGAATTAAACTCCCTGTATGAAAACGAGACTTGGAGCCTGGTAGAAAAGCCATCAAATGCTAAAGTTATCGATAACAAGTGGGTTTTCAAATTGAAGAAAAATTCAGACGGTTCGGCGAGATACAAAGCACGACTTGTTGTCAGAGGGTTCTTGCAAGAAGAAGGCATCGACTACACAGAGACATTCAGCCCAGTAGTGCGGTTTGATACAGTGCGTGCAGTTTTAAGTGTCGCCTCAAGGGAAAATTTTATAATACGCCAATTTGACGTTAAAACGGCGTTCCTGTACGGACTGCTTGAAGATGCAAATGTGTATATGAAACAGCCGCGCGGTTTCGAAGACGGTACTAATCGTGTGTGCAAACTTAATAAAAGTTTGTATGGACTTCGTCAAGCGCCGCGATGTTGGAATACTCGTTTCAAAGACTTTCTGCAAGGGTTTGGGTTAAATGAATCAAAGTCAGACCCATGCTTACATGTGAGCCTACAAAATGGACAAAGACTTATTATTGTACTGTACGTGGACGATGGATTAGTGCTTGCATCCCGTCAAGAAGATGCCGATAAGTTTCTACATGCCTTGGAAAATGAATTCAAAGCGGTTATAAATTTGAATGTAAATTCATACCTTGGCATCGAATTTACGGTATTAGACAGTGGGATATTTATTAAACAAAGTGCATACATTGACAAAGTGCTTGGACGTTTCAAAATGAGCGAATGTAAGCCAGTTTCTACACCCATCGATGTGAGTTGGAACAAACGGGCAGATTTAAACAAAAGTGTTGAGAATGTGCTATACAGGGAAGCTGTGGGAAATCTCATGTTTTTGCAAGTAACTACCCGTCCGGACATAGCGTTTGCAGTGAGTGTGTTATCCAGGTGTTTAGATAAACCAACAGAGGCGCATTGGCTGCTGGTAAAACGAGTGTTTCGCTACTTGAAAGGCACGAAAAATTTGGGACTTTTCTATGGGAAAAGCGGAACATTTAAAATCTACAGTGATTCGGATTATGCTGGCGATCCTGAATCCAGGAAATCAACATCCGGTATTCTCTGCAGTTTCAGCGGTACTGCAGTCACCTGGAGAAGTAGGAAACAACAGTGTGTGGCCCTTTCAACCACGGAGGCAGAATATGTGAGTGCCGCGTGTGCCGTCAAGGAAGGTGTATGGTTATCGCGAGTTTTGCAAGATCTCGGTGTGAAAGGTAGTGCGCTCATATTATATATGGATAATCAGAGTGCCATTAGACTTATTAAAAACCCCGAATTACACGATAGATCCAAACACATAGACATAAAATATCATTATCTTAGAGATCTGTATGGAAAGGGTAAACTTAATGTTAATTATGTAACAACAGATGAAGAAATAGCTGATATTTTTTACGAAGCCTTTGTCAAATCAGAAATTTAGAGAAATTAGAGATAAGTTAGGTATACGTGAAATGTAGTTTTAAAAATGTAGTTTTAAAAATATTTCAGAGCTAGATTTAGTAGTCGGTCAAGTTTTAGGGAGAGTGTTGATGTTTTGAAACTTTCGTTTTTATTATGCCGCTAGTTGTAAGAAAACTCAACCTTGGGTTTATGACAGGGTGTTGGACTCGCTGCTTCTTGCCAAATGTTTGGGTTGCTGGATTTATGACTACCCTCATAAACAGCCGATATATACTAGATTCTAGGTAGCTTTTAAGCAGTCTCTTCTAACCATCCATCTAATACAGACATATTCCATTATAAATAAACTTGTACAACAAATGTTAAGTTACACCCGAGTGTTTTATTTCTAAAACCTTAACAATTGTTAATTAAATGACAAGTAGATGTAAAATAGACAATTGTGTGAACTGTATAAAAGGGCACTAAACAGAACTACTGTTTCGGAATTAGAAACCAGGAGATAATCAATTCCACTTGCACCAAATAATACTTTTGAGATTGTTACATCTTCTTCGCAACCAAGCGATAAACAGAATGTCTTACTATATAATGCAAGTTTAAAAAGTAGGCCGGAGAAGAGGCAAATGATTTTTACAACATGTTACGGTATTAATTCATCAGACCGACATAGGTCGTATTGATTATTCAAAAACGGGTACAAACTACAGGGTTCGCCGGCTTTACTAAAAAGAACACAGATCTTAATGTGCTGGAGCAGATTTTGTTGCTCCGATTCCTCGCACTTAGCGCAGTCGGGAAGGCGTGGTTCGAAAGCTCAAGGAAAAACCGGCGGCACTTACCCTAAAGATTGCTTAAAATAGATGCCTAGAGCGCCACTTGTTTCTAGATAGGGAATGGCAAACGTGTTAGAAACAAGAACACACACGTAGCCTATGGGGAAGTCCTCCGTGTAAGTTGTCCTCGCCGCGCTGTCCAAGCCTCCACCGAGTCTTCAGATAGAACACCAAGAGTGGCCATAAACAAATGACTTACCTTAGGGCACACCCTTGTTAAATAGTAACAAAAGCACACCAATACTGGCCCAAATTCTGGGGGCTTGCTTGCTCATAAGCCATGCTTTAGCTTTACAACTGCAGTTACACCTGGCTTTTGCCCAAACTAAATTACTTAGGAACCCAGAAGGGGTTCAGAACTCGACAAATAAACCGACTGACTTTAACAGATTTATTATAGAATGAGTTAAATTTACAAACAAGTTTACACTGAAATAATCGCCCGGAGGCGAGTTTAAATTTAATAAAAAAGAAAAGCACACCCTACTTGAACATGAAAGGGTACCCAAGCAAAGTTACCTTAACGTCTAACGATGTTATTACAAAATACAAGACAAGATATCCAGGGTCAAGCCCCTGATGTCAACAAGCAAATCAAATTCAAAAATTCGGCGAGCGTACGCAAAGTTTTGATCACTGGGGTTGCACAGTAAAAATTACAGACGCCACTTATCTCGGCACACAAGATATATCGCACATACAATAAATACCTGGAGCTGTAAACATGTTGGGGTAGCGATGACGTCCTCGGCGGAAGCTTGGCAAAGCTGCTGCAGGGGGATCCAACTTGAAAGAGATAACGGGTCGGCGACGGAGCTGACGAAGATGACTTTAGTTTCCGGGGTGGCCCATCGAACGTAATCGGAAGTTGCAACTGCAATAATCCTCGAACGACACGAGTACACACAGGCGGGGATAATAAAACGACGTTAGAACTAGGTATATGTGCACCAATGGCAAACTTTGCGTCCCTCTGTACTTTGAGAGCGGACAACAAACGATACGATATACGACGTTTTCCCCAATAAAACGATTCGCGGGCCTTTCCCTTAACTTCACGACCGACTCGGAGTTCTTTTTGCACCTACGGCTATGAAGCTGTCCCCGAACTACTTCCAGCACGAAACAACGTAACCCCCCCGGTTCCGAGGACCAGGGTGTGAACTTCACCACACAACTGTGTTATTCGAGGGTTCGTTACTAAGTAATTATTTCAAATGCACAGGGCTTAAGAACAACGTAACGGAAGAAAGTTTTGAACTCCAAAATTAATAATCCCACATACCCGGTTAACTAAGGGTTTATCAAACTTTATTTCCCATGGTCCCAAACCTGGACGTAAAATGCGTGGGCTGAGAACACCACAAAGAAGGCTTTAACGGGTGATGCAATTGCTGAATTGGCAAAAGATAAGGCTTAAAGGAAAGTTTCCCACAATGAACGAAAGCTACTGCGTATCGGATTAAAATTCAAGGGCTTAAATATCAAATTACAAGAACAACAAAAAGCAATACGTAAAACTTTAAAGTGTTAGCACGCATTATTGACAATAAGAAATCAAAGAAGGAATTCACGGTCACGAGCATCTGAACGCTGGCTAAAATGAATTCGAATATAAACTAGTACAGGGCCGAATCCAGGAAATTTTAAATAGAATAATTTCAGCTTAAATGCACTAATAATACCCAATCGTGGAATTGATAACAAGGTAGCTTAATGACGTTAAAATCACTTAACAAACATCTATAGGAAAATAAGGTGTACCTATTTAGGGTCCTATGAAATGCAACTGCATTTAGCATTAATATCAATTAAATTTATTAACCTAACAGGCAACAATATCAGTTCTAAGTTTAGTGCTATTTCCCATTTCGTATATCATTGAAATTCGAACTTTTTTATGATACTTAGAGAAAGTTATGGTTAAGGCGACTTTGAACAGGGAAGTCGTTATGAAAAATGCCTTCTGAACTTATTGTGTTAAATACAAAGCATATTTGTTTCAAAAAAGCAACTTGAATGCGATTTCCAATAGTGGTGTTAATAAATTTTGCACTTGGTTCAGATTAAATTATAGACAGAATATACGAGAGTTGATCCTTATGTTCCAACCCTGACCTACTAATAATACCCATAATCAAATGTTAACAACTTTATTTTTCGACATAATCCCCCTTAACCTAAACACACTTTCCCCATCGGTGCTCCAACATTCCGATTGCCTCCTGGAAGAAATTTTCTCCAATCTTGTAAAACCACTCATTTACGTTGCATATGACTTTTTCATTGTTCGATTTTTTTTCCTCGAAGATCTTTGAGTTTTGGGAACAGCCGGTAGTCGCTTGGGGCCAAATCTGGAAAACAGGGGACGATTTCAAACACTGCATTACGAATGGCAGCCATTCAATGAGCGACTTGTGCACTGCAGCATTGTCTTGGTGGAACAGGATACCCTTGCGTAACTTTCCTCGCCGTTTTTCTTTTATATCCGTACGCAATTTGGCTATAAGATTGGCATAGTAGGAGCCTCTTATAGCAGCTCCTGTTTGGAGGTAGTCAATCACCAATAACCCTTTATCATTGCAGAAAGCTGAAGCCATAATTTTACCGGCTGATGCGACGACCCTTAATTTGCGAGGTGGCGGGGATCCCGTGTGTTTCCACTCCTTACTCTGCATTTTTGTCTCTGGATCATAATTATGCACTCAAGTTTCATCCATTATCGCGTACCGATCAAAAAAGTTCTCCTTATCCAGGCGTACAGTGTCCAAAAGCCACCGGCAGATGTCCTCTCCTGTCGGCCTGTGATCTGCTGAAAGCATTCGCGGAACCCATCTGGCCGATGATTTTTTCATTGCCAAAATATTGGCTGTTATGTTTTGAACTACATGGAAAGGAAAGTCTGTTTCCTCCATGATTTGACGCAGAGTGACTCTTCGGTTTGCTAAAATTATATCATGGACTGTTTGGACGTTTTCTTCAGTAGTAAGGGTGTGTGAAGGACCTCCGCTATGTTGATCTTCACAGGACGTTCTCCCACACTTAAACTCGCGGCACCACCTCTCACTACGTCATAGGACACAGCATATTCCTCTAAAGTCACAGTTAAATCATCATGGATTTCTTTTGGGGTTAACTCCTTTCTTTGCATATATTTGATCAAGCAGCTTTGCTCTTTGGCGTCCATTCCAGCACTGAGAGCATAATAGGAATGTAGCTTGCCATTAAATATATTTTGAATTTTTTATCTTGATAGGAAATAGGTTAGGGGTGGAGCATAGGGATCAACCATCGTAGTATACTGCGTTACAAGATTGGTAAGTGCCCTAGAATAGATCGAGAAAAAGTCCGAAGGGCCAAGTTTTCCTACTTTTTGAGACCTGTTCCAACAAGGCACTTAACGACGTATTGTATAACATATTTTGCGCTATCAACAAATAAAAATAAAAATTCGGTTAAATACTACAAATATTATTGGCCTAAATAAAGCCCGTTGTTTCTGTAGTAACCAAATACAAAATAATTTTCCTAGGACCGCTACAAACATAACGGGCCCGTTATTCTGTTTTTTTCATACCAAACTACAAGGATACGGTAAGTTGACCATTTTAGTCAGAAATAACAAACCCGAAGACAAGTAGAAATAGGTTGGTAGCGCAAAAAATATACTTCAAACTGATTATTCTAGAAAAATGCAATTTTAATTCTCCTTTTCTAGTTGTTTGCATAGGTGAAATTCTGATGTCCCAACTAGAAGGTTAGTAAATTAAAAATCTGATAAGCCGTCCGTCGTTAATTAACTTAACCCGTAGTTCTCTTTTTATGAGCAGAATATCATGGCAAGAAAATGTAGGTAGAAGCGATTTAAAAACGGAATACTGCGCGTGTAAGCTAATAAAATTCCTAGCCGTGTCTTTTTAAGTGACAGCGACAGTGTGTCTAGTCATACACCGTAAGAGTATTAAGTGTCAAACTGTAACACAGCTACTGCAGTGCTTCTTCAGGCAACATTTTTATATAACTGCAGCCTGTTATGCTTGTGTAATTTTCTATGTTTGTGGAATATATGCTCCTTTCCCTAAAAACGATAATCTTGTAAAAGTTAGTTAACTGAAATATTTTTTTGTTCACATCCGCTTTTAAAGACTCAACCGCTTGAACAAACCGTTTCACAAGTTTTACCGTCGATTCTATCAGTTTAAAGTTTTAGACACGTACAAATAAATTGAATTTGAGTTGCTCTTGAGTTAATAATATTGGGAAATTTCGATCACTGACGGAAAATGACGTGTACTGCCAAGACCAAGCTAAGAAAGAAGTTATTGATGCTCAAGTGTACATATGCGGTATGACTGAATTAGAGTCTAGACAACGGAACGCACAAAACGCAGTCACCTGGCACTCTGTACTGTAGCTAAAACACCAAGCAAATGTAGCGAGATATCGTTCAGGAAATACATTGGCTTTGAAAGCTGAAGTGACAGATTATTTCAAAAACTAAAATTCACCCTTGCCGATGAAAGTTTCTAGGTTCAAGTAATAAATTGTGGACCGTTTTCGCTGAAATGTGACAGTCGGAAGGATGTTATATCAAAATGAAAGCGTTCACAGGTCGATTATTGCTGAATCTCTAACGTTCAATACTTTCTGTAACTATTTGACAACACTGAAACTCGAGTAGAGCGTCAGTAAAAAAGCAAATCAGCGGCTATTGACAACATAGTTTATTTTTGTTTGTGCTGCACTGTAAAACGCATGCGTTACTATTGACGGATCATGTATTTATTAATGAATAACTCGACGATTTTAAAGATATATTGTAATGGTTTTAGAGTAAGGGGTTAATATTAAAAAGATATCAAAGCTATTTAAAATGGTTTTGGTAAAATAATTAAATAGAATTTAAAATTCAATTGAACGATGCAATATTAGAAACAGAAATATTCTAACATAATTTAATTATTATCTGAAATAATAAAAAATATTCGACTTAGAAGCAGATATTTTAAGAATCGCTCCTGCTCATTCTCAAACCACGATTTCGACAAAATCAATAAAATTAATTAATATACAGGGTGCTTTTCAAACAGATAAAAAAAAATCAAGAGTAAACTATGTTTATTAGAAAAGATAACAAAAAAAAGTATTAAGAAAAGTTGTTTAGAATTAAGAGTGATGGAAGACTTCCAATTTTCAGACAAATCGGCCTACATTGATTTTTAATTTTTTTTTTATACCAACATACCTTTTATTGTAGCTGTAGAAGGCACTCCATTATTTTTGTAACATCTTAGTTCATGAACCAGTTAGAGTTCCTCTTACAGCCACGATAAAAAGTATGTTGGTATAAAAATTTAAAAAAAAATTAAAATCAAGGTAGGCCGATTTGTCTGAAAATTTAAAGTCTACCATCACTTTTAATTCTAAACAACTTTTCTTAATACTTTTTTTGTTATATCTTCTAATAAAGGTAGTTTACTCTTGGCCATTTTTTTAAAATCGGTTCGAAAAACACCCTGTATATTAATTAATTTGATTGATTTTCTCAAAATCTTGGTTTGAGAACGAGCAGGAGCGATTCTTAAAATATCTGCTTCTAAGTCGAATATTTTTTACTATTTACACCATATGTGATCTGAAACAGCGGACACACTGCATAACATGTAATACATATGTAGAGTGTTGAAATGTATAAATAATGTTAAGGAGATATATTAATTAATTTTATGTGCAAGAACAATTTTGACTTAGTAAAATGTAAATGGTTGTAAACGGCTGAAAATTCTAAATATAACCCTTTATTAAATCTATTTGGTATGTGAAGGGTTGTATATTACAGTAAAATTATCGAGGCGAGTAAAAAATTAATATTTAAAAATAATTTGATATGACGAATTTATGGAGGAGAATCAAAATGGTGTGAGTACCATATATTAAACAATAACAATCTACAGAAGCAAATTCTGAAATTGGATGCAGAACTAAGTTTATTATCAATTGATTACATCATATGAATTGGATGGCGGAGGCTGGAATTACTGGAAGTAGCTTATATTGAGTTTGATGGCAGAGGGACATCTTATGGGTTGCATAAATAAAAGGGGTTTTCATCTACTGGAATTGTACTTCGCAAAGCTTGTCATTGAAGTGACATTTTTTGGTAGTTTGCGTCTATCGAGGTTGGTGGTACTTGGCGGTCAGAGGATTGTGAATTTTGGAAGAAAAACGTGGATGGCCGTTGCTTCTAGTCAATATTGACAGTTCCGTTGGAGAAGATACCATGTGTCTTATCGTTTTTGGCTGAGAGGGCCTTGCTATTCCTGGTGGTCGAGTACATTCATAATAGGAGTTGTGTGGACATTAGGAGACTTCTGTGTGTGTACTGGATGCGATTTGGATTTATAAAGGAGCATATTAGGGTCAGTGAGATCTGCAGGTATTTATAGAACAAACTGTGGTAATTATAAAAGGGGTTACTTACTACGTAATGCTTGTTGAATGACCGGTAGTGTAATGAAAAGGTATTTGTGATTGATTTCATAAGTGTATAATTTAAGATGATAGTAGTGACAGACATTCAAATTGTCATATAATTTCGAACTTGGTTTTCATTAAACAAAAAGGATACGAATTTTCATGAACTAAAACAGTCTTAATTCATATTCTTATATGGGCATTTCGCCACTCTGCAAATTAAAATATTAAATAACGAAAATATTAACAACGAACGTTTCGAGGGTTAAAATATTAAATAACGAAAATATTAACAACGAACGTTCGTTGTTAATATTTTCGTTATTTAATATTTTAATGGCGAAATACCCATATAAGAATATGAATTATGAATTCACGCCACAAAGAAGTTTCAGAGATTATCTAAAACAGTCTTGCTTATGCATGAATCCTACCTGAGTTTTTTTAAGAGTAAATTTTTCTGCCTGAGCTAGTTATATTATTTAATAACATTGATAATTCATAATTTGTAAAAGGGTAAATGAGTACTTAAATTAAATTTAAAAAGAGAATTGATTAAAAATAAACTAAAACATAAGAAAGTCAAATGTAATTGTTATAACATAAAACCACTTACAAATACAAATACCATTGCACTACAGTCAATTATAACATAAAATATATATTCATTTAGAGTACACGAGGTTTGTCTGGTAACTATTTGTTCAATAACAATGGCTCTCCAACTGGTTTTGCCGCTGTAGTGAAATTGAAATGAAAAGGAAATATATCTAAACTCGAAGAAAGAGTAGAACGAAGCAAAATAAAAAGGGAAATAGCCAGGATACACCGAAAGTAACAGTTGGGAAATTATTACAGTATATTAGTATCTATATAGTCGGACAACAGTAGGTGTTGAAGAAGGTGCGAAAACAAAATCTACTATTATTAAAATTATTGTAGTCATCAAGAAACTGAAAGAGTTAGAAGTATCCGCAGAGACGTAATTTTGATTAGTTCATTCAAGAACGTCTATAAACTTTGCTTCGTGTAATACAAATACTAAACATGGAACAGGCACATTTCAGTAGTTACGTCTTGCTAATGCGCAGTAGGTAGCTTGACTATGCTGAAAAACTTAGTAGCTGTTCAGCGTATGGCTATATATAACATATGTTTTATATAAAATTTACAATGCAATTAACTTTCTGGCTAACGAGACACATTTTACCTTCGATGCAGGAAGCTATAGATTGACATGACTTGTTTTTGATTTTGTATGATGACTTTGTTTTGGCTTTCTCTTTACAGACTCTTACAACGTCATTTCCCGATGGAAACTGAGTATAGCAAAGGGTTTTCTAATAAATGCATCCTTCTAACTTTTTATTGCTGAAATTCGTGAAACGTGTAGGGGTCCTAAAAATGGTCCTGTACAGTTTTTAATAATTTGTGTAGTCGTAATTGGCATTACTTTTTTTAAGCCATTATGTATACAGCTTCGTAGAACTACTTTTCGTATTTAGAAATTTCAAGCCTTAACTTTACTGCTTAGCAGTAAGATGCATTATGAAGTTCCTTTTGGTGACATTTAGTAAACGAATTTATCCGAAAAATAGTATCCGGAGACACAGCCAAACTCTTTCCTTTTCCTCTGCGATTGGAGCCTCGTAACTTGTTGAGTAGTGCTTGTTATGGATGTTACATACTGTACATTTTAAATTTATTATAATTTTACAACTAGTAATTGCATTTGCTTTGTGCATTTTTTAGATTTATGCTGTATATGGTATTTGTCAAGATTAGTAGTCGGGTGGTTCATCGAGATATATCCACGCTATCCGGCGATGGTGTAAAGAGCTTGCTTTATCTACGATTCCACTCAGTAGTCTAGAATGCTAGGTGATGCTTTCTTAATTAGGAAATGTCTTACTACTTCGCCGAATCCATTCCGAGCACTAGTATTGTGTCAAATGTTTTTGTGGGCGCTAATGTTTAAAATGTACCATAGTATTTTCGTGAATTCTCCAACCTATTTTCATTAAAGTATTGGCATATGAACTTATTTAAGCTTTATTATTTTATTCTTACCTATCCACATATTTTTCCTGTGTCCTTAAAATTAAGCTAATGGAGGAGACCTACAAGGTAAGTTACTTTGGTTTAGGCTGTTGGTTAGATTGTGTCCTCTATTTTGAGATCAATGGCGCATGTGTTCAATATTGCTTTATGTTTTTTCTATTAAATTCGTGGCGCTATGACTTTTTCATTGCTTCGAAGGCTGCAGCTGGATTGGGATCGCGAGCCAGTGGAAGCACTACTTTCAACGTCCTATAATAAACCATAATATTGCCAGGCAAGCGAAACTAAAACATTTAAATGTTCTAAATGAAATCATTTTAGGGACTAGAATGTGCGCATTTACTTCATTTCTCTGCTGTGCATTAATATATAGTTAAAATTGGTAGCAGCATAAATCCAATCCATTTAAAACTTGTGCGTAGGGCAACTAAGCTTTCAGCACTCCACAAAAGCGTGATTCGTCTATTTCTTTAAATAGTTTTCCAATAACTGATAAGACGCCTCAAAATTTAAAAATAGTGAGGTTGCAACATTATTCCATTCAGTTACATAGCTTAATAATACATAGCCCAAAATCAGCGGTAAATGAGAGAATAAAAGAGGAATTTGAGTAACTAAAACACTCTTGCTTTGGTTTTTGTCAAAATCATCGACGTTCTTTAAATAGATACTCCTAAGTACCTATAGCAAAAGCGCACAGACGTTAAAAATACGAAACAGCATTGATGACCCACGGGATGTTGCTTCAAAAAACATTAATACCCACAGGGCTTGTGCTTGCGCTGGAAAAACATAAAATAATGATTTTTCTCTTTGCTTTTGTAGTATTACATGAGCCAGCAGCGCCGTATCTTTGTTCGAATTGAAAAAGTACTAAGGCTGGCTTTATTTTCATTTATTACCTTAATTTTGGTAACCAGTAAATATGCTCTTATTAGGTTTATTCCTTTTCCAATTTCGAAACATTTACACGAGAAACATTGTATCCACTATTAGAATGCTGCTTAAACTTGGCCCGGAGGCAGCGATGTTAGTGTTGTTTAACGACCATGAAGTGTTGGCAACCTACACTCGAACATGCTGGTATCAGTGCAGATACACCAACGTAATACAACCCAATCCTTCTCTAATTTAACCTGAAACATTACTTTCTCCGCTAAACTCTTATGCTGCCCTTCGCTTTAATTTGCATTTAACCAAATTCAAAACATTAAAGCGATTTACCCAACATTCGACGCCGTTACTCTTGGCTTGCCTGCTACATACTATTTAAAAATCGCGTTTGGGATATTTTATATTAGTTATGCAGTCATTTTTGTAAGGTAACTTTTTCATTTTGTTTTATGAATTTATCTGTTGATGTATGCTGAATAGCGAAAAAATTAATAATCCTAGATTTGGCTCTCAAGGCGTGTAGTCAGTTTTCACACTAGTGATTAATTGACTTTCTGCAAAAACTTGACTTTACAAATTAGATCACGACAGGAAAGCATTGCCTTAGTAAAAATATTGCACAGTTCGGGTGTGCTTTTACAAAACTGCTGTGTTTATTTGTCGATCGAACAGAAAATGTCTACGTGAATGCCCTTGTCGCACCCCTTTCTTCAATAAGTATTGTTTGTTTGTAATGGACAAGGTTTAGGCATTCGGAATACCAGAGTATTTAGACATAAGCTGCTATAGTCATATGTTAAAATTTTGCCGAGTTCCAACCCTAGCAAGAGATATTTTATGCTACACATCGTAGTAGCATAGGACCCACGGCTTTACATCACTTCCCAATGATGGCATTCTGTAGAGATTTTTGTCCGCATTTCTTTTTTATTTTTAGAAACTTCAACGGAAGCGAGGATCGAACTCGTGACCCTTAGCTTAGTAGTCAGAATACGGCGCGACGTCAATAAGTATGTCTTGTCATGCCCGAATTAATGATAATAAGTAATAGATACTTTTTTATGTATTTTTTCAAGTTTTTCTTATTTTGTTTTCTTTAAAATTTGCCCTCGAAAAAACTAGGACCTTATATACGACCATAAAATTTAATTATCGACTCGCGGAAAATAGTTGAAGACCTATGAAACGCGAGTGAATTAACATTTTCCACTGATTGATAATAGTACTTTATGTAACTAGTCCTCAAAGCAAGGCTTTAGGGGACGAGTCGTAATGTTTCCGGACGAGGCGGAGCGAAGCGCAGCCGAGTCCGTAATATGAAGGTGAGTCATCTAAAGCCATTTGAGGACGTGTTGCATACAACGTTTTTTTGTATTAGCTCTCCAAACATTATAATACGAAGTTTCAATTACCATTAACGCGGCATTATATTAGGAGGCCGCGCGAAAATGTATTTTTCGCTCCCCAAACTGGTTACTTTGGAAACTGTCTAGGATTCTCAAAATGGCCATTTAGAGGCCTTGTACTTAAAGTCGTCATGGCAACTAATGTTTGAGTCCGCTAAAATGTTGCCATGACGACTTTAAGTACAAGGCCTCTAAATGGCCATTTTGAGGATCCTAGACAGTTTCCAAAGTAACCAGTTTGGGGAGCGAATACAAAAAAATAGAATTTTATGGTCTTGTATAGAAAATAACTATTGCTTTTGTCAAATCTATTGACAAAGTTAGAGCCGAGAATTTTCAGTCTGTTCCTTAGGTGCCATGACCCGTTGAAAGTGATAAGTATGTAGACTTTATTTACGAAATACTTGATAAATCTAAAATAGTGTATTATGATACTACTGTATAGGTAAATCTTAAAAGCATGTACGACGAGTCTAAGAGCACGACGCAAAGCGGAGTCCTTTTAATCTACGATCGCAAGAGAAATATAAAAACGTAGTTTGGTGACACTTTTTCTGTCACATTGTGTTAGATTTTCTAGGTTATGTTGAAATTAAAACTTACGGAAAATAGTGTTTTAATATAGTATTAAAACACGTAATTCGGGCGCTAATATTAAGAGTGCTACAAAGGTCACTTTTGACAAACTGTGCAAAAAGTTGTCATTTTGACACAATCGTAAAATGTTTATAGTAGAACTTCAGCAGAGTTTTATTTATAACTGAATAATAAACTTCCGAATGTGCAACAGTCAAACAAAGTGATAGTATTTGGCTTGTGCTAAGCTATGGTTTATTTTCTGCTATGTCTAGCACCAGATCCAGTAGATATAGGAGAGTACCGCCACGTCCGCCATGTTTGTTCCTTTGTCATATGCCTCACTTTGAGGTTTGTAGCACAATTCCGTCAACGTGACATTTATTGGCAATCCGAAATTTTACTTAAACTTGGCAAGACTGTAAGTCTCTGTCAAATTCTAGGAGAGTAGGTTAGATTTTGTTTGTTATTTGACAGAAACTGAGGGAAAACATAACCTGATAACCTCGAATTTGACATAGACTTACAGTCTTGCCAATTTCAAGTAAAATTTTAGACATAACTCAATCAGTCATTGCTGATGGGAACAAAAATGGCGGCGATGGCGGCATTTTTACTGATCAACGAATGGCGGTACTCTCCTATATCTACTGGTTCTGTCTAGCACGTTCTTCTCATGCCATCTCTCATCAATAGCTCTACCTAGCATCTCACATGTTTTAAACAGTCAGTTTCTCGTCGTTACGAAGTTCTGATAGAAACGTTGCGACTAAGGTACCGCAAACAATACTTCCTTAATGCAGCGGCTCTTTTAGCTAGCACATAGTGCGTTTACGTATACTACGAGGGTTATACCGAAAGTCATGGGCAATGTCACATAGCTGGCAACACTTCAATATCCAACAATTGAGTGGCACTAACTCTTGTTATATTTTTGAGTGAGATATAATATTATTAGCTTGCATCACGTGTCGGTAAAGAAGCGCTAAAAGGAGCAGATTTCCGCCGTTGACGCTCACCGGGGTTCACCGTGTGCATGAAGATGTGTGCATGAATGTTGGTGGTGCTAGCCGATACATAAAGCATTTTACATAGGGGAATACGAGCATACAAAATGAGTCTTAAAGCAGTCGTTCTCGAACAACCTCAAGTGAACCCGAAAGGGAAAGAGTTGAAATCATTAAAGAAGGCAGATATACGACGATGAACGCAATTAGAGTAATATTTGGAAAAAAGCACAATCACTGGAAGCTTAGGTTATCGTAAAATTTGCACCCGCTGAGTATCGCGTCTACTGACCCGCTTGAACTTGGAAAAATTGAGAACATGGGGTGAGAAATTCTCCCTCACCCTTCATTCTGTTCTGATCTGACACCCTCCGATTACCATCTCTTTGGTTTTGTGATGAATGAAGCACTTCGGACAGCTGAAACGGAGTTCTACCGCAAAGACATTAAAACTTCCAGAACGGTGGCAAAAATGTGTAAGAGAAACTAGGATTATGTAGAACAATAAACAGATGCGTATCAATTTTGTTAGTACCCTCTTATATCTGCCTATTCAGAATTATAATAGTTCTCCATTACGCAATGACATTAAGAGAGTATGACATTAAAAATTTGAATGAAGCAAACAAATTGAAACGTGTAGCAATCTACTTGTCGGCACGATGTCATGCCTCATTTTTCAAACTATGGTACTCAATTACTCCGAAAAGGACAATATTAGAGTATTTGTTTATTAAAAATTTGAATCAAAATGATCTGTTCTATAAGAGCCCAAAATATTGCACGCTAATGATCAAACCAAGCCTCAAATATATTATGAGGTGGCTCTAACTTAAACCCTCTTCAGAAATTAACTGCATTATTTTATTTCTGTAAAACACTACACCAGTGCGCACTTAGTGGTTTATAGCTTTTTCCATTTGAGACCAACCCTCACCTTGTTAATGTATATTCATGATTTGAGCACACAATGCATTGTAATTATAAAATGTAATTTTGAACTATTGCAGCAAATGAAAGGTGAAATGAGGAGCAATAGACTGTCATCATGATTTAACTAGCAGCGAGTTTAATAAATGTCACATGAAATATTTTCAATCAGAAAGGTGTAAACAGAGAGTATTTTTAAGGGAGAAAATTTTAGGCATTATTAAATAACCGTAAATTCTAAAGGCCCCGGTTATTTGACCTAAGAATTAAAAAGTGCGAATTTTGATTGAGGCAAACAATAAAGACGCGTTTTGATTCCTCCTTCGACACTTGGAAATAGCGCATTAAATAGTAATTCCATTTCAGACTATATTCGTATTTTCTTTGAGTTTCCCCATATTCCCACTTAAATACTTCCCTAAAATTCAACGAACAGCGCTTTGCGATTTGTAATTCAATATAATTCTCAAACGGAAGTCCCCTCTCCATATTATGAAGCAGTGTTATTGTCAACGGAGCCCTACAGGAGAAACGGGAAGCCAAAGGTTTTATTGATTAACTTCCTTTTTGGTTAGAAGCCATTAAGTTTGCGAGTTGGTCGGACCTCGGCAAATTAAAGTTCGAACCTTTTCGCTAATGAAGTGCTTGGTTTCGTTTTATACACACTTGCAATTCATGCCCCTGTTTTCTTCGTGACGTTGAATGATCGGTTTTGAGATTAACCGACGGCGATTAGCGTCAAAAGACGATGCCATCATTCGACAACAAACGACGACTTTCTTTGGAGCAGTTATCAATTTTTCCTGCAGATTCTCGCAACTTGTCGCGATATTTTTAAAGGCTGTTTGCTCAGGCAGCGCTTTCCCATTCCTTAATGTAATTTTAAAATTTGCGAGATCTTTTTTAGGTTACTCTGGGAACCCTCTCGACGTTCTCTCCTTGAAACACAATGACACCCAGCAATTCTTGATGTGGCGGTCTCGTAAAATGAGATGATTCGAAAACCTAATCTCATGTAATGCTTTTCATCAAATGCAGATATTTTAATAGCGCGGCTTGATGCAATCCAGTTCGAGCGCCGATCGCCTCAAGCGTTTGTAAACGAATTTATGTATCCGATTGAGTGATGCGGCGCTTTCCCTGTTGAGTTTTAAAAATGTCAGCAATTATTTCTGAGCGCAGCGATGGGTTGCCGCTTTGGGTTACGTGATACACAGGGAAACATCACGCAATTCTCCTCTTCGGAAGTTTTTTGTGTTGAAAAATGAAAGTTTTTGATTGTAATTCCATACTTATTAGCTGAAATCTTACTTCCATTGTTATTTCGCCTATTAGTTTATAGAAATAAATATTCTTCTCATTCTTCTCTCGGATAGATGAAATAATACAGCAATTACATACATCCACAAGAGAGTAGACGTCAAAAATCTAGACAACAGACAACTGCAGGCCAATCAGTCTACTTTGCTACATATAGAGGCTATTCACTGAAGTACTAGTCAAAAGCCTTGAGAAGAAATTAGACTTCTATCAGCAACGCGGCCGAGATGGTTCATAATTCAATATTAGTGACCATCTACAGACTCTTAACCGCTTCAAAGAAATGTCGCGAATACAGAAAGCCAACAATCTGGACATTCGTCGACTACGGAAAGGCATTCTACTCGATAGAGTAGTGGGATATGGTGAAATGGGTTTTGACAAGCTGGATGGTTAATGGAACATGTATTCAGTTGCTTAATCGTCGGCATGTGTCAGACTGACCAGTTCAGTCTTGAGGTAGATGTTCGGCAGGGCGACACAATTTCTCCTAGGACAGTTTCTGCGACACTGGAGAATATATGACTTCAACACGAAGTGTACGAAGTATTGAAATTCCCTCATATCGAAAACCACTCTAAAAGTCAAATATCTCTAAAATTCGTGTCAACCGACTAATGAACCCACTATACCAAATCTCCGTCTCGGCTGCGCGGATCCTTTGGTGAAGACCCCAGCCCACTACATCCCTCCCTCGTATTGGGGGGTGCCTAAACGTGCTGTGCGGTGTACGTATGTTAGTATATATACACGGTTCCTGTCGTCAGGAACCTTCCTGAGGTCTTGGTTCGTTTCCAGACGATAGGTCCTCCGAAAATGAAGGCAACAAGAACTTTTGAGGTATGGTCGAAGGTAAAAAAATTTTTTTTTATAAATAATTTCTTCTTCTTCACTTTCTAAATA
>OW679197.1:97382201-97706174 GCA_940337035.1 Agriotes lineatus
GGTCCTTGATTTGTGGATCCAATGGCTCAACTCTTAGTACATATAGGAACTCTATCGCACATATAGTCTGTTTTTTTGCTTTATGATTCAGAGCAGGCCTTGCATTTATATTATTTTAGCAGTGTACACCAGTTTAGTTACAAAATATACCTAACGTCAAAATCAAGGTCCCCGAGATTGTCACGTTGACACTTCAATAACATTTAATAAAATGCCACGAAAAAGCAGCATTAATAGTACAGCTAAAGTAGCTATAAGACGCTGTTTTACTAATATAAAAGATATCAATGGTAAATTAAGTAAAACAGCCATCATTGGAAGAGTTGGTCAAATCCTTGATGTAAGTATTAATAATTAAACCTTTATAAAATTTATTACAATTTGTTATTATGTTATATTTTGAATGAAACTCTGTTTAATATTCTAAATGAAGCAAAATCACAACTCCAGCAACAACTGAATGACAATATGAAAAAGGAAAAAGAATTTTTAACTTGGGAGGACTATAGTTTCAGGGAGGATATTAAGAAACTAAATTATATCAGGACTCGTTTAAAATTATACTACACATTAAGAAATATGAAATATAAATACAAAATTGTGAATGGAAGAAAATTGGTTTGTGAGAAGAATCATGTAATTTCGGCGAAGATTACTTCTTTAAAGAAATATTTACAATTTCGAAATTCTAGTGAAAAATGTATGTTCCGGTTTTTGGATAAAACTGGATATTTCGGAATGGAACCAGTCTGCATAGGTAGACCCACGACACAGACTTGAAAAGTAATCCATCTAAAGTTAAGACGGAGAGAAAGAGATATACTATTTTGCATGCAGGATGCACATCAGGATTTTTACCAGGGTGTGACTTACTGTTGGGTTCGGACAATAATGACAGCTACTATCATAAGTGTATGAAAGGTGGCATTTTTAAGCAATGTTGAAAAAAACAGTTAATCCCTCTTATATGTTTAACATAAATAATAACTTCTACAACACAGATTTGCAAATAAAAGTCATCAGCAAGTTTTTAATAATATATTTCCACATTAGAACATATAGAAATTTTATGGCGTTTCTGTACAGTTACATAACGACCATGTTTAAATAAAATTTCTTAAAATAAAGCAATACCTTATTTAATGTTAATGGTTGAGTAATTGTAGCTTTCTTTATGTATTATAGAGCTTATAAGATAACACATTGACAGTTGTAATAAGTTTTTGACATTACTAGTGTTTTTTCTTTTTAACCAACTATCTACACTGTTACAAAAATGCAAAAACAAAGCCTGCTCTGAATCATAAAGCAAAAAACAGACTATAGTAGCTGACTATTTTGGTGTGCTATATACAACCCTGCCACTTATTTTGAGTTGGGCCTTAAATAGTGAAAATTATTCAAATTTTTTTCAGAGAAGCTCATTGCGCCCGAACTCGCCACATTTTTTAAGGCACGTATTTTCGAAATATTTGCATAAAAATCATCTATTACGTTTGCTTGAAGTCTAAATACTGTAAAGGTTTTTAATAATTTTCTAAAAATACCCTTGATTTATCAATCCGGCACATTGCGCCCAAACATGTAAATAATTTTTTTCTTTTCATTTGTTTCAGGTCAAGTAAATGTTTTTTTGCAGAAAACTTTTGTGTTTTCTTTTATTTTGACTTATCTAATAATGATGCACACCACTTGCAGTTGTATAATTAAACCTAATTAGGTGTTTATTATGTTTTTTTTTTTGGAAGTGTGCCTATCAAACACATTGCGCCCGAACTCGGCGGTCAAAATATTGCGCCCGACGGAAGGTTAAAGGCTAGTATTTTCTTAACGACATTTTCGAGCATTCATGTTCCTGGAAACTTCAATTCTAATTAACCTGAAGAACAACTTGGTACATTTGGCTTTATTATTTCGTCGACAAAAAAGTAAAGTTAATTAGGGACAAGTATTAGGTAAAACAAATAATTTTCAAACACAGTTTAGAACGAACCCATAGCAATTAGTTGTGGAAACATGTAACATTTTACTTTAAATTGATATCCATTATATTATATTTACTTCTCGATTAACTTTTCGATGATAATCTAAATGTTTTCATCCGAGTTAGGAATGTATTCGGAACTAAATATTTTTTTGCTACGATAGTGCAATAAAGTATAGCGTCGTGCATCGTTATGAGTAGATTTTATTGTCCTCGCAGCAATTTAGTAACAAAGTTATAAATTTTTATTTGAAAGGTAAATTTTTAAATACACTTTACAGTTGTGACAATTGTTGATATTTATACTTGGCAGTAACGTTTTTATTTATTTCAAGTAATTTGTTCCTACTACGTTGTTTGTGGGTCTTGAAGTTGCCTTTCTGATTCCCTACCCACTATAATTTGTGACAAGAGCCTTCTTTGCAATTGATAATCTATTCACCAAGGAGTCTTCCATCTATGCTTCGTCGTCGATTTCCAACCGCCATATCTCTTAATACCTAATATGTCTGTCCCACCATCAAACATAAGCGTTGCAGATGATTCCTTAGAACAGTGTCCAATATACATTTCTAGATCCTCTAAACGTAAATAATTTGCTGCTTCACAAGAAATATTTCAACATTTATTGACACAGATGGGTTGAACCGAACAGTTTCAGTTTTGATAATGAACAAAGAAGCATTTATGAGAAGTATTAAGTGAGGCGTCTGTTCACCCTTTATATGTTAAATTTAAAGAAGGCGTCTCTTACGCCTTTATATGTGCCTCTTTTATCCATTACCTAGCTCAGTAAACACGAAGCACCTTTTATACCTCAGTTCGCGGCTTACCAAAGATCGGTATATGCCGAGACAGGGTCTAGTACTCTGTGGAGTTATCTCGAGTTTAGACTGAGTTTAAATAATGCATAGAGAATGCAAATTCGCTTACATCATCTAATGAGTTTAGAAAGCAAATCGAAACATATAGAAATACAAAGAAAACGTACATAGACGCAAATCAAATAAAATAAAATAAGTATACATTATCAAGCAATTTACATACAATATAGCTGTGGCTACTCATATGCATATTCAAACACATATATGAAACATCAATAAAGGTGTATCAAAATTGCATTGAAATAATTGTCTTTGAAAAGAATGTAAATATGGAAATGTTTTAATACATTCCTGAATTATGCCGCGAATTGTAAATCGAATCTCATTCTTACACTCCCGCAAAAATTTATCGCAGTTGAATGCAGTTCATAACAGCGTTGACTGCAAACATATTACCTTGAATTCAGTCATCAGACTTGTTGGGAGCCCTTGAATTGAGCACCTCATAAAATGTGTCATAGCCCCAGAACGGTAAACACGGTGACTCTGGGAACCCGCAATGACTGGTTTGGGCGCCGCGCCGCTTAGCTGACTGACGTCATGACTTCGTGACAAAGGCTTCTTTGGGTGCGGTGTAAATTAGGGTCTTCAAATGGACGCTCTAAAGGCAGCCTTAAAATATGGTATAAAATTGTGTACTTACTTGTACACTACGTAGATTGCGTTCACGAGACTCGCACATGCTTGCTCTCTGACCTTTTTTTATATATGCAGCACCGGACTTGCGAACATTTATAATTTTAGAATACAGTGTGCTTAAGTGTAACACATAAGAAGATACATATAAAAAAATACAAGTTAGCTTGGATTTTAACTCGAACAACAAACATTACCGACGAGAGATGCAGATGTCCCGTTTCAAGTACCAGCCGGTCAGAGATGAGGACATTTACGGTATATATCTTTCAAATTCTGTTTTTTTCCTCTTGACCCTTTTTAACAAACTTATTTCTTTGTACGTTATAATTAATGTGGAATCAACTTCTTCAATATCGTCAGTTGTTATTTCTTACTGTTCGTTTCACCTATATGCACCAGCAATACCAGAAAAATTTTTTTTGCACTCCCAGGACTAAACGAAATAAAAATGTAATCCCTCAGAGGTTAAAAGCTGCACTTTGGTCCTTTAATCTGACATTATTTACAACACTACCTTGGTTACTCATCTAGATTTCCAAAGCCATCCGATTTTTCTGAATCATCATCATTATCATCAGCTATTCATCCATCGTCGGATGTACACCACCCCCATATTCTTCCACGTTTCTCTATTATTAGCTAGATGTATCCAGTCTGTTCCCGCTAGATATTTTAGGTAGTCTGTCCAACGTGTTTGAGGTCGTCACACCGGTCTTTTGTGTTTCCTTGGTCTCCATTCAATTATTCGTTTTGTCCAGCGGTAGTCCTTCATGTGAGCTACATGTTCTGCCCAATTCCATCTTAGCTTGCTGACCCGTTCCATTACAACTGTGAGTTTAGATTTTCTTCGAATTACGTCATTATGTATGCGGTTTGTTAGTTTTATACCAAAAATACGTCTTTCCATCGCTCTCTGTGATATTTGGTGTCTTTCTCTTATGGTGTTGTTTAGGGCCCAAGTTTCCGTGCCATATATTAGGACTGGCAGTACATGTTGGTTGAACACTTTGGATTTAGTGGTATTAGGTAGTTTAGATTTCAATATTTTTTGTAGTTTTTCAAAACTCGCCCAGGCTAGTGAGATTCTTCTTTTTAAACCCTCGTTTAGGTTAGTTTTACTTAATTCTATTTGTTGGCTCAAGTAGATGTATGAAGCAGCCCGTTCTACTTGTTGTTCTAAACTTTGGTTTCCTTTATTAGTCGTGTTGTGTGTTATAAATTTTGTTTTTGTAATACTAATCTTTAAACCAATTTATTTGGATTTGTCGTTTAGTTAATTTAGCATTTCTTATAGCTCGTCTTTGCTTTCACTAAATAATATTATATCATCTGGAAAACGTAATTGATGTAA
Organism: Agriotes lineatus; assembly: GCA_940337035.1. Lineage (NCBI taxonomy): Eukaryota > Metazoa > Arthropoda > Insecta > Coleoptera > Elateridae > Agriotes > Agriotes lineatus. The sequence continues at coordinate 97,387,060 of OW679197.1, forward strand.
TGTTTCTCCATCAATAGAAATGCCCTTATTATCCCAATTCAGTTTTCTAAACATCTCTTCTATGGTTAATGTAAAAAGCTTTGGAGAGAGTGAGTCACTCTGCCTTACTCCTGTGGTTGTTGGGATTTTGCCTGTTCTTTCTTCTAGCATTACTTGGAAGATGGCATGTTTGTATATGTTTTGTATTTCTTACGTATCTCTGTATATCGGTGGTCTCTTCGACAGTTACTGAGAGCATTCAGAACTGCCAATAGTGTCCATGTCTCTACCGAATCAAATACCTTTTCATAATCTATAAATAACATCCATGCCTTTTTTAAATAATAATACCATTAATGCGTTGTTCCATTCTTCTGGTATATGTCTTTCCGTTAATTGTTTATTATAGACACGTAGTTTCTAAAGCACGTAGTACTGGTTGGCCCCCATACTTAAGCATTTCGATAATTATCCCATCTTCTCCTGGGGCTGGCCCATTTGCTGAGTTCTGTATCGCATGGGTAATTTCGTCTTTTGATATGTTTGGCATATCTTCTGATCCCACATTTAATTCCTTAAACCTATTTTCTTCCCTTTTTCCTCTGGAAGTTCTACTTCAGCTTGGTATAACTCTTCATAGTAATCTTGTATTGTTTCTTTTAATTTATTCTTTTCTGTTATTACATCATTATTGCTATTTTTTAATTTTATTATGTGTCGTTTACCTTCTGCCATTGTTTGAATGGTATTTTTTAGACTTTTCCCTTCTTCTAATGTTTCTTGAATTTTGTTGATTTCGTAATTTCTTTATCTCTCCTTATGTATTATCCTGCTTATTTCTCCGATGTTTTTTCGGAATCAAATGTAATTACACATGTTAAAACCAGCAAAATCAGAATTATTTCATGATTTGTGATCCGGGAGTAAAAAAATAGCGTATATACCTGGGATCAAGGTGCCTTTGATCTCTTGAGTGATTATTGCCTTCAACTTTCACTCGCGAGATCAAATGATACACGTTTGTCCCTTGGTATATAATATACTATTTCTTCATATATTGAAGATCTGGCGCCTCTTTGAGGAATATGTAAAGCTGCTTCCCGTTAAAATTTTTGATTTCTTAGTTCGGAATCCAGTTACGTTTCGAAAATGCGACAATATTGGGTATCGAAATCACAATTTCCCAGAGAGCGAAACCTTTATCATTGAATATGCGGACTAAAACGTTGAAGACTTAACTTTCTTTGATCTATCCAAAAAGTATGCTAGTAGTATATTCTCTTTCAAATGCACCGCATACTTTTCTGCACACCATTCTCGAAATCTGTTATAGACTACCTCATATAGCTTTTTTGGCCTTTTCAGGAGTAAATTTAATGTTGGCTCATTTGTAATTGTTATAATTTCAAGAGAAATGCCATCTTCGTTACAATCGTTCTACATTTTAGTATCAACTCATAAAATTAATCATCTTTCTTCAAACACTAGAAAAACAAATTATGAAGGTAATTATTTCTTGCACCACTGAAAATCTTGACAAATAGCAAATTTTGTGTAGTCGTTTTAGAAATCATGGGTATCTGAGTCTTGGAAAAACTATGGCTATCTGCTTTAAAACACCGAATGACCGTTACTTATTAATGTAGGAAGTCACATATCTTTCTGGTTTTATCATTGTTGCACTATTGTGGAAAAAATTTGTACAACGCGTCCAAAAATGTTATGGCACTTGAAGTGCAATAATCCCCCACTTTTTGCACTTGTTGTATAATTAGATATTTAATACTATAATAGGATACATGTTAACCTTATATGCAGCTTGACACAATAACTTTCAAAGCTGCAATTTCTTTTTTTTTAGTTTATATTTTTCAATTATCTTTATATTCGAGAAGATTGTTAAAATATGTATAATCTCCTACCAAAAACTGAAAATAAGTTATCTCTACCTGTTTGATATGGAGTTTTGAATAATATGGCATAAATGCATCCACAATTAATAAAATAAACGATTTGTTATGCTCTAAAACAGAGGCCTAATTATTACATTCCAGTGTGCATTCCATGTTTAATTTCCTTTGAGCAACCCGCTTTTGTGTCATTGCAGGTTTGAGACCTTTCTCTGCTTTATTATTGCTAATGAAGAAAAGCAAGTTCTAGATTGTGCAATTTTACTGCGTTATAGTTAACTGTACGTCCTAAGGCTATAAAACTGTTGTGGATGAATTATCTTCTGAACGTAGAGTGGTTCCTCCGACAAAATAAACTAAATAGCAGCGGAGAATTGCAACTAGCATTACTTTAACTACATTAATAAGAAGCTTCAAGAGTTGCAGTTTGAAACTAAACGGAGACGTCTAAGTAAAACAAATGAACTCGCGGTAACGGTTTTTCGCTTCCCGTCCTGTTATTGTTGTTACTTAGAAACTCGTGATTTCATTACATTAACCGCTGAATAATTTGATAACGAGCTTCCAACAGTTGGCTAGCCTGGTGTTTATCTTCACTAACGTCTTAAACAAACTCCCAATTATCCCGCCTCAAACTCTTGAAGTGACTTCAACTCGGTTAACTTCTCTCGAATGAAAATGTCAAGGGGGTTCCCTTTGACGCTAAATAAAAATTGAATATTTTTGTCTCCCGAATTTTCACTAATTCCGCTTCGTCGTCGTAAAACACAACTGAATTCGGCCCCGCGGGGCTTCGCTAGCCACAAATAAAACTTGTTTACAGTGAGCTTTCCCTCAGGTGTAGTTTTAAAAACTTCTTGTACTACTTGTTTCTTCTTGTTTTTGGATATTCTGAATAAAACATACTAAGTTACTTTGCCGCGAAAATACAGTTTTCTCCTTTTTTCGATTCATTGTGGACTACGTGTAGGCAAAAGTGCACGATTCTTTCTCTAAAAGGTGTCATGAAATCTTTAGAGAATTCCCGGAATATTGCATGTTACTTGTTGTACATGTACATGCATCTTGGAGATGCAGGGAATTTTTATATTAATAGAACCGCCTGTCTTCACTACAAGCAAGACGATGAAATACGATTGCGAGCAAATTTTCAGACAGAAATGATAAATAAGTTGCCGAAAAAAATATTATTAGCAGTAAGAAAGCTTTCATGGCAAGTTACATTCACCTGCGAGGGGGTTGAATCTAGGTGGGATGATAGTCTCAATAATAACAAAACAAAATTTGAAAATGAAACACTTGTGTTATAGACAGTAAACCGTAAACATGCGTTATCTTTAAAATATTAACAGAATTTGTTTGTTTTGCATTAATTTTAATACTTAATTAGAACTGAATGGCAGAAGTTGGAAAGTATACATACATAGTCTTAGTTAAATATAACATCTCGTTATAGTCCGAAAATCAAACCCAAAACTTAAATGCGATAAACTACTCAGTCTTTAATTCGTTATGCCAGCCAAGAGCAGATTTTTTTCAATGTAATTAGCAAGGAAGGGTGCAATTACTAATATTTTTTATCGTTCTGACGCCATCTCCATTGCTTTTAAAACAAATGACATTAGCTTTTAATTTTTTTAAGGAATATTGTCAATGATCTCATGAAAATTATTCTCCTATTTTGTTACCTAACTTCAGATTTATTGAAACCGAAGCTGTTTTAACAACTTTTTTTTATTAAAATAATCATTCCTTAGCGTTAGTTTAAATGTTTGAACTTTAATGGTTAATCACAATTATTTCATGTTCATTACAGTAAGCACAAATGTACTCTGTAGCTACAGCGTCACAGTATCATACCATTACCGACTAGTCGGTAATGATCATACCCCATAATTATGTAGTCAATTAAGATTTCTTATCAGAGGTAATAAGATATAGATTAAGTAAATATCTAAATAACGCGCGGAACAGTTTTATAATTGCAAGAATGCATGTAGGTAGAATGTTTAGATATAGTCTATTCCAGATTTTAAATCTTTGATTAGACATGTAAATTTGACACGTTAACGCAATTCGGGTTCGACTCATAAATCTACCTGCTTAGTTATGTTGAGCAAGGTTATATACAGAGTGGGACACATAACTCACAACCTCTTACATGTTAAGACTGCAACCCAAGTTACAATTGTCATGACAACACCCAATATGTATCTAAAAGATATATTTGCTGCTGAAACTATTGTAGTTATTTAATAAAACTGAAGGAACTCTTCAGATCGTTCAGACACTCCATTTGCATCTCTACGGCATTCAACCTACACTATAATAATGTTTGTGTACGACCGGGCTGAATAGTCCTTATCATGGTAGAGCTCCTTATGTCCTTAGTACATAAATAACTATTTCTATGCTTGCTAGCATCACTTAATATAATCATTATTTCCCCTTGTATGTACTTTTCGATGTAGGTTTTTTATTTTCTTTGTGTTTGTTGCACAATATAAATGCTACGCTTCCTAACTTGAGTATTTTTGTAAAATTATTTTACTGTTTCTCTTCGTTCGTATGCTCTTCACTATATTACTTTTCCAGGCCCATTTTGGTATTTTTCTTTAATTTTTTATTGTTGTTCTAGTCTTCTATATTTGTTGAGAAAATCTTGTTTCTTCCATTCTTTGTATATGTCTCCACCAACTTGACTGCTTTTCTTCAACATATTCAAGTATCGCCTCAGTCTTGAGGTCCTTCTGTGTTTCGTATTCTCTCCTTTCTTTCTATTCCTTGTACTGCCTTGAGGTATTTCGTATCTCTTAAAGTTTACTTTAAGATTGGTCTATAAACTATTTTGAATATTGTCATTTTCATCTCTCTTGATATCCGTTTTTTATATATTTTTGTCTCATCATTATTCCCTATCTCAATTCTTCTCTCATGTCAAATTATTCCCTTTGTTTACTTTTACCAGCAACATAGTGCCTGTATATCTTTTAAATGCTTTTTATTTGAAATCATTAAAGTACCTCGAAATCGTCATTAAAATACCAGAACTCGGCAGTAAAGTAATCATTTTTTAGGACTTTTTTGTAGGAGGCGAGGCGACAGATAAATGTCAACCGACGCTAACCTACAAATGTTAGTTGAACTGTTGTAGTTTCACGATCTCTCGATTTCAAATAAAACATAATGTACTCCTCGGCGCTGATGTTTCTTTTTATCCCTAAGTGGTTTATTTGCTTTGGTCGTACCGGCCTCGGCAGCTAAATCCGCATTCGTGATAAAAAGCTAAACTTCAGTCCCTTGGTATACAAACTACTATTATTTCTCTTAGAAGTTATGAGTTAACTTTTCTTATTATCATGCCGTAACACACTTTTTGTCCTTGTGCTCGGTAGAACGCTCCTGTATAATGTATAAATGGAAGGTACGACTTTGTCTTGCTCCTTTTATTGGATATATATGGTCGTTTACGCTTCCTACCTGAATCCGCTCTAAGCTTCTTCTAATGTTACTTCTATGTAAGCGACTTGGACTACGACTGTGACCACCTCCCGCATCGTAGTCTCCATGTATTTCTGTCTTTTCAATCTTCTTGCAAAAATCTACTGGCGAACGCTTCTTCTACGTCATCTCTTCATCTTCACTTTGGTCCACCTCGCTTTTGTTTATACGGTGAACCTATATCTACAACTTCTTTGGAAATCGCTCTTCCGTCACCCTTTGTACAACATTTCCGTACCATATCAGTCACTTTATTTCTACGATCTCCATTCTAGATATTCCGCAGCACCCCAGTAATCCATTTATATAGATGATAATTTGGATTTATTTTGTTTGTTAATTTCCTACAACTCTGCTCCCTATGTGATTATGCTTTGTACAATTGTCTTGTATATCATAATTTTTTTCTTTATTGTTATCCGTTTACTCTATAGCCCACTATCGAACTTTCTTATTATTGTTTTGCCCTGGCTTATTCTGCTTTTTATTTCAGCGCCACTACCTCCAGTAGTGGTGATTTTTACATCTAGATATTTATAATACGTCGTAGCTTTAATCGTGCCAGTATCTAGTTGTAAATATGATTGGGCCACCAACGACGATGTATTTAGTTTTAGAAGTATTTCCTGTTAATCCTCACTTATTGTATTCCTCATTCAACTTTCGTAGCATATATTCAATATCCATTTCATCTTTGTCCAAAATGACTTGGTCATCGACAAAATTTAAAGTAAATAATCTGTCATCTGCTATAGTTGTTGCAGCAATTTTGCCTCCAATGTTCAAGGATTGCGTTTATGTACAATTTGAATAACGTCCGGGCAATGCAGCACGAACTCCCTTTGTCACTATTATATCACGGGATATTTGTTGTCTTATTTTAATACAATTTGTCATGTTATTGTACAATCTCTGTACTATCTGTACGCATACTTTGTTGATTCCCCGTTCTTGCACTACTTCCCAGAGCTTGAACAACGGGACACTATCGTAACTTTTTGTCAATACCATGAATACCATATTATGTGCTTCATCATTATGTGCCAATTTCTTCTCCGTAATTTGCTTTAAACAAAATATACTCTCTATGATAGGTCGTCCAGGGCGGAATCCAGTTTGTTCTTTTATGTCTTCTATCGCATGTTCGATGTTATAAGTTCTGTCTCATTGTGTAACTGTCATTTCTATGCTGATGACACTCAGCTATATTTACCTTTTGATTCTCAAAATGCTCACATAGCCAATGACGAAATTAATCACGATATGCAAAATCTTATGGAATTTTGTAGAAAACAGTCGCCTGTACTTAATTCTAAAAAATGAAATGTGATGCCAAGTCTGCACTAAGGGGACGTATTTTACCTGTAGTCAACACTCATATTGGAAGCAACACACTATCGAAAATTCTAGCCGTAATCTAAGTCTGTTTATAGACAGCGGTTTAATATTCAAAGGCCATATCAACAAATACACCCAAAGGGCTTATAATAACTTAAAAAACTGTGCAGTCGTAGGCATATCTTAACAAGAAGTACAAAAGTATGTTTATAAAATGCCTTGCCTTTATCCCATTTTAATTATTCCGATTCCGTATATGGCCCTTGTCTACTTAACACCGATGCAAAACGAATTGAGTTCAAAATTCGTGCTTAAAATTTATATTTGGTCTGAGCAAGTACGATCGCATTTCTTACAAACTATCAGAAGTAGTAGCTTAATATGAATTACCGCTTATTATTTTGGTTGTATGTCCCATAAATTAATAAATACGAGACCTCCCAGTTATCTTCATGACAAAGTCCGTGGTAGAACTGATGTTCACAACATTACCGTTCGAAATAAGGAACTTTTAATTGTGCCTAGTCATAAATCTAGCATTTTTTGAGAGATGTTGTTCATATAACGTTGTAAAATTGTATTATTCCATCCCTAAAATCTGTAAAGGGGTTTACACCGAACTTCCCACGCACGAATTAGATCAATTTGCAAATTTAAAAAAAATGCATTCCGCTGGGGTTTGAACTCCGCTGCATCTCCGTAGCGATGGTAACCGCATCGATGAGGCGTACTGCGCCATCCTGCCTTATTGAAATGAATGCGGCGCGCGCCTCTATTTAACGGAACGGTCTTATTGTTGAAACGTTTGGACTATTTTGTGACATTATCCTGTATCTGTTGAGTCCTATTTTCGGCAAGTGTAAAGCCTGACCTATGTGAAAATTACTGCTTCCATCTATTTCAAAGTTAAATCAAAAATAAACAAAACTTAATTTTTTTAAGGTGCTTACCCTGTATATATTTGTCTGAAATTTTCTCGGTTTCATGCAAGGTAAACATGTAATCTGCATGCAAAATATCGTCATCCTCCAACACATACTTTTTGAGTGAGTTATACCGCCAACAGACAGACAGACAGACTGAATTAAGAAAACCTGTTTTTGGTCAGCTAGAGATTCTGAAAAGTAAAGATCTGAATAAATCTCGAAAGGTGATTTTTTCGCGATTACAATAAGTGTTTTAGACGAGGGAAGTAAAAATGTAACATATCCAAGTTCAGGCGCCATTATAAATGTAACCTTTTCGAGATTCAAAACCAGTAATCGATCTATAATGTCTAATTTATAATTATTTTGTTTCCTATCTTTCGTCTTATCTTTGCAAGTACTTGTATGAAGAGTAGAACTTCAGACTTTAATTTTATCTCATTTAATACAACGGGCAAAGGTTAAGTGGAGGAACAGAACCATTTTACTTCTTGATGGTATCCTAACTTCGCCTTTTGCAGAAAAACTGAACTTTTTTTTCTAGACGTGGAATTTATTATGTATGTATATATTCTTTTTTTGCAATAAAGGTTATTATTATCATTATTAGTAATATTATTATAAACATCTCCATTGTAAATAATGAAACGATTCATATTAGTTAACAATTTCACATTTCTTGTTTGCAGGCATTAGGTTGGGGGAACTACAAAAAATTATTTTTAAAAATTCTGAATTACTGTAAAACTTTTTACAAAAATCTAATGGATTGAGTATAGTGTAATCGAACCCAGTAATTGGTTAGTGCCGAATTGAATAACCTGCAAACAAGTCCACATTCTTATTTTTAATTTCCAATATTGTCATTTCCTCTAAAAAACGATTTCCGCCTATTGTTTTAAAAAGGTTTTAGTGCAATGATCACGTAAGTCGTTTTTTTAACGAAAAATCGTAAATAAAAGTACACTTTTGCAACTATTTTATTGAAAATGTGAATTGTCAATTTGGCAGTTGTAAATTCCGAAGTCCTTTTCGACTAAATTTCGACTTACAAGAGATGGCAATACAAAAAAATAAGGTATACAACACGTATGAAAGCAACTTTTTTTACTCCTTTGCTTCGCCCTCGTTAATCAAACTGCAAATTTGTGAAAAAAATATAACTTTCAAAACTAGTTGTACAAATAACTACAGTCGCTGCCAAAAGAGCCCGGACATTTTTTTGCATAATTCTCGAAAATGCGTCACTGCCAAAGAAAAAGCGGGACACTTCTTTTGACCTAATTTTTTTCTTTTGGCTGCAACTTATTAAGTTGAATTCAGTGGCGGCAATGGTTTTTGCATTTTAAGAATTAGGTAAAAAAAGTATCAGGTTTTTTTTTGGCCGTGACTGTATTTCATACAAAATACAAAACCATACTTTTCGTTCTCATTGTCGAATATTATATCTAAGAAAGTCTTTTAGAAATGATGTTTTTAAATCAGCGTTAGGTATTAGTAAGATTTGCTATTATTTATTTTCCAAATAACCTGGTCATTGATATTTCGCAAAATATTACTGCGGTCTTGCATATATTGGTAAAGCTTCCTATTCGTAATACAAGATTATTTATTTCTAAAAGGAGCAGTGGGATTGTTAATACATTTTTATTAACCTCAGTGCGACTGTAATGTAAACCATCGCTCTAAACTAACAAAGTAGGCTATAAAAGTTATAAAAGAATAGTAGTTTGTATACCAAGGCACTGAAGTATAACTTTTTATCACGAATGTGGATTTAGTTGCCGAGGCCCGTAGGGCCAAGGCAAATAAACCACATGAGGGATAAAAAGGAACTTCAGTGCCGAGGTGTACACTATGTTTTATTTGAAATCGAGGAATCGTGAAATTACAACATTTTAACCAACTTTTGTAGGTTATGTTCGGTCGATTGACGTTTATCTGTCGCCTCGCCACCTACAAAAAAGTCGTAAAACAATGGATTACTTCACTGCCGATTTCTCGTATTTTAATGACGATTTCGGCGTACTTCACTGCCGATTTCAAATAAAAGCATTTGTAGGGCTTTTCACAAAATATCCCTGACGAGTGAAAGTTTTAAAACTAACTATTTTGAAAATATCAAGTAAAAAAATTTTATTTTTGAAGGTGTTCCTCCTGCATCTGTTGGGCTCAAAATACGTCTATTTTTATCAACGGTAAAAACTTCAGCTATCTGCAAAGTGTTACTTTTATTTAACTCATAGTTCTCGAATTGAAGACAAATCAGGCAGAATTATATTATTTAAAGTGCTCATACTGTATATATTTATCCAAAAGTATATTCAGTTTCGAGTCAGGGAGACATCTAATCCGAAGGCAAAATCCTGTCTTTCTTCAACAAATACTTTTTGAGCTTCTCCGTCAACAGGCGGCCGGATAGATGTACAGACACGGAAAGACAGATAGACGATTTTGAAGAAACATGTTTTTCTTCATCTAGGTACTCTAAAGCGTGAAGATCCGAGTAAATCTTAGGTGATATTTTCATCACTACAATCTTCCTTTGTCTTGCAGACGATAGAAGTAAGAAAACAACTTCTGTAGCACCACAAACGGATACAAAATGATGTTTCAGTACAAGGAACTTACAAAAATGCAATTGTTGGAGTATTTATTATTTATGTTTTTGTCGAACAGTAAAAATTATCTAAATGCAAAAAAATTTATGAAACGTGATTATAATTCAATAGTATTTTCTGTAGGTGCGATATATATTCAGAGCTGGACAATAATTAATTACTTTCTAATTAAATTACTAATTACATTCATTTTTGTATATTTGCCTTGGAATTGAATTACTTTTCAAAATGCGGTAATTGTAATTAGTAATTGTTAGTTTTGTTAAACAGTACTTGATAATTACTTTTTGAAAGTAATTAATTACTACATTTAATTACTCAATTACTTTTGAGTAATTAAAGTACTCTAAAGTATTAAAATTACTTTACAAGTATTTGAATTACTTGTGGGAATTGAAATTACTGAACTACTGACCTCGATTGGTTGCTAAATTTCCAGAACGCAAAAGTAAGATAAGGTCCCATTAAGTTACCTAAAGGAAATCGCATTATGGTTTTCCCGGCGCAATAAAGAAATAAATTATGATTTCCTCTGAGGAGTCGGGGAACAGCTAGTTTTGTGGAACATTCGCATTTTTAACGTGTGCACGGTCCACGGGCAGAGAGAACCATATTTAGAGTTTTGTCGAATGTTGGCTTAGCTGTCATGTGCAGGTTGTAAAAATGTAAGTAAAATTTATTGTGTAATACGCTAAAAATATTTTTGCGGTAAGTGGATTACAGATTACAATAACTACAGTAAAATCAATTTTATTTGTGCCATAATAATTGATAAATAGCTTCATTAGACGATCGATATTTGTTCACAATAATTGTTTATTAATTCCAATATGCTTATTTTAAACGATGTACTAGCATAGGGTTATACTGCCGTGCAAGTGCAACAAGCGTTAAGTCCAGAAAATTTCGTTTTTGAGTGAGGAATTGAACTAAACTGCCAAAATGCGATAACAACATTTAAACAGCATAAAACAAATAAAATGTGCCTAATTGCGAAATCCCATGTCTGTTTGGCACAAAAATGGGGTATGGTATTAATACAATTTAAAAACGCGGAATAAGTTTATCTTTTACAGCGCTTTTAGAGTGCACCCGGTATACTTAGGTAAGTTAAATATTTTCATCATTCAGCCTGATGTTAGGGAGTCAGACATATTTTATAGTAGATTGTTCCGCAAGTTAAGAAGAGTGAGTTTTTCAACATTTAATTTATGAGCAGCAAAGCGAGTGATTTAATTTTACACGACCAGGGAAAAATCACATTTCTAACATATTCAACGTGCTATTTTTTCGAACACCATTATAAAATCTTGCCAAAATGAAATTCGATATTTCTTCAAGTTCGAAAAAATGTTTTTTCACGTCTGGACAAAACATGGTTTATACGATACCAAAATCGTGACAGAAATAATGAATTTTTCCCTAGAGGAGAGAAATTTACCTAGGGAGTTTTCATTATGACTGACACAACAATTATGTCAAATTCGAGGTTATAACCTGATAACCTCGAATTTGACATAGATTTACAGTGCCACCAACTTTAAAATTTAAAAATGTCAATAAGTTACGTTTTAAAAAAAGAGTTTTGTAGTTTTAAATCTTCCTGCAACGTGAAAAAATAGTATATGCAATTCGGAGAGACTGCTATTTTGCTTCAGTGCTATGTGACTCTAGGGCGAAGCAAACCTCAGCAAAATAACGCATTTCTCTCCATCATTGCATAATCTACTATTTTCTACGACCGGGAGTAGAAATCAGTTTCTAGGTTACAAAAATTGTGACAGAAGTAACACATTATCTGCCTAGGGAGACAATATGAATACAGTTAGTAGTAGCTCGGTTAAGAGAACAATCCTTTATATAACAATAAAGATGTATCATTATATGTTCGAAAGAGGGAACAATAACATGTTTGTTTTTGCACTTCCTGGACTAAAGTTGATACTTTAGTCCCCGTAAACAGGGACTAAAGTAGCTCATTTAATCCCTAGGGACTAAAGTAAAAATGATACCGTAACTATGGTAAATTTATGTACACACGAGGTTAGTAGGTTAGGTTTTGTTTGTCATTTGACACACACTGACGCAAAACTTAATCTGCAAATCTCGAATTTGACATATACTGACAATACAGTTCAGTACTGCCAACTGATTCAGGCTATCCAGGACCTGCTGCAATTCAGTTTTTAATAAATTGTAATTGTCAGTTTCCAAATTGACAGATTCCAAATTTTGAAAATGTTTGATGATAATGTTCCCAAAAGTGCAAAAAATAGCGTATATATCTCGGGACTAAAGTGCCTAAATCCCTTAAGTGGTTGTTGCCCTCGGGCTTCGCCCTCGAGGCAACAAACTCCACTCGCGGGATTAAATGGTGCACTTTAGTCCCTCATGATATAATATACTATTAGCTCATTTTATAAAAACCTAACTTTAATTTTAATATTACAAATGGATACACAGCAAATTTTGGTAGAGTAATACCCTTATAATTAATATAATCTTAACGGAATAACATTACAAACACGTTAAGCAAGCGGAATGCTGACATGAATGTTAAATAAAGATGACCTCTATAGTAAAGCAGCTATAATAGCTTCTGTAACGATACCATCTCTAAAACTTAGGTGGCATAGTACTTTTGTAGCGGATTCAGAAAGCAGCACTAATAGTTTAAAAGACAATATTAATTACGGCAGCCTCAAATTTGCTTGCAAATTCTGACGATGAATATATAAATCAAGATGTACAGGAAGAGTCAGACAATCCAAATGCAGCAGAAGACGAACATTTTGTTGGTTTTAACAATCCCTCTACATCAATTATAAACAAAGCAATAGACCTTAAAAGCAAAATAGAACTGGAAATACTTCGTTATTTGGAAGATAAAAGAACAGATTTAAATATACAAAATGAATATCCGTTAATGAAACTCCTATTACTTCCTTTTACAGTAAATCAGTATTGGGTTCACCCCAAAAATTCGAAATTGAGTTTTCAACAGATCTTCACGTTTTAGAGTCCCCTGAACCCAAAACCATGTTTTTGTTCATTGGTCTGTCTGTGTGTCTCTCTGTGAACGGAATATCTCAAAAACGAAAGGAGGTATGACGTTGACGACAGCAAGCGTGTGAAGAAAATCTCATAAGCGGAAGTATGGTGTTTACTCTTGTGATTTTTCAGTTTTTTTTGGATTTTTTCAAAAACGGTTCTAACGATTTTTTTTCAAACTTTACATTTTTATTCCATTTTTAATGTGTATTGATGTAACATAGGTGATCTTCCAGTTGAATACCTCTAAAATGGGTTTCTTTTCTTTTTGTTTTCTTGTTTATTTATTAACTCCTATTTTATATAGAACACCCGGTATATTGTTTCATTTTTGAATTCAGCTTAAAATTCTAAAGCAAATTTGTCTATTCAACTAATGCTCTATTTTTTACGGTTTCTGTAGAATTAGTAATTTTTGAAATTTTTTGACAAATGCTTAAAAATTTTTTTTTTTTGCTAATTATAAGATTACTGTAAAAGGAAGTTGTGTGAGTGTATCACGGAAGTATTGTAATCACAGAAAAACCACCTTCGGAGATTTCTTCAAATTTCACGTTTCAGGGCCCCTGTTGATTACTATAGTTTATAAAATATCAAAATTAAGCATTTTTAGATTACGATTACAAATCGACACGTCACTAATGCTAGATCTTGCAAGAAAGTTCTACTAAATACATCTATATGACAATTTCTATTGAAAGTAATTTATGTTGTACAATTACAATTACTAAGTAATTGGTAATTACTATATCATTTGAGTAATTGAACCTCTGGTAATTAAATTACTTCATTGGGCGGTAATTGGTAATTATAATAATAATAATAATGGTGAGGCACTAACACCCCATGAAGTAGCTTGCAATTAGTAATTAACTACTTTTAAAAGTAATTTGCCCAGCTCTGTATACACGGTTTTCATAGTTAAGTCGGCACTATTGCTAACCTTATTATTATTGGAACTACAAAGTCAGTTAAGTCGGCAAACGAGTAGAATTTTTTTCGCCAATTACAATGGTGAACACGGAATCAAAATCGAGCATCACGTTCGCGAGTTATAGTCCAAGAGCCAGCAACGGGTTTGCTTACAGTATTTTTAACAAGCGTGTAACTGTTATGGAAGGTCCCTTTGAATATACTGAGAAGGAAACCCAAAGTCTGGCAAGCCTGCGGTGGTGGTTTTGGCCCCCTTGCGTCCTTGAAGGAAGAAAAAAAATAATATGAAAAAAGTATAATAACAAGTGTGGCTCTTTGCTATGTTATAGGTATTCATATCTTATGTAAGTTAAAAAATTGACAGATGCTTTCGCGGGTGGTAAGTTTACCCCAGCTTCACATAAAGTTGCATAATAAAACTTAACCATTTACTGTAAAATATTGAGAGATCCAAAAAAACTTATCCTCAGCGGGCTGTGGAAATTCAAACGTGTGAATAATAAGTTGGTAGCACTGTAAGTCTGTCAAATTCGAGGTTACCAGGTTAGGTTTTCTGTCAGTTTTGACACAGACTGACGCAAAATCTAACCTGCTAACCTCGAATTTGACAGAGACTTACAGTGTTACCAACATATTATTCCTAGATTTTGTGTCAGTTTTGACACATAATTTTTTCCGCCCTTCAAGGATACAAGGAGGCTGAAACCACCACCGCAGGCTTGCCAGACTTCGAGTTCTCTTCTCAGTATATTCAAAAGGACTTTCCAGAACAGTTACAGACTTGTTAAAAATACTGTAAGAAATCCGTTGCTGGCTCTTGGACTATTATGTCATTGCCAGAGGCACTAGGAGCGTTTACAAACGGGCTCAAAAATGCTTGGAGCAAGAGGGTGATGCTTTTGAGCATCTAATTTGAATTTTGTTTTTTAAATGCATAGAATAATTTGAATTAAATGATGATGTTTCACTTCCTGGATATTCTTCTTAATTTCTTTTTTATGGTAAGGCATAGCTGCCACTAACACAGCCACCTTGACGAATTTGAAAAATCATCTATAACTTTGTCATTTTTGATATAAGGATAAAAGGTCATAGGACACTTTTTGTTCAGAATTCAACTTCCTATCGATTGTGAATATTTTATACTAAGTGTCGCATTTGAAAAATAGAACTTTTTGACATAACTCGCGAACGCGATGTTCGATTTTGATTGCGTTTTCACAATCGTAATTGACGAAAAAAATACTACTAGTTTGCTTACTTAACTGACTTTGTAGCTCCAATAATAACGAGGTTAGAAATAGTGCCAACTTAACTCTGAAAACCGTGTATATTACAGCTTTCGCATTTATAAACTCTCAGTTTGCACCGCTTGAGTAATTGTATAGAAATTAAAAATGAAAATATGTTTTTATTAAGGACTTTAGTTTGAACTAAGACTTACGTTTTGTGTTATTAACGTGCTTCTGAAATTTTCGGTTTATTTTAGAAAATAAAATTAGAATAATTGTGCTTTAACTTTTTATATCGATCAGTGCCAGCATTTTAATTATATTAATTTTTCACGAAACGATTTGCATACTTAACGCGGTTAGGGCCATCAGGCATTTACGTACTTTATTGTAAACGGGGATGTATTGATCTTCCTCGAGCTCTTATAAAATATACATAAGTTGTCAACGTCAATAGAAAGGCTGTTAGTTTCGATGCAAAATAAATTTGTGCTCCACTGGTTGACAATCCACTTCCGGCTGGCGATTCTTTGGAAATGGTACTCGAGAACAACTGCGACGGTAATCCAGAGTAAATAAATAAAAGCGATTAATCGATTCGCAACATAATGTCCAGATATTGATGAGGGTTTTGGCGTAATGCCATTTTTGCACCCTATGTTTTCATTTATTCATTGGAAATAATTTACTAGCGCGGCAGGTCGTTCGGAAAATCCAGTGCAAGGGAGAAAAGGTAATAAAAGTACCGTAGGGGATACCAGTGCTATGTTCACTGCTTATTTGAAAAAATATGTGGGACTGGTCGTGTTTAAAAGCTCTTTACTCTCAGCTGCACAATTATTAGAAATCGATAAGGAAAAATCGGCATATCCTCACGTATTTCCAGGGCATTTTCTACGACCCTAAATTATGTTTTACGTTGTCTTCGCAACGTAACTCTTTGGGCTTAGCCTCGCTTGTCATTCTGGGAGGAGAAGACAACGACAAACTGCATCTAAGACGGGATTTTCAGGAAGCGCAGGTGGCACATGTGAAATAATCCTAAGCTGCAATTTCGATTAGTTTCAGTCCGCGGGCTTATGCGATTTATCGACAGAATTGCGCTTCTGATTTATATCGAGTTATATTCTAAAGGATTAAGCCGATTCCCCCACAAAACAACATTTTATGGTTAAATAGCCAGGCCAATAACACATGAAATATATGAAAGAAAAAAAGAGTAGACGCTTTGGAAAGAAATTTCAATAGAATTTTTTTGTAAAAGCGCCTGTACTGAACATTTCTATTCAGCTAGTCTGTTGAACAGTTGAAAATATCTGTGGAAGCTATTTTTGATTTGCAATTAAAATATTTCCTTTTTCTGCCGGGGTTAAACAAATTTAGCATCTACTCTCGCCGTATATCATTCTGTCTCGAACATGTAACTGGTATAGTAACTTTAACAAAGAAACAAAATTGCCAGACCAACCTACTTGCCGTAATTTTTTAGGATGTGTTATGAAATAATCGTAGCATATGTTGCCTACATATAATTTAGTGTCAGTTTT
Source organism: Agriotes lineatus (assembly GCA_940337035.1). Classification (NCBI taxonomy): domain Eukaryota; kingdom Metazoa; phylum Arthropoda; class Insecta; order Coleoptera; family Elateridae; genus Agriotes; species Agriotes lineatus. Next base: position 97,404,098 of record OW679197.1, read on the forward strand.
GAATTATTTAAAAACACTCTTTACCTATTGTCTTACAACGCTGGCACTTTTCCTTCGAATTTCTATCGCACTGCATAACAATATTTTGAAAGACCCGTCACGTAGATATTTTTTTCATCTGAATATAAAATTGGGTCTACATTTTTGCTATGATACTTGTTGAATTATGTAAGTTTATAAAATTATTATATTGATGACTTACTGAAATGTAGCTATATTTTTAACAAGACTTGAAAATTGTTCCAGCTTTGCTTATTTTTACGCCATTTGGATTTGAACCCTTCAGTTGCTGTTATTATTTTCTAGACGGCAGTTCTCACTGTTTTTTGCGATGTTAACAACCGCAATAAATGTCAAAGGTCTTGAAGCGTAATTGTGATGATAACAATAGCTGGATCTTTTTGTATGATATCTCGCACTATGTACTGGTGTAAATCATATTGTTGTGTTAGTTTGAAACACTGATGCCGCCACTGATTTTATGCAGGAGGAAAGGGGAATTATGTTGGAGTTCTTTATGCAAACTCTAACCGCCCTACTAGCTGACTTGTTGTTAAGCTATCAAAACTGTCATTAAAGAGTTACTGTTTGCAGAGTGTCATGATACCCACTGATAATCCAATAGTATTATTGTTAATAACAAATGTAATATAAATAAGGTGTCTTTGTAAGGAAACCAGAAAGTATGTTACTCTCATTTTGTCATGTTCCTTAGAATAATTGAAATAATTAATCAGATTTGGCAATTTACATTTATTTTCTAAAAATACGATGATTTTCACTGAGTGGTTAGGCAACCCTACTAGCATCAGTTTCAAATTCAAACAAAGTACAGCACTGTCTTCATCAGTTCAAAGCATACTTTGCATTCTTTGGTTTTTCATGTTCTCCAACTTTCCAATTTTTTGAACTTTGATAAGCTGAATTGAGCTTATTTTGAGCATTTTTCTGGATATTTCCTGGCAAGTCTTGCGTCGTGTAAGTGTGAATCGCTTCCTTTTGGGGACCTAGCCTCACGGCTTTGATATCCATCTTCATTGATGGACGGATATGGTTGGAATGTTCCGGAGATTGTTTTTGATATCACTCGCATTCGCTTTGTCACGGACCGATTTGATGGGACATTCATTCTTCGCACGCCTGACTGTACTAGATGGCTGCATTACACCTTAAGGTTGGTAGTTGGTGTTTGCCTACGATCTCCTCCTTTGAGCGCCGTAGTCTATCTTAAAAAACTGTATTTTTAGTCATTTTAGTCCACCCCGGAAATGAATTGTTACCTGGTATGGGTTCTTTGACCTCGATTGGTGCTATGTGTATTAGGGCAATTGGTGCTTGCATCGCTTGCCTGCGGCCTACTCGCTGTCCTCCCCGCGATGCTCGCTATGCTGTTGGAAGCTGGCGCCTTTGCTACTCCCTGTGGCCTTGACGCAATAGGTATTGCGGAGAAGCTGGTGGCCCGAGTTCGGCCATGGTCAGCCGCATCTGTGTGAATCGTACGAAACATGATTTGGGGTGTGTATTTATGCTGGCGAACTAACCGCCCAGTTCATTGTAGGCATTTCATTCAGTATTTGTTATAGTAAATTGATTGTATAGGTAGCATTAGGGTATACCGTTTATTTTGTTTTGCGCTTCATGTAATTGTAGATTAAATGTGATGCAGGTCGTTTTGAATTAGGACCTATAACATAATTAAACAATCAGTTATGCTATCAAGCCCTTTACGACAGTTAAACTTACCCAGATGACAAACTAGCTGTATTTTGCAAAACATTAACTACTGTATTAAACAAATTTAGCTGCAGAGGTTAGATTTATAAACGTCATTCGGCAATAAGTTGTAACTAGCGGACCTCCCGCGGTAATATAATGCTCAAGTATTGGATTTTCGTAAAGCGATTTTGCAACTTGTTATTTTAACTTTGTCTGGAGCATATACAAGCCGTTGTTTTGAGTAGTTATAAAAAGCATGATGAGTTTATGACAGAAATCGCCTCGTCCTGTATGTTCATACAACCGTAAGGGGGTTTCGACCCTTCAATATCTTGACGCTGTCACATTTAAGTTCAAGCTAACATTCGGGGTTGTAATTAGCCTTTTTGCTTGCATAGCTCTGATTTTGCCGCACTCTGCCTCACAGGGTGCGTGCGAATTCTTGTACCTGCGTTGCCAATTGTGTAGCAACTTGTTTTCTTTATTCGCGATAGCTTACAGCTTAGGTTGTTTATTATTAGTCCATGAATGAAATGGTTTGACAGATATTGATGCAGTGCCCTTTGTCAATTTTAATGTGTTTTTAGGTTGTTCATTGGTTTGTGTGGATATTTGATTATCGCTGTGTTATTGATTTGTTTGTATAGAAATGGCTTGTGATTGTCGATTTTCATGTCCATGTTCGTCTAGTCTTTGTTATTGTGTTGAATTATAGTACCAATTATTTAAATAAACGTTGTTATAAGTTATTTGATCTCCGCTAATTTGTTTTGCTGCATTTATCTCTTACCCGACTGAAGGATTAGTTAACGTCGAGGATCTAGCGCCCTCTCCCTTAGTTTTGTTGCAGCTTTGGTAGAACCCCGACCCTCTTGACTAATTAGCCAAATTAGGCCGATATTACCAGCCGGCCAAATATCTAATACAACTTTCGCCAACAGGTAAGGCCAAACCCTATAACCTTCCTCACAAGTAAAGTAGTACTTCTTCTTGGAAATATTATATTTGATTTCTTTGCTCATATATCTGATTTTGCTGTAGGTAGCTCAAATTTCCAGGGTCTGTAAATTAAAAGTCAGATCTTAAACTAACATTGATTTAGTAACGTATGTTAACAATGTTAAACTAGCAAAATAAGAGTTCATTCGGGGAACTGGTTTTTGTAGATCTGGACCAGGGTTGGTATGGATTAGTGTATCGACTAGATGCCGCTGCAAATATGTCTCGGACGGCGCGCTGCCTTTTGCGGTCGCTTCTGTGGCTGTATTTAAGAGTAGAAGCTCTTTTAATACTGGTTTTTGAGTATTGTATCTTGATACCGTATCTCAGCAACCAGAAATACGATTTAAAGCGGTTTCAAGGAAGTAATTTTCGATACCTGATCTTCGACGACTGGAAACTCAGCTTCGGCAAGATCGTGGGTGCTAAAAAATTTTGGGTTCCTGGACTAAAGTATTTTCAGCAGGATCAGAATTCTCCTTTTATACGCTTTTGGGTCTTTTGATCTGACTTATTTTTTAGGGAAGTTTGAGAGGGATTGCGTGTAGTCGCGCATTGCTGGGTCAGTTTGATTCATCTTCAATCCGCGCGCACCGGGGATTCAAGTGCTGATTGTGGAGTATTAACGACGTATAAATTTCAGTACATTATTTTATTAAAAAAATACAATTTTGGCTGGCGCTAATTTTAAATAAGTTGTTCTGAATTGCTGCGATAATAAATAATTGTGTATTATGTATTATCTGTAACCTCATTTACCTTGCGGTCTCGACGCTGGTGCTTTATGCGCTGGCATCTGGCGGTACAATGATCAACTTGCCCCGGATTCGGGATACAGAGTTGGATCGCACATTTGGTGCTTACGCAGGAACCATTGCATGAGGTGTGTGTCTTGGTGATGTGTTGACCTTGTTACTCTATCTCTTAGGTCTGTGGTTCTGAGTGGAGCACAGTTAATTTGGTGCCCAACTGTGAATGGTCTCACCGAGCTCGATTCCAATCGCCAAGGCGAAAAAATCCCCCCCCCCCCGCGGGATTCGAACCGAGGCTTTGCTTAACGCAAGTCTGGCGCTTACCCAACAGCGCCACGCGGCTTCTTATAAATAATTATTCTATATTTATATATAAAAAGTTTCCTTGTATTTAATTTATTAGCCTTTTTGCTGTTTTTCAGAGTTGTAGGCAAGTTTCGAGCAGCGATTATTATTATTGTCTTACTTTTTACATGAAAGTTTTGACCGAGCGGGTAATTGTTCAATGGAATTCTGGGCTTAGGGAATACGTATGTCAGAAAATCAGATAATAATAGATCTTATGAAGTATAAGCATTTGAATCGCTACGGCACCGATTCATTAATAAATATAGCAATACAAGTGACTCAAACGACTCGTGTTCCTGAACGTACTATTTACAAAGTACACCATGAGTATACATGCATGTCACCTGCTGGAATGCAACAACCAAAGGAAAGATCTAAGGTTTCTAAAATTAGAGCATGCCGTGATAATAGGTACGACGAAGTAGTCAGAAGCGATATTCTTAAAATAGTACAGCAGTTTTTCACGTACCACACTATATTGCTAAGGGTAGTAGGAAATCAGTGTTAATTGGAAAACAGGATATACTTTCATAACTGCACTGTCTAATACCGCAAAGGTTACAATATAGAGTATTTAGATGAATCGTTGGTGACTGTACGCCACAGCGTATCAAACGAATGGGCAGGTATGTTAGTTAAAACGTATCGAGAAGCATTTTTTCGTAGTCTGACAAGGTAATCAGGAGCTCCTGCAGGTCGTGGTTCTCGATTTGTCCTGTTACGCGCAGGGTGTGAAAATGGTTTCGTTGACAGAGCAGAACTGGCTTTTCTGACAAAAAAAGTCCCTGTAACTACCATCACGAAAGAAATAGTCCTACCTTTGAAAACTGGTTAGAAAATCAGGTGATTTGAAATTTTCCAGAAATAAGCAGTTGTGGTAATAGACAATGTTCCTTACCACAGCGGGAAATTAGAAAAATGTTTAGCAGTACATTTAATCAAAGATAAAAATACAAGTGTACTTTCGGTCGAAAGATGTATATTTCCAGGAATATTGTCTAAAAATAAAACTGTTGTAATTATTTAATCCATACAGGGCAAATTAATATCGATACATAATTGAAGATATTGCAAAACGGCACAATTTCAAGATTTTGATGATGCCACCCTACCACTGCGAAGTCAACCCTATAAAAACCGTATGGGGTGAAGTGAAAAGGTATATGGCCTGACACAATGAGACTTTTAAAGAAGGCGAAGCGAGAAGTTAACTAATGAAGCGCATGAGCACGTTACATAAGAAAAATTGAAAAACTAATCGGATAACTTTTTATTAGTTTCATATATTAGAAAAACAAAAAGTCATCTAAAAGCTGAAACATGGGAGTTTTTTCTACTTGAAAATTGAAGTGGCAAAGTGGCCTACTGCTAAAAGACATACTTTTAGTAATGGTCGTAGAAAAAGTAAATTTTCATTTTGTTATTGGTTTCTAACTCAGACGATGAGACTGTCAAACAAGAGATATAAATAATTCTTAAAAATGTATAGAACATACTAATTACCTAATATGGTGCAAGCAACTTCAGTGCCGAAGAGTACATTATTTTTTAAATCGAGAAATCGTGACATTACTACGTTTTAACGAACTTTTGTAGGTTATGTTGACGTCGGTTGACGTTTATCTATTGCACCGCCACCTACAAAAATTCATAAAAACATGGATTACTTCACTGGCGGTTTCTCGTATTTAATCACGATTTTGACATTCTTCACTGCCGATTAAAAACAATTTATTTAAGTACCGCTGACAAAACCATGCGATTTAAGCGAAGTCGGCTATTGCTAGGAATGTACTGGTTGTTAAGTGCACTGAAATACAAAAGCGTGACTTCTTTATGATTAATATGTGCACATTCGTTGCCAAGGAGTTTTGTGCTGAAATGTAGCTAAGTCGATTTTCATAACACACTGTCCTCAACTTTAAGTATGATATGATGTATAGCCTCTTAGTTGAGATTCATTCGTAGACTATATTGACTGCTAATATTTTAAAATTTGTCAGTTGTTTCTTAAAAATTTTGGATATCGTGGACATGGGCCCTTCTTCCCGTTGGTTATTACGTTATTACACTTGCGTCATTTTGAATAAATAAATCGTCGCAAATGGTGTTTAAATATACAGAGTTTCCATTTTATTATTCCTCCCTAAACATCTCCTCGATAACAATATTTTGAATAAAACAATCAACAATATGTAAAAGGACCTTTTACTGTTCCAAATATAAATTTATTATAACGCGATTATCGCTTGTATCGTTATCTTTCGATTTGGTACTTTATATCTGGTTTTTTGCATTACCCTGTCATTAACTGCCTTTCGCATTCAATACTTTAAATTTCATGAAATCCTTCTTTTAGTGTCTCTTCCAACTTTACGATATAGTAACTTGATGTAGACTGCAGAATATACAGGATGTAAGGTGTTCTTACACGAAGACGTATAATCAATCGCGGCATGTTGTGCAACTACTACCAAATATTTTTCCTTTTAATAAAAATTTCAACCAACTAATTTTAATATCATAGTACAGTAAAATTGTCGGAAAAAACCCGTCACCTTAAAAAAATTGGCCGCGGTAATTCCCCTTGCCCAGTGGTTTCGGCTCATTAAACAAGTGCAAAACCAAAAATCCGTGTCCCCACCCCCTGCCAAACAGCCTCCATCTTGAAAACAATTGAATTTGTTTTTGCTCACGATCCATTGATCACACGGAAAAAGTCATTGAAAAAAATTTACCAAAAATCGGTTTCCGCCATTCTAGCTCTGTGGGGATGGTTTTTTCCGAAAATTGCGAATGCGAAAGTTGTAGTGCTCGAAAAAATGTGCACGAATCTCTTTTAATAACGTGATTGATTAAAATAGTCTCCGAGTGACAGCCTTGAAAGTCCGCGCGGCGTGGAGAATGTATATTCCGGCGTAGAAAAGTAACCATTTCTCTTTTTCGAGGTAAAATTGTCACGTCATCGTCACTCAAGTAGTTTCAATGTGAACAAGTTTTCAGAACCTACAGAAGTTCTACACATGTTTTGTCATTGTCGCTATATTGAGAAATTGGTATACGTAAAAAAATGAAAATTATGGGAAAGGAATATATTGAAAGTAGTTTATTTCTGCATAATCCCTAAAATATATTGTAGTTTACTCAGACACATTTGTTTTCTTTGGGGCTGTTCCTTCGTCTTGGTACGGAGCCTCAGACACAACCGAGTCATTATCGACCATGTTAGGAGTGTTGCATGAACTTTTATTGAAAAAGAGTCTACAACTTGTGAAGGTAATTCCTCGTCCCTGTCATAGTTTTCATCCTCGCTGTCTGATTCAATATTGGTTGAGCTGTAGCAGGTTTGTCCTCCGCAATTTTTGCACATTGCGGAACAATTGAGGCTAGCTTTTCGGCTACCACAAGCTGGTCAGCAATTTTTCGTACACCCACAGAATACGAGGTTCAAGAGGCTTGCAGGTGCGGGATCTTTGAGAGTGTTCACAGGCTCCAACCTTTGGAAAGATCTCTTCCATCCCCAATTCGTCGGTTTGAGAATGCAACCCATCCATTGCTGGACATCATTTGGCCCAGTTAAGATTTTTCAGGTCTTTATTTTGTACCCACAATAGAAAATATTTTTGGTCAATATTCTTACATCATAATTGTAGGAGTTTTTAGCAATATTATAACAGCTTCAGCAATAACTGATTAAAAATAGTAGTCGGAAAACACTTCCTTAAAAATAAATTATCGATTCATTTGGCCCATATGATCAAAATATCATTTCGTTCACCGTAGCAAGTTTTGGTTAAAGTGAAACAAGCTTTTTGTTGTTTAATAACATATAGACAGTCGGGTGTCTGTATTTTTGTTGCAAATATGGTACGTGGTAAAGCTATTGTCAAATTGTTGAATTCTGGTAATTTCTGTGGCAAAATTTACAAACAATTGCAATTATCGTATTATAGTGTATGAAATATTGCGAAACTATAAAACAACAGAATCCATAGCAGACAAGCCAAATCTAGGACGCACTCCAAATATTACACTGGCAAATATAAGAGCTTTACTGATCTGGGCCAAATGATATGATTCTGGACTCGTATATTCCTTTTCCATTTTTTACCTATACCAATTTCTCGGTATCGCGGCAATGACAAAAAATGTGTAGAATTTCTGTAGGTTCTGAAAACCTATTCACATTGAAACAACTTGAGTGACGTGACGAATTTACCTCGCAAAAGAGAAATGGTTACTTTGTTGCGCCGGATATACCTACATTTGCCACGCCTTGCGGACTTTGGAGGGCGGCCACTCGGAGACTCTTTAAATTAATAACTTTATTAAAAGAGATTCGTGCACATTTTTTGAAGCACTATAACTTTTACCTTCGCAATTTTCGGAAAAAACCACCCCCACAGAGCTAGAATAGCGGAAACCGATGTTTGGTAACTTTGTCGCCCTCTACCGTTCGCAATACCAACTTCTCGGTAAGGCGACACTGACAAAAAATGTGTAGAATTTTATTTCCAACATGTTTTGTTCAATCACTTTTTTTGTTCGATGAATGGATTGCGAGAAAAACAAATTCAATTGTTTTCAAAATGGCGACTGTTTGGCAGGGGGTGGGGGCACGGCTTTTTGGGTTTACACTTGTCTAATGGCCCTAAACCACTGGCCAAAGGAAATCGCCCCGGCCAATTTTTTTAAGGTAAAACGACAATTTTACTGTACTATCATTGCAAACTTAAACTGCTATAACTCGGAAAGAAACATTTTTGGGAATGCCATATACCTATGCATAGTAAGCACAGCATTTTTGTTGCACTTTCTTCTATTTAGAATAGTTTTAGAAAAACTATTAATATATGATTCGGTGTGTTTGTTGTTCCTTGGTTGTGCTGTTCACTAGCATCTAATTTTGTGGAAACGTTATAGATAATATATACGAAATATTTTGGTTTAGCATCATTTCAGTTCTATATTTGGTTTTAAATAAATGGAAAAGACGGTCTAGATAGACACTAAATAGGAGTAAGTAACGTTTGATCGATTGGCATTAATTGAAACTTCACTGTTGTTTGTCAACCTGCTATACGCAAACGAAATCCACAACTTCTCAGTTTTTAGGCTAATTGTTTGCGACAAGTACTGTTCCTGCCGACCTGTGCAAGTAATTTCCTAAAAGCTGTTCACGGTACCACGTATTGATATTGGCAGCTTTAATTGGTTTATAATTGACAATGATTACATCATACTATTTCTATGCATCGTTGGGTTATGCCTTTGATACAGTACACTTCTCTGATGTTCTGAAAATATTGCATTGAAACGCAATACCTAAATAAATAACTAATCGTACAAGTACCGCTATCCGTTGATAAGACAATGTATGCAGGTTCGACTTCCATGCCACCGGTAAATTATAGCTGTATAATGAGGTATTAGATAGCGCTATATTATGAGATATTTTCAGTGCCTGGAGAAAGTCCGTCAAAATATCGTAAAGAGTAATATTTTCGATAGATAGATAGAAATTAATTAGAAAACTTGATGAGGCTTAAAAGATTGACTTTAAACATGCATAATAAGATTGCTCAATATAGAGTAGGTGAAAGAGTTGTTGGACATTTGCGTCATAGGTTGACAGTTCATAAAATATACGTATATTACATCCGTATAAAGTGAAATGAAAAAGAATATAAAAGCACAAGTGTAATATATGTTACTGCGTAGCGAGAAGATTCTACTCTGCAAGCCCGGTAGAGGATAGATGTTTTTCACGAAAGCAATCCTGTCTTGTAGACTTTATATGAAAAAAGAAGATATGAGATGCTTGCAAGACTGCCGAAAGTGGACGGTTACTATTTGCACAAAGGAAACTTGGAGGATAAAATAGGAGACGTGGCGTTGTTAAGAAATTAAAAGATAACAGCTATTGTAATATAATATTATAATGGTGAGGCACTAGCACCACATGAAGGAGCTTGGCCTGCAAGGCGGAAGGTCAGAGCTTCCGTATCCTCGCTCTCACACCCGGCTGTCGCGTGTCGAATTCATGACACGTGGTGATGTGTGAGCATCGCGCATGAGACAACCGCATTATTACCCCTTATTCTTTCGAACGCAGATACCCAATTATTTAAAGCGACTGGGTAGGCCGCCCGCGAGGCATCGATCTGGGATTTTGAACTCCAGACTTCCGCGCCGCAGTCCAATGCTCTAACCACCGAGCAACGCTGGCGCTGGATTGTAATATATTACAAACGAATATTAGGATCAACATGATAATAGTCAAGATTAATAGACGATGTCACCTTAAAATAATTCAAGCCTATACCTCAACTGTAGCTCATGAATACAACGCTGTAGAACAGTTTGATGAGAACCTACATAGAGCAATGCTAAATAGCTAAACTAAATACACTGCTATTGCAGGGACCTTTGACGCAAAGGCTGGTAAACAGAACGACGTCGGCAACCAGAGATAGGTCGATTTAGTTTTGGAACTAAAAATGGTAGAGGAAGCATTTTAATCCATCTGAGAACAATTATTTATACAGTGTGGTCCATTAAGTGTGCAACAAATGGGACATTTTTTTATTAGTTGTAAAACCGAAATTTAAATACCGCCAAAAGTTAGTGCATGTTCGATAACCATATCAGATGCCCTTAGAATGGCTTTAAGTCAAACAATATACAGGGCAGGACAAAAAATATGAAATTCGTTCAAGAATAAAGTTACCTTATTTCAAAAAATATAGCAAAATTTTATTGAGAAAAGTTGTTTAGAATCAAAAGTTATGCTCAAGTACAAAGTCATGGCCTCCTATTCGAATTTTGATTGTTTTTTTGTAAAATTCTGTATTATCCCCGTATGATACATATTTTTATTATTCTGATTTTATTAAGAGTTTTTCATATGTAAATTATTATTAGTAAAGCATTTGCCTTGTTAAAAAGAATATTTGCGAAATTCTAAAGTTCTGATAAATATCGTTCCAACAAACATGAAGTGGACTCTTACCTAAAAAAATATAAATCCAAGTAAATTTTACAAATACGCTTGAAGTTGCTAAAAGTTATTTAAAAGGGATATGGTTGTGGCTACTTTAAATACACATAAAATCAAAATAATAAAAATATGTATCATACGGGGGTAATACAAAATTTTCCAAAAAAGAATCAAAATTCGAATAGGAGGCCGTGACTTTGTATTTGAGCATAACTTTTAATTCTAAACAACTTTTCTCAATAAAATTTTGCTATATTTTTTGAAATAAGGTAACTTTGTTCTTGAACGAATTTCATATTTTTTGTCCTGCCCTGTATATTGTTTGACTTGAAGCCATTCTAAGGGCATCTGATATGGTTATCGAACATGCACTAACTTTTGGCAATATTGAAATTTCGATTGTACAACTAATTTAAAAAATTCCCATTTGTTGCACACTTAATGGACCACACTGTATATACATCATGCATTAGTTTTTAGGAAATCAGAAAACCGATGATGGACTGACCGGGTCGAGATGTAACGCCCAGAAGCAAAATAGACTATGTTCATAGTAAAAAAATAGATAATATTAGACACGAATTTACTTAATATAATTAACGTAGAAAGTGACCATTGAATTGTAAGATGTAAGGTTTATTTATCTAACAAATTAGAAACATTAAAATGTGCACAGAAACAAATTGCCGACACTGAAGCACATGAGTTAAAATTAAAAGAGGCACTCTATTGAGAACAACTTTCTGAATACAGGGAATTTATTTTAATAGTGAACATAAGCGTTTCGTGTCTATCCCACCATTTAATCATACAGGTCATTTCTATAGGTACAAATGAGACCAATAGATTAGGGCGTGTATTTTACGAGTTAACATAGGAATTATTACGTGTCAAAAATACAGTTAAAAGTTATCCTAATGTATACCACTCAAGGAAAGATACAACACACAAGTTGTTCCTACGTATCTACTTTTTAGTTGCATGCCAATATTCCCGTAATAAAATTAAAGTTTCTTATTAGCAAGTACCTAATTCAAATTCGTATGTTAACTCGTAAAATAAACGCTCTAATTTATTGATTTCACTGGTAACTATGGAAGTGACCTGTATGATTAAATGCTGGCATAGAAACGAAACTGCTATGTTAACCATTAAAATAAATTCACTGTATAGTAGTAGATAGACTATAACCTATCCCTAAATACCCTGGATACAGAAGTAATAGCCATAATAACAAGAAGAACAGAAGTAAATCAAGCAATAAGAAAAAATAAGGGTACACATATGAACCAAAACATTAAAAAGATATTAAGAGAAGGGAAGGTTTTGAAAACACCACATACACTGCAGGGGAAACTAAGAGTAAGCAAACTTAGGAACTAGAAAAATGAAATAATAACATAAAAAGAAGAAATAATAGCAACTGCAGAAAATTTTTACCTATCTCCTTACATCCTACGATGGATGACATGGCTTAGAATGATGATGATGAAGAAATGTTAATGATTATGGTCCAAAAAGAATAGTAGTTTGTAGTATCAGTTCAGTTCCAACTTTGCTTGAAAATAAGACATTCTGTACTACTAACGTGTATAGAAAAATATAACTATGATCACTTCCGTCATTGCGGTAAATAACCTGGGCAAAGTTAACGTTTATTTTAAAAATTCCTTAATTTCAATAATGGTGAGGTAAAGAGAGAAGGCACTAAATAGTTGTATTGCACAGAATACTATTATACACCTTATTCTATATATTTACAATAAATGTATCACTGAATGAAGTAAATCATATACGTATATGAATCGCATATTTACGTACTGTTCGCTTGTGTCATCCCAAACTGGTGCAAACGGGTATTAATTATGCAGATGTATTTGTTTTCGTCCTTTTATTACAAACTGGCTTAATACCAGTCTGAGACGGACCTTCAATCTTTATTCTTCTACCACTTTTACCCTTTTGCTTCCGGCGCTTTAAGTATCCATTCTACGAGGTTGGCTGGTGCACCTACTTTTTGGGTATTTTCAAGCGTCATTTCTACATGACACATCCTAGCCAAGTTTTCAGTCTGTCACTAGTGATTATTTTCATCAGTTCCTGTATTACAACGAATAATCATTCCACAAAAATGGTACAACATCCTGTAGCAGAGTGGAAGTAAAGTTTGTGCCGGTGTTGTTAGATGGCGCTGAAAAGTGGCACATCATTCTGTAGCATTGTGTCATTGCCGTTAGGTAGAAGCCCAATCAAGTAAGAGCGATCATAACCATGCAAGAGCGATCGGATCGAATGCATCGTGACAGTCGCGCTAACGCACGAAGTTCCCCCTCTCCTTTATATATGTGGTTTCTGACATAACAGGATTATAGGGTTTTTGTAAAATAGAAGGTCTAGAAGTATAAAGGCTATTATTTGTGTAGCTTTTACCTTCCCAAGCTCATCCCAAGGTTTTATCTTCAGTTTACTCTTATTCATCTAGTCACCATCAATATACCTCATTGAGTATGAAACAATTTTTGGCTCAGCTTAATTGTTTCGCCATTTACCTAATTAATTTCTGGTCTAACCTGTATATTTTTATTGAATTATAATCCATTGTATTGCGAATTATATCAATTTATTAGTTCGCTCATTTCGTACCGATTCCGGAAAATTTAAAAACCTCCACGTGCTTATCGCGAGGTCGCGGCGTTCAACTGTTTTTCGTTAGTGGCCGAATGCGCTAGAAATCTTTTCCTAAAGGTCCCGTTCGTGCTTTATTACGCTACGACGATTAATTTTTGAAGGGCTTGATGGTTTTTATCAGGTACGATTAAGATTTCTGCTTGCTAGTCTTGTATTAATTATGTTACTTTAGCTCTTAATTTTCAGTTTTACCTGACTTAATTTTCAACACCGGCTAATGTTCTACCTAGATTCTGCAATTTGGGAGTGGCTCTGCTTCAAGGTGCTTGTAATCACAGGCTATAGCAACTCCCGGCCAGCATTTGGCTGTCAGCAATTTATGGGCGTGGAGGTTCGAGGTTAGTGTTACTTTTGTGGTGAATACGCATTAAAAGTGGATGGTCTCCCTGCTTTCAAGCTGATTCGGACTGGCTATTCCGGGATTAATATTATATTAAATTATCTTCGATACTTGAAATTTAAATTCGTACATTCCATAACTATCAGTATTTCAAGTTTAAATTTATACTTTCCGTTATTACTAACATGTAAAGTTTAGACGCATACGTTTAATCAGATTACTATTTGAAGTTTAAATGCGTATACTTAATTACAATTAATATTGAAAGCTACAATTCATATGTGTAATGAAACCTTTGCAAGAGGAGCATTCACGTTTTTTCCTTCAATAGCCTGAACAGAAAGGTTTTTTTAAATGGACAGCGATATGGCATATCACTCGATTTATTTGTGGTTACAATTAATTTAATGACCTGAGAGGGGTTCTTGATCTTGGTGCGTCTCGCAACCTTCAATTAATTTACACATTTCTATCATTATTACATTCTTTATGACCAAATTATTGTAATTATTTAATATTGAATTAACCATTATAGACTGCAAGACTATTTAGCGTTAATAAATAAATGCTAGTCACTTGTAGTTAGTTATATTATTCGAAGCATTGGTTTCTGGCGTACATTTGTTTTTTTGTCTTTGAAGCATTTCCAGGGTGGTACAGTTGATAAAAATCTACGATCCAAGGCCGCCGAAATAGAGCTAGTTCGGCCTGCGCGGTAAATTAAAATTTTTAGAGCTCCGTGTAGTACCTACTTTAAGGAGGTTAATCTGCGATTTTTACTACGACTGATTATCTTATCTAATTAATCGCAGGTCAGCTTCCTTATTGTATCAAGTATAATTGACCTAAAAAGCCAACACATTAGAATTGAACAATAAGATCACTATACATTTTTACTTTCTTTGTCTAAAACACGAAGGAAGTATTGTAAACACGAAAAAATCACCTCCCGCAATTTCTTCAGATCTTCACGTTTCAGGGTCCCTCGATGACGAAAAACATGGTTTATCAATTGCTTCCACCTGTCTGTGTGTCTGTCTGTATTTCTATCTGTCTGTCTGTTGCCGGTATAACTACTACTAACTGTTAGAGGAATATGATATTTTGCATATAGATTATACGCCTTCCTGGCATGAAAACCGAGAATATTTCGGTAAAATATATAAGGGGTGGCAACTTAGAAAAATACAATTCTTCCTGTTTCTGCTCTATATACTGCTTAAATGAAAGTATACTTTCCACATAGTTCGGGTTTTTACTCTTGAAACAAAAAGGCATATTTTGAACTTAAACTATACAGGATGAGCATCTTAAAAAATAAATAACATTTGCACATAGCTCAGGGTTTACCCTCGACGAGAATGGGACTGAATAGGTACAGCTTAAATAAATATAAAGATCCAAAAAGGGGTAACAATAAGTGCGTTCTGTTTAATACCGCCGCGTATCGCGCAGACGCGAGAGGTCCTCTATGAGCGCGTACGACACACGGGTGGAGCTGAAATAGAATTCACAGACGCTGTAGTTTTTCCACCGGTAATGCTTTTTTTTTAATTGATGTAATTTGCCTACCAAATGTTTCATGTTATTGTTTTAGTATTATTAGGAACGTTAAAATATTTTTACCTCTAGTATCTTTTGATTTTTAAATTGGTTAGTGTCACAACGTTGCAAGGGAAGTTCTGTGTAATACCCTTACAGGTTTTTTAACTCTATTATCGTGTACAACATCTAACTCGATGAGGTGAAAATCAAAATATGAATCGGAAAGGCCGCAGTTTTGGTGAAATAGGAAAGAGACTGATGTATTTTCTTGAAATCTTACATCAAATGTGATAATTTAGGTTTTTCCAATAGCGAAAACTGCATGTCTTTAATAATATCTACACTATATGAACTTAATGCCCTTGAAAGCGAATAAAGTGTAGTCTAGCATCAATAAGTGTTTGATGTTTATTTAATGGAGTAGGATTGTCCGTCAATATAATGCATCGGACAAGAGTGTTCTAAGCATAAAAACAGAAATAATAGCAGGACATTATTGTTAGTATCTTATCAACCGCCACCCCTATAATAACGTTTTATTACAGGAATACTTACAATACAATCTAACTGCTATAAAAATATATGATTTGGTAATAAAGTAATACTACTAACCGTCAGTGTTTGTCTCATGCTTTTATAGTAAGCAAGTAACAACATTTTCCCGTTTAGCAATTTCCAATTTGACTACAAAGACGGGAAGGCATTAAGTTCTCCAAAATTAGAAGTTATCTCTAAGAGCAAGTGTTTTTGATGCCTGAAAGTTGTAGCCCCTTTGTCCGCTGAAGAATATAGAGCCATCAAGTTCTGTTTTATCAGAAGTTAATACAATTTCCAGCGTTCGCCGTATATACCTTAATCGGCCGTCTGCAGCAAAGAGCAGTCCTACTTATTTTAAAAATAGATATCTGGAAAGAATTCCAAGTGGAATAACTGGCTTGCTCGCAGCCAAGTTTTCGGTGAAGTGCACGTGAAGTGATGCGCTACTATCAAGTTGGCTTGGCCGGGTTTATCGCTCCAATTATCCGCCTCTAATTGCTAACCTGATTTAGAACTTCCTCATCGACTTCTTTTATCAATCCATTGTGTTTCGATGGCCTCTCGTGGCCCCTGAAATCTACCGGGACTTAGGAGGTAATTCCTTTGTGATAGATTCAGTTACACTTGGAAATCCGATATCGCCAAAATTTGTGGCGGACTCGGCTCCGTCAAAACCTCTCACTAATTAATTATGATTTTCTGACGTCGTCCCTAAGCTCAAACTTTGGCCACCCTCCACCTGAGTCTCTTATGTAAATGTGCAGTTCCAGCAGGTTACTGCCTTCAAATTGCACACGTGCATTTACATTATCTTAATTAGTTTGAGTTTCCCATTAAAATTTTGCATGTTACCACATGTTTTCTCTGAATTTCCATTTTAGGATTATTTAATTGATTAGAGAACACCTCTAGATATCAAATCAATAATTTAATAACATTTAATTACTTATCTCAGCACAAATCTGTATTCCCATTTCTGCCGTGTTTGGTACATTTGAAACAATTGCAACAATTACAAATATTCAGCATTAACTCATTAGGGTTGTCTTAAAAAATCCGATAATAAATGGATTTATAACAAATATTGAGTAAGTTCGAAACTAATTTCTGGAAAATGCTGCCTAATCCATCTCCCCTTCTAATTATGGTAGAGGTGTTATTAAAAGAGGAAGCTGCAGAAAGGAATCCAATTAATTGCAACGGTGGCTGTTTCAACGTCTTGTCGTTTATTTTGTGCTCTGTATGCATATAAATTATAACAGTTGAATGGAAATGACGTCCTGTGTTTAACCCTTCCCAGAGAGGCGAATAGTAAGAAAATGCTTACCATTGTTGGAATTTGTGAGGGAGTTAAGCCAATTTATTATTAATACCTTTAATTAATTCGGAAAAACTCGAGAAAAGCTTATACAGAGCGTAATATGACGAATGAGCGTGGAAATTGAAAAATTAATGGGTAAATATTCACCCTCAGTTTCGATTAATTATTTAAAATAATGTCATTGGCCCCTGTTATGTAAAGGAATTTTTACATAACATTTTCTATAGAATAACGAATTTGTCTTTAACGTTGCAGGTTTGTAGAAAATAATAGTTCGTGAATATACTATTGGCAACAGGATCTCACTACTTTCAATAATTAAAATTACTTTTAATTTTCTTGAGGAATAACATATATTTCGTTCTGCTGGGTGTGCACAGGTGTCTGCAATTTTTATTTATAAAATCGTTAGTTTCTGGTATAAAAAAGGGAAAGGACGAAGATACAGGGGACGAGCGGGCCGCAGTTTTGGTCATGGCCGCGAATCACTCAAAAAGGTATTGGCAATATATTATGTTGGAAAGAACTCGAAGTTTATTTACTGAGGCACTATAACTTATATTATTTTCGTCTCTCCCAGTAAATATTTTTTTCCAAAATTTCCCTGGCATTAACATTGAAAACCTACGATACTAATCTCAGCAATACATCCGTCTTACGTTATCTTGTTGAGAAAATCAACAAGATAATATTTCCACGTAGATGAGGTGCTGTTCCTACTCGATGTAATGCATTAAAGTTAACTGTTATCAACAATGTCGTAAGTGCACACAACTCATTTTACCGTAGCCACTCTTTTGGGACAAACCAAACTTGAGGGAAAATTTTGTGACTAGCTCTATTTAAACACGTACCGCACTTTGGTCATACTTTGTTAAAATTAAAGTTCTGGCTTCAAAACTGCAAAACGAGCTTGCTTATAGCTAAGTGAAACTAACACTAGAAAGATTAATATGTCCAACGTTGTACTACAGCAGCTGTTCCCAATATTTTTTAGCATCGGAGCACTTTTCAGGAGGGAAATTCGTCACGGAGTACCATCGTTGCCCTTGCGTCAAAGGTACGTATCGCAATCTTCAAAATGCAGCCCTCCAAGTTGGATGTAGACCACAGCTGGGATTCTAAACAAATTTGAGAAACCGCGCGCCGCAAGCCAGGCGTACACTTTGTATCCACTAAAAAGAGAAAAACGTATAACAGCACCGAAGAACTTCTTAAAAGATCGATAAAATTTGATACAGGTTGATAAATCAAACCTCTTAATCAACTGATAAAATAAACTAGTAAATCTATGTAAAAATACGTGTTAACTACTTCAATGCCCCCCCCCCCCCCATCAAATTAACTGAACCCTTAGTTATTGTTTGGGCATATAAGTGCAATTATTGTAAGCTCAAACATTTATTCTGGGAATGTGTGCGGTGCCTCTTAAGAAATAAATCACAACTGCATTGTTCTTCGTCGCAATTAAGCATAAACTTGCGATTTCAGCGGTTCATAAATGCTATAACGATAGCATTGAGTTTTTCCACGGAACGCGGTCGGGCTTATTTAGTAATTTCTATTGTGTGTATGTTTTAAAATATTAGACATTCGTTAGTTTTCGTTATCACGTGGGCGACGTTGTAAAATTCAAAGTCGATAATTTGCTCGAACAGGTTCTTGGCACATTGGAGTCGCCAGAATAGTATATTGTATGTTAATAGTTAAAAGTGCATTCTTGGCGCTTGCGTATGAATATTGCTGGTAGAGGCGCAGCCGAAATAAGCAATCATGCAAAAGCGACAAAAGCACTTTTAGATCAAAAACATACATAGTATTTTTCCGACGACTGAGCATATTA
Source organism: Agriotes lineatus (assembly GCA_940337035.1). Taxonomy (NCBI): domain Eukaryota; kingdom Metazoa; phylum Arthropoda; class Insecta; order Coleoptera; family Elateridae; genus Agriotes; species Agriotes lineatus. The sequence continues at coordinate 97,423,187 of OW679197.1, forward strand.
TTAAGGGGAAGATACAAAATTAACTGACAATCAATTTAAAATTGCTCGCGTAGTCTATGACAGGTGACGCGATTATTTAAACAAATTACAACCGTTGGCAAGGAAACATCCTGACGTGGCTAACTATTTTGTTCACTCGGAAACCCAAAACGCTCGGCGAGCGGCAAAGTGATCAAATGCTCGCTCAGCGGCGAACGTCAACTTTCTGTTGTCAAATAAGAGCTAGAATGATTTACTTTCGATATCGGTCGTCAAAAAGACATTAACGTCATTATACATTTGAATAAGCGCAACTGGCGCACACGTGTGAAAATGTTAGATCAGCGTTCGACTGCAAACTTCTGGAAACCGACCGATATATTCCTTGCGGGGTCTCACCAATCAAGCGCGTTCAAATAAGTAGCGTGTTATAGTTAACCAATCGGGTGCCATGACTTGATCTTTTTTACTCCCGCCTGGGTGCTTGAGTACCGCATTCGGGGCAGCATTCACGTTATATTGTGCCGATTATTTCTGCCGTCTTGTTGTAAAGGTTGGTGAAAATACCTTGGTGTATATGGAAACATCTTACCACAACAATTACGTAGATATTCCCGTGTCGGGGTAACATACCTGGGTTAAGCTGTGGCCGTAAGGTTCGATATCCGAAAACAAGTTCTCAAATTACATTTAATGCGGAATTAGCAAGGAACCCAATGAGCGAAAGGCCGTTAAAGAAGTGCGTGTGCCGGAACTCCCGATTTGCAATAGCACGTCTTCTGTACTCGTGTTGAGTATTTCCCCCTTGCCAATATTACTCCGAGGCATGAGATTTTCTCAGTCTCGGACCTATGGGATTTCCATTGAGCCGCTTTGCAGAAGTTGGAGGTTGGTGACGGCGAATGACCAGTGCGACCGCCACGCTCGCCGACGGACCGCACTCTATAAACGAGAAGCTGTAGTATTTAAACGATCATCCCGTCTTTACTGTCAAAGGTGCAGTAGTTAAGGTAACTAAGTATTGGCGCGCTTTGAGAACTACGCATAGCGCACACAGTCAGTTGCAAACGTTCATTTTTGTCGAGCAATAGGTACCCTAAATTTAGATATTGGATGAGAGTCAGCAATTGTGTTTAGCAGCCTGTAAAAATCTTATAACGTGATATAGATATTGAGACAATAATTGTTTGAAATTTACTTGTATTTAGTGTGCTCGCACAGCTTTTGTTTGAATTCAATATAATTAGATTAAACTAGCTCTTGTTTATGTTTCATGGTTATTGCAGGCGACCCGCTTCTGTGTTATTTGTGTAAAGGATTTTTGCGACTTCAAGATATCAACGTAGGTCCGTTGCGGAAGGAGCTGGACCGTCGCACACAAACGCTGTCAGCTAACCTAAAGCACTGTTTTAGTCTGACTTCAGAGGCAATTATTTTCTTATAAGGAAAATCAATTTGAAGAAGGTGGAATCCAAGCGTATCTTTCTATTTAATCAGATCATTGTCCTAATTAATTGTATCGAATTGAACCACGACCCTGCTGTCGAACTGAGCTAGCAACCTTTTGTTACAGAATTACTGTAACGCCATTAGGGCTAGTGGCACCTTCATTCTACCAAATTGTCGTCTTATATTTGTCAAATCAATGCTGCGGCATATTTTTAAGTCATAAATATAATTTCGGCTGTAACACTTTTACCGTTTACTTGAAGGCATAGGCATTTCCTTGTTTTATCCATTCCATTGTGACTTGTGCTAGTTCGTGCAACTCTTCCTGGCTTTTCGCTTATGTCATCTACCCAACTCCTTTTTGGTCATCCAACTCTACGTGGATTCAGTTTTGAGCATCATAATAACTGTTGCTTTTTTTAACTTGTTATTCTCCTAGCAACACGTCCTGTCGACTATCGTTTTGCTTGCTATGACTTTACCCACCTTCGTTCTTCTTCTCTCCAGTATAATTCTATCGATAGTGCCCTGCGTGATTCTGTGTGTATTGGCTGACTTTACTTGCACCGTAAGTCATCACTGGAAATAAGCAGACATTGAAAAACTTCTTTTTTAGATTGAGTGTAATGTTGTGATGTATTGCTGCCAATTTTCTTGTAGTTGCCCAGGTTAGCCTCACTTCCATTACCCAGCGTCATGTGTTCGACGTATTTAGATTATGTAACCACGAAGGGGCACATTTTTAATTCTACTGACAGGTGTTTGCAACAATGATGAGTTTAATTTTTTGGTTATTTTCTTCAGTCTTTCTTTTTCAGTCGTCCAATCGTGCTATCAGTAAAATAATCTTTTTATTCGTTGGTGAAAAATGAGTCGTTTGAAGATTAATGAATGTCTTTTGTTCGAAAAAACACACGACGGATTTTTTTTTTAAAGCACACTATACTGATATAACGACCGCTCAGATTGCCATATAAAAGTGGTTAGCGTAACCTGATAAGTTCGCGCAAAAAATTCATATTGCTGAGTGATAATAGACAGAAAGCACCTTATTGGTGTTACTATCCACGAATATTTTATTTCTACAGAGTCATTTATTGCAAAATTTGAATGTTGGTTTGTACGATTTCATTCGTATTACTTTAACCTATTTCAGTACTCTACATTACAAAATATTGAAGAGGTCATTAGTGATTGTAACAATATTCTGTTGTTGCGGCATTGATAAGCAGTATGAATACTTAGAAGAGAAATATGCTTTTAATAACGACTGATGCAATATATAAAATATTCTTTGTCCATTCTGTTAGAGCTACTAAAAATACACTCTGCTTGGAATACAATAAACCTAATTATGGAGTCGTTATAGCCTATAATTAATGCTAAGAGTGACATAGTAGAGGAAATATAGAATTAAAAATTCTACTTTAAGCATATCCTCAAAGGACAAAAGAAGAACATAAATTAGTGTACTCTTAAGCTATGTAATTATATAGTTCTGTCCGAAGCATCCCTTTGATCTAAAGTTCGATTTCGTCCGGGCACAATTTCCATTTGCCTTCTGGGCAACAGAAACTCGGCAGTTCCTTAGATAAATATGTCACTATTGTCAGAATAATTTAGAAGGCAGGCAAGTTGGGTATTTATTACATATTTACTAGGTTCAGTGTGCAAGGAAAAAGATTACGCCTGCAGGAATTGTTGTTTTCTTTGAGATATCCGGTAGCGATGGCATTAGTATTCTCCGCCAGTTACATATTTTATATCTTTTGTGGGCATTTCGCGACAAGGATATTATTCGGGGCGAACGATTCCGGGCAAGTAGCTCATTTCGGTTGACCGCCGTGTTATTGCCACCCTGTGTTTGTACTGTGCTTGCCTGAATTGCGCGGGTTTAAATTCCGGTCACGGTGTGGACTCTCAACAGTTCTATGCACCATTCAGCACTTCTTCCGCAGATTTCCGAAGTTGAAAGGATTTTACCGAATTGGTGTTCGAATTGTAAAAGAGTAGGACAAGGAATTGTCCGGCACAAAGACGTGTTTGGACATATTTGCGCTCCGAAACTTTTTCAACCGCATGAAGTTTGCGAAGAGTTTCTACGTGATTTGAACTGCAATGCGATGCGGGTCTTACAATAAGAAACTTGTCGTGTTCTCATGAAGTTTTTTTGTTTTATTGTAAATTGCTTTTGCTTGTATCTATCGCGGATTAAGTTTCTACTACGTACATAGAGATTATGCCATTCTAGTTCGACAGGTTAGAAAACTTTTGCATTGCGAGACTTTATTAGACTATATTTAATAAATCACTTCCCAACCAGAAATCTCATAAAATCTCAGCTAATTAGCTATGTCGGTTCAACAAATCTGAGTGTAGACTTATGCTTATGGTTTACAGAGACAACTATAAGGTGATGATAATGCATACATTCCTTACTTTGCTATTTTTTATGTTTGTATATTCATTTTTTCCATAAAACCAATTTCATGGTGTATAACTGATAAGGGCCTTGAGAAGAAAATCGCAAAATAGTAATCTCACCTAAATATATTTAATGGTTTCTCAAAAGCTGCGTATGGTAGTCACCTTTTTTCTCCAGTTGAATTTAATACTCTTGGTATTTTCCGATCTTGAGAATATATTTTTCATTAACCTTTCTATGAAAAAGAGATCTAGATAAAAACCGACACTAGCGAAACGATAGAGTTGAAAGTAAGATTAACTTTTTCGTATTTATAAATTGAATGATAGCATGACTCAACTCCATCTATATAATACATAATAAGCTAACCGCCAAAGGGTGTAACAAGCATAGGACTCCCAGCTTGATGAGTCATGTGCTGAAGGTCTTTCTTCGAGCCATTTATGAGCTTATCAATAAAAATATCTAAGAGCAGATCCAGTACACGCAGTGACTAGCCCAAAATATCAGCTACAATATACGTATATATAAAAGTTACATTTTATTTAATTTTTATTTTATGAATTTTTTTTTGTCGTTCAACAATAATATTGGAGGCATGAATTCTCGAAATGGTTCCTTACAAAAGCAATGCTATTTTGAAATGCATCAATAAAATATTTAATTGGTTTACTGTATCGGACATCCTATTGAGAGGTGAATTTGAGTTATAATTCGTTCGTGAAAATGCTTTATAAACAATTAATGTTGCGTAGGCTTAGGTTAATTAAGGCTAGCCAAGGAGGTGAGTCTATTACTAATTTTAGAATTTTTATAAAAATTATAACATCATTCAACGATCTTCTGTCTCTGATTGTTAGCATTTTAAAATATTTACAAGATGGTAAATAAGTGGCACCAAAAATAAAGAAACTTTATTTGAATTTTTTCAATTCGATTAATGTAGTTTAGGTAACATGGGTTCCAAATGCAACTGCAATAATTCAAGATGGAATGAACATATGCGTTATAAACGGTAATGATGCCATTAGAATTGGTGAAGTATTTGGTTGTTCTGGCTATAAATCCCAACATTTTAGTTGCCTTCATACAAATAAAATCGACGTGATTGTCAAAACTCATTTTTGAATCAAACGTTACTCCCAAGTCCTTCACCACTTCCACTTTTGACAATTTTTGATTAGAAATATGGTAAGAGTGTATAATTTTATTGACACTTCTCGTGAACGTTATTTGATGACATTTAGAATACTTTAAAAATAATGTATTGTTTTGGCAGTATTCAACTAAATTTACGAGAGCACTTTGTCGTCATTTCAGGCAGTCTTCCATGCAGATAATTTTTTTGAATATCTTTAAATCGTCTGCATATAGCAATACTTCAGTATTTTAAAACAGTCAACAATATCTTTGATATATAAAATAAATAATAGAGGCCCTAAGTGAGATCCTTGGGGAACCCCTGAGGTTCTAAGAAAAAATGTTGAGCAAAACCCACCTACTTATACTTCTTGCGAGCGATTTCGAATATAAGAGCAGACCCATCTGAAGAGTGTGCCATGAACATTAGATTTAGCAAGTTTTTTGAGTAAAATGTAATGGTTTATTTGGCCAAATGCCTTACTAAAATCGGTATACACAGCATCCAGCTGGGAACACTCATCCATAGATTTGAAAATAAAATTGGTGTAAAATAATAAATTCGTTTCCACAGATCTATTCTTCAGAAATCCATATTGTTGCAAATTTATATTTTGTTTAACAGAAGAATATATTTTGTCAAGTATTATTTTCTCGAAGATTTTAGGTATAACGGATAATTTACAAATTAGTCTATAATTAACAATGTTTAAACTATCTCCCGATTTAAATATAGGTATTATAATGGATTTTTTTGAGTATGTTGGAAATAGTCCACTCGCAAGTGATTGATAAAGGAAATGTAAAAGCATTACAGCAGAATTTTAGCAGCAATGGAGGTATGCCTCTAGACCAGGTCCCTTATTTTTGTCAAATGATCGTAACCTATTATGAAGTCTACAAGAATTTATTAGGTTTTCAGCAAAATTATAATCATGTGAAGAGGTTTGAAACAAATTTAAGAAGTCGTTCGAAAAATTATCGTCATTTTCGTAAACTGATTTGAAGAACAATGCAAATAAATCTGAAACAGACTGGCCATCATTATGCTATTTTTTCGTTATAGTAGAGCTTGTGTGGAATATTAGATGAGTTAGATTTTTTAGATTTCATAAATATTTAGGATTAGTTGAAATACTTTCTTGCGTCCCTTCTATGTAATTTTTATAATTATTTGCTATTAAAACTTTACTACAGCCTCTAAGAGTACTGAACGTTAGATAATCTAATTTATTGTTATACTTCTTCCACTTTTTATGATATTTTTTCTTTTCTTTTATAACCTATATAGTAGCAAGGGAATACCAAGTCAGAAAACGGTTATTACTAGTAATTATTAATTTAGGAACACGTACTTCAAAAGTTTCATTCAACCTCGCATAGAACACCTCAACGGCCGTATTGACATCCAATTTATCCCATAATGCACTCTAATCAGTAGACATCAAGTCGTTATGTATTTGTATAAAATTTGAACGAGAAAGATTAAATTTGCATACCTGATTGTTGACTGATTTATCCTGAACATTCAAATTTAATAATATTTCAAGTGATGGATGGTGATTGTTTTCGGGAACTAAGAAAAAAATACTTCTAAACACTTTTATTGCACGATCACTGTTGCTCAGAACCAAATCAAGTATCCTGTTGTTAACATTTAAATGAGAGTTATACTGAACGAGCCTACAGAACGCCGCAGCATCAATAAAAGAAATCGACTGCTGATTGCAGTAATTTGTTGGTTTTAGAAACGATGTATTTTTGTTAATTGTCCATGAAATATCCGGTAAATTAAAATCTCCGCATATTAACACCGCGGTGTCCCGGTTTTCAGTCAGCAACACACAGAGATTATCTACAAATGTTCGTAACACATTTTTATCACCAGGGGGCAGGTGGACAACGCATAGATAAATTTTGCGTGGTCCTTGTTCTATTGTAATCCATATGTCCTCCGCCGAAGTTGACCAGTTTGGTAAATTATATGAAGAGATTTTGTTATTTACGGCGGCAAGAACACCTCCGCCGCCTTGTTTACTTGGTCCAGATGATTCGCGGTCGATGCGGTATACGTTGAAATTTGATGTACTGAATAACTCTCCATCACTAATTCCCGACACCAGGCCACTTTCCGTAATAAAAATTATATCGAGCCCACAGTTTAGTGAGTTTTTGTAAAACTCATGAGTCTTAGTTCGTAAACTGCACATTTTGGTAGAAGATACTTAAAGCCATTTTGCCGCGAAAAAGTAACAACTATTTTAATTTGAATGTTAAGAGTTTATAGTTTAGATAGGTCGGCTTCGGATTTAATAGTTTTTGCAGTTGTCTCATTTTTGCGTATAAAACTTGTACAGTTGCGAACACACACAAACTTGTAGTTTTTATTTTTGGCAGCCACTTTTGTATTCTTCAATAGAAGCTTGTTCTCGTTAGATAAGTGTTCGTTTATAAATATCGAACTGCCAAAGTTTTCGATTTTGATTCCCAGATTGCTGGATTGGCTTGTTGATCGTTTGAACAACTTTGCAGCTGCAAGAAATTCATGCTTCTCTTGGCGAGATACAAATTTTGCAATTATATTACGAGGCTTTTTGCTATCATTATTGAAATGTTGCACTCGATGTGCCACACTAATGTCAGTTTTTGCGAGATGACAATTTATAGCTTGACTGATCGTTTGCAAAGTATCGAAGATGTTCTCGTTGCCAGGTTCGGTAACTCCTTGAATTTCGATGTTGTCAATGCGAGATATTTGTTCAAGTTCAGATATCTTGGCCTGCTGCACTTGTAAAAGCGACTTCAACGACGTGATTTCTGCGTTCATTGTATCGATAGCTTTAAACGCTGATTTAACTTCTTTTAATTGTGCTTCAAAATCATAAATTTTATTACTACAAAACTGCACTGATGCAACCATATCATTCTGAGTTGTTTTAATTTGAGCTATTTCAGCCCTAATCAGGGTAAGCAAGTTATCTACATTTGCATTGCAGCAGGGTGGGCATTTCCATGTTAGGTCCGCAACGTCATTAATATTTGCGATAGCGTCTGGGAGGGAGGCACATGTTGTATGAAAAAACAGTCCACACATACCACTACTCTGAATCCCTAGATTATGGCGGCTTATAACACCACCACACTTACTGCAAGAATCAGGCATTTTAAGTATGTTGAACTACTTGATTTATTTCAGCCAAGTTGCTAGTACATCTGCACGCGACAAAGGACAACGGGCAATGGTTGCAGAAAATCCTTTGAAAAAGCGTTTGATGAAATTCACCGGAGCAAGATGATACAGGTGCTGCCCTCCACAGGGATAGACGACAACCATATGCGTTTTATTGCCAACCTTTATTGCAATGGTGGACCTTAGAGTGACGACCAAGGTTTCAGATGGTGTGACATTAAAACCCAGAGTAATGCTTTTAAGGAACCCATGCCTCACTCCAACAAGGGCATTAAAAGTAACGGCGTACCAATGAGCAACATTCGATATGCATACGACAACGTCTCCATCATAAGCAATCACGAGGGTCTTTAGCTTCTCGTGCATATGTACTTAAGGGATACGGTTTCAAGTTCACTATAGAAAAGAATAATTGTATTAACGTAGAAGGGATAAAATGTTGGAGAGAGATGTTGGAGAGCGTCATGAATGACAAATGGAACTATTCGGTTAAGGTTAAGAGCTGCATAGAGAAATCCGGGACACCCCAGAAAACGGTCATGTGTGACGTTGATCTGAACATACAGCTTATTGTGTGTCTACTGAGGTGTTATGTTTATCTCGTGCTTCTGGATGACGTTGAACCACCAATTCGTAATAGATTCGAAGGATTCGAGTTGTGAATCTATCCCCCAATGCCAATCCCAAGTCAACTTGTTCGCAGTTCCGAGCGGCGGTGGACAAAATCATGATAGGCAAAACGATAGTCCAAGAGGAAATGCGTAAAGAGAAACACAGATTAATGTTTTAGATCAGTACCGATATTGCAATTGTATTGCCAATTCTAAAAATTATAATGTTACCCAGAGAAGCCGGGTAGCGCAGTTGGGAAAGCGCAATGCTTGCAGTGAGCAAGTCCTCGCTTCGAATCCCGCGGGGGTTGAATTTTTCTGCAGCCTTGGCGTTGAGACTATTTACAGTTGGGCATCAAATTACCTCTGATCTACGCAGTACCACAGACCTAAGCGATAGAGTAACAAGGTCAACACATCACCAAGACACACACTTTACAAATAGTTGCTGCGCAAGCACAAAGGGCACGCTCCAACTTAGTAACTCGAATCCGGGGAAAGTTGAGCATTGTACCACCAGACGCAAGCGTATAAAAAGCAGCAGCCTTTACACCGCAAGGTAAAATGAGTTTACCGACAGGACATACATAATGTTATGCACGCCGTAGGATATCGAGGAACAAAATCATAAAAAGTAAGCATCACTAGTCTTAGAAACACCGTGAAAGCGGCTGCGGCGTATAGGACTGTGTCGACGGAAGCTGCCCTAGTTTTGAGCGAATTACTGCCGGTTGATTTCAGGTTGCAGGAGATCTCCGACTGTAGGGCAGCTACCTTGGGCCGCGACGAGGCGATTCTCGAGGGCATTGGCCTTGGGGGAACACTCGTGGAAAGACCGGCGAACGAGCGAGCACTAGGCCACCCAGCGGACGCTGGAGGCTTTTCCTTCGAGATCGGCTAGGACGCGGCGTGGGAGACAAGGTGCTAGACCGACGGGCCAAGGTTCGACGACGGCAAAGCAGGAGCGGCGTACGTGGTCTACGACCGGGACGAGAGGTGCAAACTGGCGCGGCGCGGCTAGCAGACTGGAGCACCATTTTCCAATGCGAGTTGCTGGCTATCAAGATGGCGCTCGAGATGATCGAGCAAGGGGGGCCCGGGCTCGTTAGAGTGTCGGTGCTCTCCGATAGCAGATCAGCGTTGATTGCACTGCGCGAGATGCGCAGCCCGACTGAACTTCAGGTGGAGGTTTGGCAAGCGGCCAGTGCACTTCAGGGCCGAGTCCGGTTTCACTAGGTAAAGGCGCACGCAGGTATCGAGGGCAACGAGAGAGCGGACGAGCTGGCAAAGGGGGCGGCTACAGGCGACGGCGACACCAGATTCGACGCTGTCCCAAAGAGCCTGGTGAAAAAGAGAATACGCGATGCGACGGTCTCGCGGTGGAACGCCAGGTGGAGCGAGGCGTCGGTGGGGCGACTAACCGAGAGGTTCATTCCGAGTCTTGAGGTCAGAAGCAAGTTCGTGGAGCGGCTGGATCGCCACGCGGTCCAGCTGGTCACGGGCCACGGAAGCTTCCGTTTATACCTAATGCGGATAGGCAAGGCTGAGGACGATGTCTGCGAATGCGGTGGGGGCTCGGACACAGCGGAACACGCTCTGTTCGAGTGCCCGCTGGAGGCGCAGCACAGAGGTCGTGCCGAGAGACGGATGGTGGCGGCGGGGCTGAGGTGGCCGACTGACCTCGATGAGGTCGCCGCCCTCTCGACGGAAGCGGAATGGTGAGGCGCTTTTCGAGAATTTGCGGGGAGAGTAGAACGGCTGAGGATCGAGCGAAACTAGCTAGGAGAGGGCGAGAGGGTAAGGAAAGGACAGTGCGCGAGTGCAGTGCGAGGGCAGAGGGCGCGAGTGTAGGTATAAGACACAGGAAAGACAAAACAGGGTCGGAGAGTGATGTATATAGATGATAGGGAAATGGAGCAGAGGTATGAACTAAATTCAAGAGTTGTCTACGTTTCGGCTAGAACCTAATGTAAGTTACGTTAAGCTAGATATAAGCAGTTTTGTCGTTTATCCGAGGGTTGTGAATAGTATTAAGGTTGTTGTAAATTGTTTCGGGCTTTTATGATTAGGCCGGTGTAGTACCGCAAGGTTGGGCACCGGCGCAATTATGTTGCGGAATAAATAAATTGTATAGTCTTAGAAACATTTAATATTTTATTTAACACCTGTAACAAACACACACTGGAAGTCTGTAAGTCCTATCATTCGAAACTGCTCACAAAAACTCACCGATATTCTGATAGTGGAACCAATATTTACCTAAAGCAGATCAGAGCACAGCATCACTGTCCAATTGTAATAAATCGCATGCATGTCTCCTAGGAGATGGTTGGTGATACCCAACCCAGAAGGGAACAACCTCTGCAAAGTATGTGTCGTTGAAGCCGGTGTAGCTGCGTACTTACCTCGAATTCGTTGATAAAATCATCTGCATGGGGGTTGTACAGAATTCGGGAAGATATTGTTATGATACATGATGCAGGAAATTAAAGCATATGAAAGAAATATTTAAAATGAACTAATAAAGTTGGGCAGTTACAATAATTGAATCTTGATGGGTATAAAGTTTTGAACATAAATAATGAAAGTAAAAGATACAAGGGTTCTTTTCATTGTGAATCATTTAATATTGTTATATTTATTGGAATGGATTAAACTTAATGGTTGCATTTAATATCTATAAAAATAAAAAAAGGTAACATTGACAAATGTATTTGTTAAGAAAATTCTGTATATAGCATTATTTAGAAAAAACTAGGAAGTGTGCATTAAGAATTGTCTCTAATAGCTATAAAAAATTTGTTTAAATACAGTCTCTTAAAATCTCTTCCTTAATTTGTCTAATTTTGGTGATAACAAATTAAATAAAGGCTGAAAACAAATCTACGAGGTAAAATAAAGTGAAATATATAAAATGGAAAAGATATTGTGATATCAAGTGTTAGAGGAGAAGCTACAGATACAGTTAATTGGATATAGAATGCAGGACATTATACTAGTTGAGGGGATTTGGATTTATTCATACGTAAAAGATATTAGAAGAGGTATTTTACAATTTATTATTTGATTTGGGTGTTTTGTGGACGTTGCTTGAGACATCAGATTATCTGCAAAAAGGGGAACAAAGTTACAATTGGAATTTATAAAAGGATAGACACTTACCAGGACTTGGATCGTGTGACGGTGACATCCAGAAGGAGCCGTGGCATCCGGCAGGAACAGTGACATCCAGGAGTAACCAGGACAAGATTTTGGAACCAAGGGAGTTGATTTGACCGGAAGGAGCCAGAAGGAGGTTACCAGGAGGTAGATCGTGTGACGGTGACATCCAGGAGGAGCTAAGACTGGAATTAGGGATCTGAGCAGTTGGTTTGACAGGTAAAGAGTAGTTGACAGGAGTCACGGACCAAAGGGGTTGCTGTTGGTGAATTGGACATTGAGTGCTGCAGTCTATCGATGACAGGATCCAGTAGTGATTGGTGTGAAAGCATAAGATAAGTTAAAAAAGCATTTTGAATAACTGTCAATTTTGAAAGTGATAACATAAAGTTTAGTTAGTACTTACATAGGTGATTTGAACAGTAGTAAATGTCAATGTGAGATACAGTTGTCAGTTTACCTGGTTTGATTAATTTTTAAGTCAAGTTTGACGTTAAGTATCATTGATAGCAAACTAGATTTTGATGAACCTACCCTGAAAATAAGAGCTCTCGATTTAAAACCAGTTATCATTTGATACTTAAGACATTACATGAATTAAGGCATAGTTTACCTGGTGAGCTATTGCAATATATTGTACATTTAATAACTCATATTGAATACACAAGACTAGAAGGCAAAATATGTGTTAAGGTGACGTCACTGTTAGAAGCTGTACGTTATTGAACCTGTTGGGCTGGTCACAATTCAACCTGTATACTGACAATATTAGAGGCCTTTAATGAGGAGGCAGGGAAATCTTTATCTAGTGTCCGTGAAGTGAAGAGTCGAGTAGCACAGATCTATAATAATAATATATAGTCTACTTCTAATAATTATGAAATTAAGTAATCTGTAGCCAGGGTAAGGAAAAATAGAAACGTATATCTACAGGCTCAGTAGAGTCTATGCAGAAAAGGTGTAATAGTATAATACATACCGAGGTGGAAAGTGTTTAATTCCTGTCGAAAGATTAAGTAGTTAACCGAGACGCGTAGCGTCGAGGTAAACTTTATCTCGAGACAGGAATGAAACTTTTCACCGTGGTATGTATACTATTTTATTCGCAACCACTTTATTCTAAACAATAATTGGAAAAATTATTATATTATGATACGACAGGTTGTGACGCGCATGAATGGATGAACGAGATTCCCAGTGTCCCTAACTACACAACGGTTGGCAATGGATTCATTTCCAACCGCTTCGACGGCAATCACTTTTCCGACCGGTTGGAAAGTTACAAGTTGGGAATAGCTCATTTTCCAACTTTTTAAAAGTCAGTAATGATCTTATTACAGATATGGTTGCGAATAAAATATTTAATTTAATGCAGTTTTAGCCATACCGACTTAAAGGCAAGCGAGTTTACAGCTTGAAGTAGTGAACTTCAGAGATCTCCAGTAGCCTGATAGTCTACCTGGTATGAAGGAAGGATTTTCCTAGAACGGGGGCAGGACTGACCCATAGCGATCGTGTCCAGAACGACAGATATGCAGGAATCTAACCTGGGACAAGATTGGCCAACGCAGATGTTTGTCGTGACGACAGATATGAGGGCATTTTACGGTTAATGTTAACCCACGGTGACTCTCATGCAACAGGGTTGAGGTTGTACTGCTGTGCGTATGCTAGAATCCGATCAAAGTTGATAGTTAGAGGTGGGCGGCACTTAGCCCACGATAACGAGATCGACCAATATATTTAAGCAGTCTGAAGTATAATGCCAATCCGGTTAAGACCGACCTTACAAGTTTGGCAGGTAAAATGGAGGCGCCTGTAAATGCACGTCTAGCTTTGTTGCCGTATTTAGCATCTCTTTCCACCCCAATGTATTGAAGACAATGAAATTTGCGCTGATTGCGAGAGCCAGTCGCGGGAGCTCGCTATGCTAAACAGCCGGTCCCCTCTAAGTCTTATGCGGGACTGACGTTATGGCGCATTTGTAAGCAGCGACCGCAACCAGAAATAAAATATTGCCCCACTAAATGACGGGGCAATTAAAAATTCTTAAATAAGAACAGCATAAACTTCTCATCATTTCTTAGCAGAGCAACTGATTACTACGATCCAAGCACGTGCTAGTGTGTAGCTTAGAATCCTTAGAGAAACCTTTGTACTGTATATTCCTTTTTTATAATTACTTACGACATTTTGGCCTTCCACTTCGTCGTTGGTCGGGCAGCGTTAAGAACACTATCCATTTTTGTAAGTATATACCGACTCACTCGCCACAGATGAATCAGGTAACTTAATTGCTCTTTGTCTGTTTCATTTTGGAGTATTCCGTTGTTCCCATTTAGTCTAGTTCGTATATACTTACTTTGGTGGTCCGGGATCTTTAGGGACGTTGCTTTTCTATGAGACTTACGATTCATTCCCTAAGTACAGGTTGATAAAAGGAATTTTAGCCATTTTTAGCTAAAAAGTCGTATACTTAACTTCAAGTTTGAGTTCTTGTATACAGCTGTTTGATTTGTTTCGTTTCGTTTAGTTTCTTGCTGCTTATCCAATTCGCCTATGCTTCATGTGTTGCCTACGGTTTATTAGCAAGAACCATTAGCTGAATACACTGATTACTTTTTATAATTTCTTTCAGCAGTATATTAAGTAGATGACTTAATAGACCACCTTGCCCAGCATCTATTTTTTTGTGAATTCTTCTGATACATTGTCCTTTATTGACATGTAATTGTGACACCTCTAAGAAATACTTTAACGACATTCATCAGCTCGCTGTTCACACCTTCCTATAATTATCTTTAACCTTTTTTCTTTCTGCACCCTGTTAATGGTTGAATTAGAAATATGTGGTCGTAGGACCTTCTTTCAGTTATTAAATGTGCCTACGCTTAAACGTTTTGAACAGCTGTATTTGGAATTAAGAGCTGTGGCTCTATAGTATTTGAACTTGGACTCAGATGTTTAACAATTCCTGTGATCATTGTTCATATTCAAAGCGTCTAGTACGTGTTGTACAGATAAGACCTTTTCTAATTCATCTGTTGCGCTGCCATCTAATTGTTGATGTTCGTTCGATTGTGGTCTAGCCTTGGAGTAACAGAGCACCGAGAATAGCAAAAGTCAGTAATATTATTTATATTATTTCCACCGTCTCTCAGTTCCTGTGTTCAAGGAAATTCTAGAAATGCACTTCTTTACTTTACATTAGCAAATTACTTACGCACTTTCGTTAGGAAAGCTCTACTTAAACAAACCCATTCAAAAACTGGGTTTACATAAAAGATACTACCAGTGTAGAGGATTGCGTGTCAAGTGCCGCGTTCAAGTGGTCAAAGTGAAAGCGTCCCGATTTGCATCTCTGTTACCGCACTTAATAACGAGAGACTTTTAACAGCTACTGTAGTGGCGTCACGCCGCCTCTTCGTTGTATAGAGTCCCATATGAAGGGTGGTTGAACACTGCGAGTAAAAACGTATGACTTCTGCAGATAACGCGCTTATAATATTGAATTGTAGATGTTAATATTATTTTTAAATATTTCTATAGTAATAGTTTAGGTATGCCATTGGCAAAGTGGCGTGAATAGCGTCGAATGATAACTTCTCGTTCAAGAAAAAAGGTACTGCAGAACATCAGTCGGTTCCTAAACTTTTATTCTACGATAGCTACCTTCGCTGTTTCGATGGACTCTCTTACCATATAACAAAAGAATAAGCAAAAAGGTTAATATATTTTCCAGATAATTTCAACTGACGAAAATAATTACAAAAACAATTTTCAGCAGGTTATCTGATTACATTGAACTAATTTTATAAAATTTTCTTGCAATTAATGATCATACATTAATGAATTTAACAATCTCTTTGAACATTAGTTGCACACTCATTTTTGTTATAGCCTAGTATCAAAAAATTGTCTAAATAATTGACTGATACGAGACGGAAGAATCGCAGGTAATGCATTACCGGTTTTTAAAGTTTGGTGAAAAGAAACGCAGTCGTATATAGTCCAAACGGGACACAGCAAAATCCATATAACGTGCCTTTAAACGTATAACGTAAACATTTTCTGTCAGATTGACGTATGGGTATAGCAAAGTAGGCGTCTCTTAGATCTATGGTAGCCATGTAATCGTGTGGTGCAATTAGATGTTTTACCGTTCTATAATCATCTAATTTAAAATGCGGCGGGGAAATGAATTGCTTCAGATGTTTTAAATTAAGAATAAATCTGTAAGACTTATCCGGTTTTGGAATTAAGAAATAAGCTGAAAGAAACTGTCCTCGCTCATAATTACTTCGACACGAAGTGTACGAAGTATTGAAATTCCCTCATATCGAAAACAACTCTGAGTCAAATATCTCTAAAATTCGAGCCAGCCGACTAATGAACCCACTATATCAAATCTTCGTCTCGGCTGTGCGGATCTTTTGGTGAAGACCCCAGCCCAATAAATCCTTCCCCCGTATTGGGGGGTGCCTAAACGTGCTGTGCGGGGTATGTATGTTCGTATGTGTACACGATTCCGGTCGCCAGGAACATTCCTGAAGTCTTGAATCGTTTTCATACGATAGGTCATCTAAAAATGAAGCCAACATCAACTTTTGAGGTACGATCGTCGGCAAAAAAAAATTCTTTTAGGTTTTTTTTTTTTTGATAAATAACTGGTTCATAACATTTCATTGTATTAGCGAAACGGAGTGATGTTGAGTGTCGAAGTAAGAAAGCACGGAAGGGCGCTTTTCTTGGGTGGGAAGTACCGTATATTTTCATTTTCGTTTTGCCCCAATCTGTAGAAGATGATCAAAAATGTAGGGATCCCCCGTTATAGTTTTCCAATTGTGCAAAATTGTTTTAAGACGGCCTGGATACTGGGATTAAACATGTACCTTTAATGCCTGGAACGTGTCTGTTGGAACTTGCTCTTCTTGTTTGGTCTCTGGTGACGGCGAGGTTGGCGATCTTCTGGCAGCACTGTCCTCTGGCTCCCCTTCCTGTAGGTTGGATGTGGATCGAAGAAGTTCTGAAGTTTGAATTTTGAATTTGGATCTTGCTTCGAAAAAAGGCTGCTGGCACTTCAGAGGACGAGCATGGACCTTGTTCTTTATTTTCAAGTATAAACTTGATTTTTTAAGGGACTGCGCCGCTTTGCATTTTTCAGAAAACTTTGGTTTCACGAGCAACATTCTGCATATCGGGGCTGGGTTTTGGTAAAATTTGGTCTGCGGTGTTGCGAGACTGAAAAATGTGCATGGGAAACGAGTTTTGCACAGTCGACCAAGCCAGGGAGTACGGTCTTCACCTCATCATGGGAACTATTTTGAAGAAGAGAATTTATTGTCTTTCCCAAAGCACTTAGGCCGCGGCCCAGATCTATTTGGATGTGCGACAAGAATGCATACTGTTTTTTTTCTGATGCTCTGTCAATACAGCCTGTAGTTCCGGATTAACAGTCGGAGCATTCAAAGACGGGCAATTTGGTTTTCAGGTCATCCATGGTAGCGAGATCGACCCCCGAGATAAGATAGCTTCGGAATTTAAAATAAAGCCGAGTGTTTCCCCACACCCAATATATGCGCGTAATTGGTTTGATGAGGCGGAACTTCAGAATCCGAATCACTAGTAATAATACGCCGAATCTTCGGTCTGCGGGGTAAGTTACCCTGGGAGGTTTCAGAGTCGCTGTCAGCTAGAGA
The DNA here is from genome assembly GCA_940337035.1 of Agriotes lineatus. Lineage (NCBI taxonomy): Eukaryota > Metazoa > Arthropoda > Insecta > Coleoptera > Elateridae > Agriotes > Agriotes lineatus. The sequence goes on from OW679197.1 coordinate 97,440,839, forward strand.
AAAAGAACAGACGTGAAATGTTTGTTTGTTTAGTGGGCTCTGACCGAGTGTAACTGATCGTCCCCGATTTTTTGGGGAAGTGTCAGCTGCATGGGATGAGGTCAGAGGTCAACCCGCCTATTTGCCTGCTCACTCAAGGACAGGGCCAAAAGAGCCCGTATGGGCTACGAATTTAATAGGTTCGAGCCAAATACCTAAATTCGTACTGTCGCCTGGTTAAGTTCGGGAAGGAACAGGTGTAATACTTAAAGACGAGCCAAGTCTGTAGTAATACGTGCAGAGACGATCCAAGCCTCCGCTACGCACTTTAGTAAAGTGCGTTATAAATACAAGTCGCGCCAAGACTGTAATTAGTATTTGGAGCAGACGAAAATCGCCTACTACACGTGTTCTATAAGGACCGCACCAGGAAGTATAATTAAGCATACAGCTTTTATCTTCAGCAACTAGCCTAGTTCATATAGTAAAGTGAAATAGCCGCCTTAAGTGTCAGTAGTTGTTATCAAAATAAAAGTTAAGTAGATGTTATGTTTTGAGTTTCTAATGTGTCAAATATTAATGTTATTGTAGATATCTAAGAGAAAATCTTTCGCAGTACAGTCGAACATAAATCGTTGCATGCAACTCGTACACAATCAGACTTTATTTGACCTATCTTATTCAACAATAGTATTTATGAGATTACTGGTGACGAAAAAGTTCAAAAGGCTGAAAGAATTTGAAAGAAACATAACTCTTCTATAAGTTTGTTATTGCCTGGAATTACCAACTCTTTTGGTATGCCCAAATATTTTTTTGGTAGACAACGTTTTGTCTTGTAACAAACTGCTGTGGTTTCTCTGCACTCTTCTTGTTATTAAAAATTTGATAAGTAGAACTGTAGCTTCATTGTTTGAATTACCATTTACCTGTAGTCAACTGCTTCAACAACATCATCAAGCAATTTAGTGTTCTGACTGGAATTATATGATCGTCTTTAAAAACGATCGGAAAATTTTCAATATCAAAATTGAAATCATTGTTCTTAAATATTTATACTTTCGTCCAGATCAGCTTTCCCATTTTCCAAACCATCTTCGCTTATTTTACTCAAATGTGCTTCCAACTATTCAAGGTCTTCTTGAGTGAACAGTTATTACGCTTTGAAGATGGTAACTTTAAAGGAACGTCAAGTTTACAATTATGTATACCACACACAATGCAGCGAATATGCTACTTCAACAACTAATAAATAACTCATATACCGCTACTTCAAAAACCAATAAGGAACTTAGATATACTGCACCATACCTACAACAATGATCCCGAACCGCGGAATTTATAACTTTTTATTTTTATTATTTTTAATAATGTAGCAGTAAAAGGTTAAGTAATTAAAAAGCTTTTTCGTGTTACTCTTCTCAGTGATAAACACTGTTAACGGCGAGTTTCCCGTCAGCTTTACAGGATCTTTTTCTTGTTTTGTTCAGTAGTACGGTCTAAGGCTAGAGGTTATAGTACTATTTTTATACCTTGCACGCTGTAGAATGAGTTGTCCAAAAATATTTCAATTTATTGAGATGGAATAGTGTACACTGCAACCTTGCACCATTTCTAGGTATTATTATGATACGCATTATTTATAGCCAATTATTTATTGAAAAATGGCTACACGCAATGGACAGAATACAGTATTTACTTACACTTTTGTATGAGTTGATTGTTTAAGTATCTAATTCTTATTTTGTAAACAATTTAGTGTTTATTATTTTTAAACAGTGCTATCAGCCAATAGTAATGAGAAAAAATTTAAAATCGACCAATAGCATCAAAATTACACTGACTTTTTGCTAGTAGCTAATTACAGCGACTATTTTTTCACAAAGCATTCAAATCGTTCTTCTGCAGTAACACAACTAGCTAAAAGTGGAGTGGGTGAGCAGCAGTTGTTAAAAATAACAGGACACTCATCTGGAAGCTCCATCAAACCCTATCTACAACTTGGGCTGTTTAAAAAATAATCACGCCGAATTAATAATAATTAATAATTTTTTTTTTAAATAATTTTAACTAGATTAGCACTCATCTTTGTTGCTATTAAGATATGTCACGAAGGCCACTCATGAGATTTCTTAATAGAAACAAAGATTCGTGAATCTAGTTAAAATTATCAAAAAATTATCACCATTTATGTAATTACTGTTGATAATTTTTATACCTACAAAATCAATTGTAGCAACAATTATTTATCCTGTTAATTATAAAATCTTACACAGTTACACGTGATGTAGAAATTATTTGTAACGTTTGCTACTAATAACTATTAAAGGGCTATTAATGAGTAGTACCTAGGTACCATATAGCCGACAGATTTAGATAATTTATTCTAGAAAATTAAATTCTTAAAGGTAAAATGTTCAACTCAATTTACAAATAAATTTAATTATGGCTAGTTGAGATCCAAAACGTAATATTTTAGCATGAAATCTAGGTATTACTAAATTTCTACTTGAAAGCTGTTCAGATATTCAAAACCGGAGAGGCTTCAGGTAAACTATTCTACTAAATAAAATTTAAATCATACTTTTTAAAAAAATTCTAAACCTGGATTTTCGAATTAAAGAACTTAGAAAATTACTTAGAAATTGCTCATTATTTAAAGGTAGTAGTTTATTATACAAGACGATAAAGTTAAATTTTATCCACGAGTGAATCGTTTAACGTCGAGACGAAGTCGAGACGTTAATTATTCAAGAGTGGATAGAAATAACTTTATCGTCGTGTATAATACAATATTTTTTTTCTATAGCAAGAACTTTAACAATTTCAAAAGAAAATAAGGACAGTCAATCACATTTCAAAATGTCAGCAGCTAGATTGGGTTGCTACCATAATATGAAGCTGTCATATTTAATTTAAACAAAAGTTAAGAAAATTAAATTACTTTATCTATCCTTGATGTTAAAGTGCTACTTTATCTACCCTTGCTGTTAAAGTAAAACTTGACCTATTGTTTTGAGTTGATAAAAGCCCACCTTAACATGAGCTATAGAAAAAAAATATAAATCCCATGCTCGAACCGATCAGGAAGAATGGTACGCTAAATCTGATTAAAGTAAGTAAAGTGGCCAATAGGTTTGATTGAGGAGTTTAATATTTCCTATTGCAAATATTTACAAATTTATAGTTAATTATTTATTTCGAGGTCCTGCGGCTGCTAAGAATGCGATCGCTAAGAGTCATTTAAAAACACTGGAAGGTTTGACTTAAAAATTCAGAATTCTTAGTTACAAGTGTACTTATTACTTTTACGTATTAAGGATATTATTAGCGTGAAGTTGAGGAGCCTCCTAGAAATGTAAAAAAGATAGCAAGGATGTATTTGCAAATTTCGTATTTTTTTTAAATATTGACTAATTATTGTATTCGAATTATGTATATCAATATCGGCTTTATGAGCCTAATCCGACACCACATTTACTGCTTCAAAAAATTACTTGAAACTATTGCTAACATAGAAACAAACAGTTATTGTAATTGAAATTTCACATCAATACCCTCTCCTTAATCTATATATAAGAAATACATTGTTAAAAGCCGACGACAAGTGAATGTAAGTGGAACTGGTTTTAATAATAGTTTAAAATACATAATCTGGATTGCTATTAAGCTATTAAGGCATTGCAGTCCTGGAAATAAAGTCACGATGAGTATTGAGCCAAATACCAACACTGAATTATGATATTGATGAGCAAAAACATTGAGTCAAGTGAACTCCCAGCACCTGACTCTATAGAAGTTTAGCCAATATGTGATCTTGCAACAGGATACAGATAGCTGTTAGACGCTCTTAGACAGGGTAATGTATGTGGATAGATTTAAATGCCCAGACAGGGCAATACCTGGATTAAATATCATATTGACCTATAGTTCAATTAATGAAACAATAATTAATCTTCTACAGTCGATCTAAGAGTAACACACCTTTATATTTTTAGAAAATTAACTCAATATGCGTTTAATGTATTGTGCTGTATCGATCGATTATTTTATAATTTCACACCAAGAAAACTAAACTTCTTTTCACAGGTTTTTAACCATACACTTTGGTACTTTACGACGAAAGATCAAATACGCCCTCGACGCTAATGCAGCATCCTCTCAATAAATATCAAGACTATTTTGATTTCTTTAACGTTTGGCCTTAATATTTTTATCCTAAGTATTACAATTTCAGTAAAGAAAAAGCCTTTTAAGGTTGATCGATGAGTTCCAAATAAGTTTAGAGCTTTTTGTAGACTTAATCTGGCTGAATATTGTAGCTCCCTCTGGCAAGGTTTGGTTGAAGTTAACGTTATTCGATCGATGGAAATCGTCTGCGCAGTAGTAGCATATTGTATTCAGCCTGAATCCAAACCAACGGAAATAACTTGCAGTCGAGGTTCGTGCCACTAAGGTTTACTGAAAACTGTTTTACAGTTATGCAGCGATTATGAAATTTTCTACTTTGGAGTTTTCTATGTGCTTTTTAGAGTTTTCTTTAAATGTCCTGCATGAATAGAATACTCTCAGAACACTAACATGTGAATCTCTTTACAGACTCTGACGGTGCTCAATCCATTTCGTACACCCGATATTGCTGCAGTACAGGATACGGACTTCGCAGGACCTTTAGTGTTCTGCTTAGGATTTGGAGCTTTTCTGTTGTTGGTAAGTTTCCTATCGCTGTAGCTTCCATAGGACGATAAAAGAGGAGATTATAATTATATATTTTTACCTAAAGAAATATTTATGACTTTGACAGAGGTATTATAGAATCCTTAAAATAACTAGGAAGCCGTATAAGCTTCTTTTACGTCAGTTGTTATTAAATTTGGAATTAGTTTTTTATAGTTCTTTCTGAAAAAATCGTAAAGGTATATGTTTGCCGTGATTTAATGGGTTTAACTTGCTGAAATTGAGCTGAAATTATACTATTTTACTCCTGCAATAACTATTTTTTGTAAGTTTTGCTTTGAAAATCATTTTATATACAGCTAACCTGTAAAGCTTTTACTATATTCTTTCAAGTACGTGTTACAATTAAAATGTCGCTTCTAGTTTTGAGATTTCAGTAACGGCGACAATTGATCTGTAATAGAATGCCGATTGTGCAAATTAACTGCTTTAGAAGTATATTATTGACATATTACTCAGAATATTAAAGAAATCTGTGACCACAAAATCGTTATAGATACATCACTGAAAATTAAATATTGTAAATGGTTGTTCATAATTTAGGTATCTACCCTGTGGGGTCTTGGATGGTTCTGTTTTTATACAAATTGTGTTCAAATTATGTATATATTTATGACTAAGAAATAGTACTATGTGAAGGTTAGTAAAAATCTGCCTCATCGAATATAAGTAAGTGCAGGACTATAGCTTTTTAAACTATAGCTAGCATTAAGTGTACAAGAAATGTACAAAAAAAAATTAATCCGTGAGCTTGTACGAGAAGAGCGCTGTTAATTAGTAATACTATTAGCGGCGACTTTTTCGAGTCTATTTGTGCCTTCTATTTTTATAAACGTTGCTCTTTCGTATGGTCAGCTAGCTTAATAGCAATGAGGTATCATTTGTTTGTAGCGAAGGAAACGCTTTTTTGCAATGAAGACAAAATTTTACCCTGGACTGGTTCTGAGTTGCACGGGTTATAGCTCCAAAACTGTAATGAAGAAAGCCAATTAACGTATTTACAACTGAACAACAGACATATACATTTTCCGTAAGAGAACAAAACTAACTACACTAAATTTCGAGTAAGAATTCAGTAGTGGCTCTCTAAACTCAAACTCAGATTTACACTAGAAAAACTAAAGTTTGTTTAACTGCTCGTGGTTTGCAATGATGTTGCTATATATAATTCATATAAATGTTGCAGGCTAGCTTTTTTTTACTATTTACCGGTCCTACCTTTATATCTTGAGGATTCATAGCTAATGTCAAATTGACAATTTTTATGAATATTTAATTTCCAGATAGTTGCAATGATGGCTTTCTACTTAGTTCCAAGTACTGCATACTTATTTGAAATTTAGTATAATACTATAATTATTAAATACTAAAACGCAAAGTGAACAGCTGGTTCTACCACGCGTTCATGGTAACAGTAAGTAAACCACAACGCATACAGATCTGGGCTCCGAGGACTGCTTGCGAATAATAGAATCTGGCATTAATCACCCACCTTAAACCATGAACCTTGAGTGTCAATTTGTAATAATGTAGATCTGTACCTATCGTGTAGGTGTTGCAGGGGATAATTTTACTAATAAGCTACTTGAGGACACACCCACTTTCTCTGTCACTTTACTGAACCTATTTGTCAGCATGAAAACGGTGTCTACAACACGTCAGAATTTCCCGTGAGGTTAACAAGTCACCCGTATAATATTTGTTCATTGCATGCCTTCCTCATGATTTTGTAAGAACGCTATTTTTTAAAAGACGCTGGGCTACACCCTGAAGACTAAGACAAGCCGGCGCACTTGTGCCTACGACAGCTTAGATCGCTCCCCCAGCATCGCGTCGTACTCGCAAACACATCAGCAGATTTATTTAGGCTACCATTTTTGTTCGCCCTGTTGTTCCACAATTTATTAATAGTATATTGTATGTTAAGAGCTGAAAGTGCATTCTTGCCGCTTGCGCATGAATATTGCTGGTTGAGACGAAGTCGAAACCAGCAATCATACAAAAGCGGCAAGCGCACTTTTAGCTCGAAATATACATACTATTTTTTCGGCGACTGAACATTTTATTAAAGGAAAATATCAAATTTCGTTTTATCGCAAAAATTAATTGACAATCAAGTTAACATTACTCGCGCAGTCTGTATGACATGTGACGCGATTATTTCCACAAATGACGGGCGTTGTCAAGGAAACATTCGGACGTGGCTACCTATTTTGTTAACGCGGAAACCCAAAACGCTCGGCGAGCGGCAAAAAGATGAAAACGCACGCTCAGCGGCAAATGTCAACTTTCTGTTGTCAAATGACAGTGAGAAAAATCTACTTTCAATGTCAGTCGTCGAAAAATATAATTATTAACATCCACTAAGAACCAGTAAAGTGAATGCATGTACAAATCACGGCGTTCACTAGATCTAGCTAAATTTTTTTACAGCGTTTTTCGTAGTGATTTGAATGGCGGTGCATCGTACGCCTTGATCAAGTCAATACATTAAGTGTAGCTCCCTTCTCGTTGCTTGTTTTTCTTCATCCATTGTGTTATAGTGAATATATCGTCCACGTACTATTACACATGCTCTAAACTCGCACTGCTCTTCCTTTTATTTGCTTATGTATCTTTCCTCCAAGGTTCCTTTTATATTTTGCACATATATTTTACTAAAGAGAGTGATGTCAGTAATACTTCTATATTTACTACATTCACTGCGTCTTTCCTCTTTATAGATTGAAGTATTCCACGCTGTTTTCCATTCAGCTGCTATTTCCTCTTTTTTTTATACACCTTTGTTGATTACTTGGCTTACCATTTTATAGCTTTTGTGTTTCGTGTTTTAATAATTCAGTTGGCATTTCTTCCGGGGCCAGGTGCCTTACCACTTTGCACTGAATTTATAATTTTGTAAAGCAGTTCCTCTGTTACTGCCATTTGTTCTAATTCATCTTGACTCATAGATCCACCCTTAACCATATACTCGTGTCGCTCCTCGTATAGTAGTTTTTAAAAATGGTTGTCCATTTTGCGCTCTAATTAGTTGCACAGTTTTGTTCATGTCTAATTTAATCTTCCTAATGAACGTCCATCCTTCTGCAGACTTTCTGCCTCTTATGAGAGATTCTAGTTCTTGATATTTGTTTTTCCAAGTTATTTTCCTTTCTCTTTTTACCTTTTTTACTACTTTATATTATTCTTTATATCTTTCCCTGTCGATATTTAGTTTAAGCCATTCTTTGTACATCTCCAGTAAAGCTTTAGTCAAAACCATGGAAACTATTAACGGGTATTCACTTGAATTTATAGTCCAGTTGTCCAGTTAACTGTGATCGTTGTTTATGTACGCCGAAGCGTATTCTACAACAACATTTTAACCGTCAAAGCACTGCCATAAAACGTAGCTGCTTCTTATAACCTGTTTTATCAGCAATAGCAACGGGAAAATTTTCGACGTTAAGGTACAGTCGTATTCAAAAATGTGTTGTTCTCAGACGGTTATAAGTTTATTAGTAGTTGTGCTTTTACTCAACAAAGGCTCACGCTGTATCAAAAATTAGGTAGATCTCAATTGTATACTTTCAAAATATTCGTATATACAAAATTTTTTTGAACTTTGTGTAGTGAATTCATATTCACAAAGCACAAGTGCTGTACAACACTTTAATGAACACGACTGTACTTCTTATAATCTAATAATAGTTTTCCATTATTAATAATTTGTCAACTATTTGAAGCAAATATTGAGTTAAGGATGAGGTTATGGGTTCAACAATATGATGTAATGCACGACATTACTTCAACAACTTCAAAGGTAACGAGACCACAAATCCAAATGAACACCTCTTACTATGAATACATTGTTATGATTAAAGTGAGCACGAATCTGACACAGCCCATTATAGTAACAAAATGCCTAAAACATGGTTGTTCTCTACTCCTGACTCAAAATTTTCATCGAGGAAACGCCTAGAACATGGAAACGAAAATGTAGAAATATGGGGGTGAAAATAGGGGAGGAAGCTTTATATACACTTCATTTCGCGTGCTCATAACATAGGACGAAGAAGACGCGTCATTATGACCAGAAAGCTGAACGAGGAAGATTTTCTTTGCGGACTAGAATTTAATATAAACAAGACAAAATATTCGTGGCTGTGAACATAAAATGACGAACGGATACTGGACACAGGGAAAATCATTATAGGATGTGAAGAATACACGTACTTTGGGACTAAAATAACAAGAGAAGAAACGTGTAGAAAGCAGATAGGGAATAGAATAAAGAAAGGAAAGAAAATAATAACAGCATTTTGTTGGAGAGAAACATAATGAAAGGAACGAAAATCCAGATATAGAAAACTATGATCCAGAGCACAGTGTTATATAACGGGTGTTCATAAACAGTCGTCATCCCAGTAGGTTTTGACTTCAGAAACGTATGTCTATTAAAATTGAGAAAAAATGCGCTATGACAGTACTCAATGACGTTTCATTGTGTTGCACGAATTAATCAAAGACATAACATTTTGTTTTTCAAAGCAACTGGGATGACGACTGTTTATGAACACCCGTTAGTTGTGAGGTATGGCAGATGATGGAAAGAAATAAAGAACAGATAAAAGCCTGGAAATTGACTCCTTTAGAACTGCGAGAATTTCTAGAATCCAAAGCATTAAGAACGAAGGTACAAGAGAAGTAAACAGATAAGAAACTAGTGTAGAGAAAATTAAAATTAAGCAGCTAGAATGAAATAGACAGGTAAGGAGAATACAAGACGATAGAGTTCATAAAAGAGTGATGGATTGGACTGCCCAAGAACAAGGGAAGAAATGAAGACCAAAACGAACTTGGATAGCCGAAATAACTAACTAACTAACTAACTAATAAATGACTAAGTTAAGAAGCATACCAAATGATGCATGGATGGATGGAGGACAATAGCAAAATTTCTTTGAAGTCCGAAGGGGTCGGACATCATCATACCGGAAATAATGATGATGATAATGAAACGTACAAAACGGCTGTATATTAAAAATGTTACATCAAACGCACTCAGCTGAGGAAGGTTCCCGTTACAAAGATTGTGAAGCGATAAAATTGATTTTTAAAAGTTTTATGTCCTACCAGTACATTAATTGAAATTAATGACTCTATTTTAAGGTATCTTAGATACAAAATAACGCTCCAGGGCAATTATTTTCTTCATAAGAACACTAGGGTTATTATGAAAAATTAACAGTATTTATTTCCATGGATACAACTGTATTATGCACCACTGTCACAATGAAAATTAATGCAGCTCAGCTAATGTCACAAATCTAACTTAGATCAGCTAACTAGATCAATCTTAAATACTGTATCATAGTAATTATATGAATTGAATATAAATATGAATTAGGTAAGAAAATTGGTAGGACATAAAACCTTGAAGGCACCACGGGCATTATGAGCTAAGAGCCCGCGATTGTTGTACACACCTCGGGCCAAAGGCCCTAGGTTAGTACACTAACAATCTTGGGCTCTTATTTTACTCATAATGCCCTTGGTACCTTAATAACTATTATTTTGTATTCTGTTGTATACTATAGAAACGCGAAATACTTTTCAGGCAACGATTTTCTACGATTATAAAGGAGGTTTGACATATGACCTAAGTCACCAAAATTTAGTGGCAACTTTGGCGACCATAATCCTTCGTTACCTACTGTTAATTGCTCGACCCTTTAATTTAAACGTCGACGATGTGTGTTAGAGGATGTGAACCTTCAAAAATCGTTATTCTTGAAATTGTCAGTACTGCCAAAATAATGCTTAAGGAAATTTTAAATATAACTCTAAAAGAGATTCGACGAGAACTTAGAAGAACTGACAAATGGGTGGATTTCACATTTGTTAACCACAAAACAAAAACAAGAACCTGTAGGCTGGTGCAGATTTATGTTAGGAAAGTTCGATAAAGGATCTTCAAAGCATGTATATTCATATTGTTTTGGGTGAGGAGTGATAAGTCTTGGATCTATATTTGCGATTTAATGTCTAAACATCAATCAAGTGTTTGGGTTTTTGAAAATAAAGCTCTGCCAACAAAACTTCTTCGTGGTAAAAGTGCAAACAAACAAAATATTACTGCTTTTTCTGACGTACTGGTCCCGGTTGCAGTAGTTTCTCTTCACTAACGTAAAACTACAACTTCTTATTGTTATATGTCCTGCAAAAGTCTCTATATAATTATGTAAGGATCGCAGAAAAGCTGATTTTCTTGGAATTTTGCCGCAAATACTCTAAATCTGAAGCCCAACTAGTCACTCATTCTTCAAAAAGTCCAGATCTTGTCCCAGTGATTTTTTTTTTGCAAATATTAAGAAACGCAGACGTGGTAAGAAACTTTTTGACGCAGGTGCTGTAGTTGCTAAACTTGCTTAATGAAATTGCAAAAGCGGAATGGGGAAGTGGTTTCAAAAAACGAACAAACTAATGCATTTAGCTATTATGGCGAAGGGGGAAAATTTGGAAAGCAATAAAGTTGCTTTATTTGGAAGGTACGTATTTTTTCTTATGATTAACTATTAACAGAGCAACCCTCGCATGTGTCTATACTACAGTGCTTATGAAAGGTGATATCAAACTTGTACTTTTATACATACAGGGTCAAAAATGCTTTCTTGAAGAATATTATTCGGTAAGGCTATTACTTCGATTATTATGTAGTGATTGTAATACAGCGCTAAATACGATTAATCATAGACTACCTTACTCGTTTAAAAAATCGGGTATATTCAGGGTTGTTCGGTACCTGTCCGTAACTCGTTCCTGAAGCGATTGTGTACGTAATTTAAGGGTAAAGTAAGCAAGACCTTTTAGATATTCCTACATGTAAAAGTCAAGTGGCTTTATATCAGGTGAAGTTGGTCCTCAACGACCTATTCATCCTTCACCATCAAGGGAGCGTACTAAGTTAATAAGAACAAATTATTCACATATTCGACGATTTGACGGTTTCTGATTAAGAAAAGTTGGTTTGTATATCAGAAACTATAGCTCATACGTATTGGAACGTTGCTACTATTGTCTAAAGGCGGCTTTACGCGTCTATAGTAACTAAAGCAAGTTAATAAATCATGTAGCTTAATTTAGTTACTTGCATCATGTCAACAATTACATTTAGTACGATTTAGTACTTGAGCAAGTAAAGAATTTAGTAAACTACTTTGTCAAGTGAATAGAAATCAGTTCTATTTACTTGAGCAAGTGGCGTACCCCCACCACGATTTTCGTTAACTAAACGCAAAGTAAGCAAGTGTAGACAGATTAGTTTAGTAAAGTGTATTAGTCAGACCAGTCATTTACCAGATAATTTGTTGAAACATGGAGTCCCGTTGGAATGAAGATACAATATTGAAATGTGTGCAAGAATAGCGTGAGACGGAATGTTTGTGGAACACCAGAGCTAGCATTTACAAGAATAAACAAGCGCAAGACAACCATTTTCTTCTCCACACACGCTTTTTTTGTTATAGCTATACTTTTTATTATATCCGCCAATTTACCACATAAGTGAAAAATAAATTTCTTTAATGACGAATGAATTCTTGCACGTTGCGCCTTCTTTAATGACGAACGAACTATTGCACGTTATGCCATTTAGAAAAAATCAACGTCAACAATTATGCTAAAATGTGTGTAAAGGTGCTAGCTTAACTAAACTACCAAATTTTAGCTACTTGATTTAGTAACTTGCTTTAGTTACTATACACGTGTAAAGCGGCCTTAACAGTAGCATGTTATAGCTATTAACATATCTAGGAACGTTATGAGTATCATAACTGCCGCAGAAGTATTGAAATCCGAGCTCGCAGAGCGAGGATTTTAAAACATCTGAGGCTGTTGTGATTCATAACATCCGTGATTTGTTCAATAGTTTATCGGTTGCTGTATGGTTATGGTTGCCATGTACGGTAATGGACTATTGCCGTACAGAACAGTTGTGATTTAGTTACCAGCCTACTTTTGTATATGTAAGCAAGGGAAAAAATAGAGGTGTTATTTAAGGTTCCGTAAATTTTTAAGAATGTACAGTTTACAAATAAAACTTCAACTTTCCGAATTGCATATGTCCCTTTTGGCCAATCAGACTTACATAAATTGTTTTAGTACTTTTAATTGTCCCTTACTTTTTTCTAGCTTTTCTATTACGCATTTCTGGACATATGCCTCCGTCTTCTCTTTCCATTTATGTATCTATCATGGCAGTATTTACCAAGTTTTTCCTGCTGTTTTCAAAATGTCGTCTGTGCAGCGTCGCTGATATTTTCCAACACTTCGTCTTATCATTCTTGGATTGAAATTCTACTTGCTCATTCTTCTCCACCCACATGTCACGCCCACTTCCATGGGGTGGTTTGCTGTTATTATAATAACGTCGGCGACTCTCGTTTGTCTTCTTATTTATTCATTCCTCATCTTATCATATAAACTTCCACATAACATACCTTATTACATAGCGAGTTGGGCTACTACGTAGAAGCTTATTTGCTAAATACCTCGGTAATGTCATAGCTTCCATCCCCATGTTATGACTGATATGACATTTATTCTAAACTTCAATTTTTAATCGGTTTGTGACGCTCCTTTTTAAAATATGAGGCAGTTTTCGGAAGACTGACTGACTAACCCAGTTTTATTCTGCTGTTTATTGTCTTAGTTTGATTTTCATTTTCTAAGATTGTTGCGTTTGTTACGGTATTAAAAGAACTTTACGACACCCACCCAAGGTGAGCATCGCACCACGGAATCAGTCCTGAAAACTGGCACACTTGCCCTGAAATCGGTTCGAAATGGGCTAATAGGCCACGGCTGGAACGCTCAGGGAGTCGGGCGTGAGTCACACGGTACGTTCCGGGCAAGCGCGTGGTGACATAATATATACAGGGCACGTCGAAATCATGAGGGCGCCACCAAGCCTGTCTTAACCCGGCTAACCGGGCCTGGACGGTTAGACGGGAGCGAAGCACGCAAAATACTCCGCCGATAGGATTACTCAAGAATTGCAAGGTCAAATAACAGGTTCGGGAATGCCTTATGCAAAGATTGTAATTAGGTGTCAATCCGACCGCGACTACGCAGCTGTCTGACCCACCTGTCCACTCAGAGCTTCCTCGTTCCGTCGTACAATATTCAGTACAATGAAGGGGCGTCTATCTGTAACAGAACATGCACAAGCCGAAACAAAACAATAGTTCCCTTAACTAACCAATCATATATTGAACTTCGGGTTACAATGGGGCAGCAGAATGCGTCGCCCTATATCTATACTTAACCTATAATTAAGGGCACCAGCTGGCACGCGCGCTCTAAACTTAACGACAGATGTTGAACATGTAGTGAACAGTAATGAACAGTAAGGAGCAGTAACGAGCCGTAACAAGTAGTAATGAGTACAAATATGCGCGTCGCCTTATGCGGCGGACAGCGAAGATTTAAATTAGCACTCGCGTTCACAGCGGTAATCAGGTTAAAGACACATACCTTAATGCGTAGGCGGCGAGGGAGCCTGGTACAGTTGAGTTGCGACAAGCTGCGGTCGTAGGTGGCAGGTACCTTCGATGTTACAACGGCTATGGGGGTGAATGCACAACCGCCTTAATGGCGACGGGAGACGCGTCAATGACGCGTACAACGGGACGACGAATAAAATGGGCCACTTTCGTTCTGCTGAACAAATCCTCGTAGGTCGAGATGAAGGGGGCACGACCCCTTACTTACGGAAGCAGGAACTGGGCTCCAAAACACCCACGTTACGCCGAAGACAATTCGAAAACTCCGACTCGCAACCACCACACGAGCGTTCTCTGCAACGGGCTGCGGACAACTCCCCAGAGGGAAGCGTTCGCAAAGGTCACCCTGGCCGCGTCCCGCCACGTGACTAAACCTTGGCAGCCAATCGCAAGGCGATAAAATGAAACAAGCCAATGCGGGCCACGATGGTATCACGCCACGACAGCGTGCTTTCTAGAAGATTCGGAATTCGAAAAAAAACGCCATCAGAGGGGAGCTCCAACCGACGAAAAATACTGCTTCTGGGGCTAAATATGTGCGAAATCGTGATTCTGAAATTAGGCGATGGAGCCAAATAAAGAACTAAAAGGGCTTAGCCTACGGGCACGCTGCCCTAAAGCCTAGGTGGCTATTTAAAATACCAAAATGACCTAACACGTTTTATCCCTTTTCTATTCTCATTGACAGCATTTGAGGCTAAGCTAAGTATTTTTCCTCTAGACCAGTGGTTCCCAAACTTATTTAGCCTACCGCCCCCTTTCCGGAAAAAAAAATTACTCAGCGCCCCCTGAAAATCTACATTCTTTAAGCGAACAAACAGAAAGATATTGTAGTGGTAGCTTCTTGAGACTGATAATTATCTATAAGAGTATTTCTAGGTAGGAAATTATTTTGAAAGATTAAATTAATTAGCAATTAAAAAGTACAAGGAAGGATTTATACATTAAAAGTACAACATAAATATTTGAGAATTGTTTAATGAATGTTAGATACAGTTACTGTTAAATTGCGAATAGTTTATTAAAAAGGTTGGAGCATATACGTTGATGTAGATGGGATAGTTATTTGGTAACATCAGAGCTTAGATATTAATTTGTAGGTATTAACTGACACTCGGAATAACTAAAGTCAAAGCCAAACTCAAATGATTATCTGAAAAAGTCAATTATGTAATGTTATAATAAAATATACCATATAGAAATTTTGGATAAATTATTATTGCTAAAGAAAACGATATTTTTAAAATAAACAAATCTTTCCTGAATTTTGAGTAAAAGCAAATTTGAATAATAAAAGCCCTTTATTATCATGGTATTTACTTTATGGATGGTGTACTAAAGGGTGTGATAAAGTAAAATTAAAGAAACGGAGAATAAACAGACTGAATAAATAAAGTAATAGATGGTATGAAGAAGAATAAGAACATTTAATAATGGTAAATAGTCTTCATGGAATAAATAAATCTGTAACTTGCATTTTGTGTGTTTATTTGGAAAATAATGTTACACTATGTTACACAACAGATGGAATATGTACGAATGGTTTTTCTAAATCTTCTTACCTTCTCTTCCTTCTTTAAGCTTTCACCGTCCCTTTATATTTATTCACCGCCCCCTATATGCACCCGAGGCTACTATCGCCCCTCTGGATCGTTCCAGCGCCCCCCCAAGGGGCGATATCGCCCACTTTGGGAATCACTGCTCTAGACCTTTTAACATTTTGTGCAATTCTTATAGATCATTAGCGATGAAGATTACGTCCTCTGAGAATCTCAAATGATTTAGTACTTTTCGTTTATACTGACACCCAAATGTTCACACTACAACTTGTTGAAAATGTATTTGATTGCCAGTGTAAATAGCTTAGTGGGCATGCAATAAGTTATACTATTTGGACATGTTTATGTGGTTTGTCGTGCTCATCGTGATTTCTCGTATATGGTTTCAATGATGTACGTATATCGCACATTTTTTCAGCATTATCCATTGCTTGTATAATCGCCCATGTCTCTACTGAGTTAAAAGCTTTCTCATAGTCAACGAATATCAGGTTTACTGGTACATTACACTCTGTATTTTTGTAAAGTCTGCATATTGCTTGTATATACTTTCTAATGCTATATGTGGTTCACCACCTATTTGGTCGGTTGTTAAAGGCCAAATTTATATTTGAAGCGAGTGGTTGTTATTTTTGTATATAACTTGTATAGGTATGGACCCAGGCTTATTAGACGGAAGTTTTCCATTTTTGTGTGTCTGCTTTCTTTCCTTATGGATTAACACTATTTGTGTTTCCCAAGTTCGTGGAATTGTTCCTTCTATAAGGCATGTTTTTCAATATAGAATCACCTCCCAGCTTAATAATTTTGACGGTGACTTTGTCTTCTAGATTTTTCGTTAATATTCAATACTAATATAATAAGGGCGAGACATACTTACCGATAATTTTGCACACGCCAAGAGTCGAGTGCAGGTTGCAATGAAAACTGTCTCGAGGGCTTGCCCGAGGGCAGTTTTCTAAGGGCAACCAGCACGATCACTCTTGGCACGGGCAAAATTATATGTAAGTGTGTTGCCCGCGTTTATATTTTGGAGTT
Organism: Agriotes lineatus; assembly: GCA_940337035.1. NCBI lineage: Eukaryota > Metazoa > Arthropoda > Insecta > Coleoptera > Elateridae > Agriotes > Agriotes lineatus. Next base: position 97,457,697 of record OW679197.1, read on the forward strand.
TATTACGCGAAACCCGTATACGAATTATGATTTAAAGTTGATCTAACAATGTCAAAAAACTCAAATTGCTTGTTTCTTGCATTTCTATTTCCAATTATGACAAACCACAACTTCCGAGAAAATTCCAGCATTTGAAATTACTAGAATTAAACTAGATTATTACACACAACTGTCACACGACTGATATCAGCCAATGAAGACCACGCATTTTTTGAAAATCGACCAATCCCGAACTGATTACCTCGGGCGCTTATCAGGTAATCAGTTCGGGATTGGTCGATTTTTAAAAAATGCATGGTTTTCATTGGCTGATATCAGTCATGTGACAGTTGTGTGTAATAATCTAGTTTAATTCTAGTGATTTCAAATGCTGGAATTTTCTCGGAAGTTGTGGTTTGCCTTACTTTTTGTGTATATGTATAAGTCATTCTTCCTATCAAGATCAGGAAGAATAAACATAAAAATAGTATCAAACCAAGAGGTGTAAAGGATGAAAACGGAACAGTATTTTATGAAGAGCACGAAATAAAAGAAGTATGGCAAAAATATTTCAAAAATTTACTGACAGACGATAACGAGGAAATGCAATATGAACTCGAAGAAGTAGAAGATGAAAAAATAACAGAACCTACTCCAGAAGAAATAAAAGAAATTATAGAAAAATTAAAAATGGAAAGTCACCAGGTTGCGATGGTATGAATGGAGAACTTATAAAATACGGGGTAGAACACCTACATATCACAATACATTCAATCATTAGAAACATCTGGAAGGAAAATAAGATGCCAGAAGAATGGAATAAGGGAGTAGTAACAGTATTACATAAAAAAGGAGACCTCGAAAAATGTTGTAACTATAGAGGAATAACCCTTTTAAATTCAACATATAAGATTTTGTCCACACTCCTACAAGCACGATTAAAAGAATATGGTGAAAACAAAATTGGAGACTACCAATTTGGATTCCGCAAAGGAAAAGGAACGACAGATGCCATTCACATTATCGCAAATTATCGAAAAAGGGTACGAATTCAACATAAGACCCACATATTATTTGTCGATTTTAGGAATGCCTTTGACAGTATTAAAAGTGGAGTGCTTTTCAAAGATATGCAGAAGCTGGGAATCCCAAGTAAGATAATTCGTTTAATTCAAATGACATTAGATCAAACACAGATCACCATTAGAACTAATGTTGGAAACACCGAATACTTTCATGTAAACTTGGGTGTTAAACAAGGGGATGCACTATCGGCTACACCTTTTAACTTAACTTTGGAAAGCGTAATAAGAAACATTGGACATATAGGAAATATTATAACAAACGAAGCACAAATCATAGCATACGCAGACGATTTGGTTATAATAGCACGTAGTAAAAGCAAGCTAGATGAATTGGTAAGAAGAATGGACGAGAAAGCAGTGAAAAGAGGAATACATATTAACGAAGAAGAAACCAAATATATGACATGTCAAAAGAAACACCAGCCAAGGAGGACCGTTGAGATCGGGAAGTATAAATTTGAGGAAGTAGAAACCTTGAAATATTTAGGCGTACAAATTAACAATAACAATGATAAACAAGAAGATATTAAACACATACTACAGACAGGACATAAACTGTACTACAGTTACAAGCATTTACTAAAAAATAAGCATATCAGTGAAGCAACTAAAATTAAAATATATAAAACAATAATAAACCCATCAATAACATACGCATGTGAGACATTGAATTTAATAAAAAGTGATGAAAACAAATTAAGAGTGTTAGAAAGAAAATTCCTACGAGTAATATTTGGCCCAATACGTGTAGAGTCCGGTGAATGCAGAGGAAGAATGAACTTCGCACTGCCGGAAAAAATTAAAGGAGAAGACATAGTGAAAGGAATTAAAGCAGCGAGAATTAGTTGGTTAGGGCACATAGAAAGACGTGAAGACGAAAGTATAGTGAAGAGGATTACGAATTGGAAACCATCAGCAGGGAGATCCAAAGGCAGGCCAAATAGCAGATGGAGGGATGAAGTGATAGAAGATATACACAATATGGAAGTGACAAATTGGAAACAAAAAGCCCTAGACACACAAAGTTGGAAAAAAGTGGTGAAATCAGCGAAGACCCACTAGAAACTGTAACGAACCAAAGAAGGACGAGGAGTGATCCACCTCGGAAAATGGATTGAAAAGCGCTAATGAGCGGCATCAATATTCCATAGGAATGGGCCAATGATGATGATGATGATTTCAAATACTGGAATTTTCTTGGAAGTAGTGGTTTGCCTTACTTTTTGTGTAAATGAATAAGTCATTCTTCCTATTTTATCCGATCTCTGCAAGATTTTTCAAAAATTCAGGCCTTTATCATTATTTGTGATTGTATTATCTTTGGCTTTGTATTTGCAGGTCTTCGGTTTTACACGATATCTGCCTACTATTGTTAATACTTTCATGTTCATGTTATTTTCTGTAGCTTTCTTAGTTGTTCAGTATTATATTTCAGTCCTAGTATTCTATGTCTTTTTCACCATGCACTGTACTGATCGGGGTTTAATTAATCTCGTTTCTCTAAGCGTATAATTTTTGTATTTCCGCCTGGCGTGTTTCTTCGTATTGCTCAATAAACTCTACTATAGGAAAGGCAACGAGCCAGTTTATGCACGTCATCAATGCACTTTTGCAGGGTCATTCAACGCTAACCCCAAATAAATAAAAATAAGATTTAGTTTTTATAAATAATTCGTCGAAAAGAATTACTTTTGTATCAACTTTAAAAATAAAACCATATATTTAATGAATCTGTTAATATTTTGAAGTTTTATCGATTTATAACGAACAAATTGATTTTTATTGCCAAATTTTCCGCTCTTAGGTTGGTGTGACATCGTATTTGGTTTACATAGTATTTAGTTACTGTTTTGTGTTTCTAACCTAACTAATTGAGATCGTACGTGGATTGTTAGTAGTGCTTTTTCAAAGTTAGTTATTGCGTTTACGTGTTTTGTGCTGTGGAAATAATGCCGAAAGCCCTATGTAAGCAGTCAAAACAGCTTATAGCCTCCCTACTAAGCTATTTTGAGCGGGAACGCGACAATGGAGGCCCCTTAATTCCTTTAGCTGCTGTCCAAGAGGTTTGTTAAACAACGTATAATTATTGTATTATTACATTATAGTGTTTTATTTATTATAGAGAGTTGCAAATGCCTTGCAAATATGTCTACCAACCGTTAGTTCGGTTGCACAGACAATAAAGGCAAATGAACTTATCAAAAGTCCGAAGCGGAAAAAGCTTAGAACCAAACCCGTAGTGGACGTTGACGATTTCGACCAAGTAGCCATAAGAAATGTGGTTTATGAAATGTACCAAAACAGTAAGTGAATCATTTACTCTCTTTTGCTGAACATTACAAGTAAGAATAATTTTTTGTTAGAACAACATATTACTCGGGCATCTCTATTGCGAGTTTTGAAGGAAAGAGATGTTTTCAAGGGAGGAATATCTTCGTTAGGAAAGGTCCTGAAAGATATAGGATTCCGCTGGAAAAAGGATGATCCACGCAGAGGGCTCATGGAGTTGGATCACATTGCTTTCCGCAGAGTGGAGTTTCTAAGAAAATACATTAAAAATCTGCACCAGGAAAAACCTTCACAATTTGTATATTTAGACGAAACGTGGATTTTTGAAAATGGCACTGTTTCTAGATCATGGCAAGATGATAGTAAAAACAGCGTTAAAAAAATAAAATCAGATGGAAAAAGGTTAGCATTGTAAGTTTAACAGTATTTAAATAATATTATTTATCTATTTTCTTAGATATATCGTTCTTCATGCTGGCAACAGAGATGGATTTATTCCTGGTGCTTCATTGATTTTTACATCGAGCACAAAAAACCCGGATTACCACGGGGAAATGAATCAGGAAGTTTTTTTAAAATGGTTTGAAGATCAGCTTTTGAAAAATTTGGAGGAGCCCTCAATTATTGTTATGGATAACGCAAGTTATCATAGCACATTGGCCGATAAAACACCCAATGCTAGTTGGAAAAAACAAGACATTATTGATTGGTTAACAAGCCGGTCAGTGAATATTGAGGGGAATGTGTTAAAAATGGAATTATTGCAGTTGGTTGCACAGTAAGTATATTAAGTGAATTCTGTGTGCTCAAGTACTAACAAATTTTTTTCAGGCACAAACCTCCAAAAACGTATGTCGCAGACAACCTTGCGGAACAGTATGGACATACTGTACTCAGACTTCCTCCCTACCATTGCATTTTCAACCCCATAGAAAATGTGTGGGGGATTGCCAAAACCTATTATAATAAACATATAGGTGAACATGGGTACGGCGTAGAAAATACCCTAAATATGTGGCAAGAAGCGTTAAGTAAAGTAACAGCTGAAACGTGGTCAAATTGCGTTACACATGCAGAGGGCATTATACAGAAGTGGTGGGACAGGGAAGTGGGTTTTGATGTAGAAGACATTGCCCCAATAATAATAGAAGTCAACGACGAAGAATCTGATGACACTTGTGATAGCGATTAATTATTATATTATATTGTAGATAATTAGTTTGCTGAGTTTCAAGTGTATTGAAATAAATTTACATTTTTACTGTTTTGTCAATGTTCGTTTTAAGTTATTTTAATCAATTCATAAATTAGATCAATTTAAATAAATAATAATCACGTTGTAATCTGATGCACAATAATAATTGCAATTTATAAATTTTACTGTTTGATGGGTGAATACTGTTTGTTGGGTTGCATACTGGTTAGTCGGTTGAATACTGTTTGGTGGGTTGCATACCATTGTGATTTATTTAAGTCGTTTTTAAACCTAGCGTAAACGGAATAAATATGTGACATCATGACTTGTTGATGACGTGCATAAACTGGCTCCTTGCCTTTTCTATACCTGTATGTTTCCTGTGTTCTGAATTGGTTTCTTTGTGTTTTGTTTAAAATTAGCTGTATGGTAGCTCTAAATAGCATATGAAGGCTGACTGTGTTGAACTTGTTTAGTAGTGACACGTCCCTTAAATTCGTAGTTGTTTCTTTATTTTTGTACTTGAATATTTTCTCCACAATGTCTAGTATCTCATACGTCGTCCATTCATTGTTCTGTTTTCTTTGGTTCGTTGCCAGTTTATTCTTAGCATTGTCGCTCATTGTGTTCTTAATAGTTCCCATTTTTCCGACAAACTCTTAATCTAGTTGCTGTTCTACTTCTTGTCATATATTCTATGGCTTCAGGTTTTGTGTGTATTGTAATGGGATATCGGTTACAGAAATTCTGGTTGCATAACTAACACACGAATATGAAAGAAAGATTCAAATAGGGCCAGAATTGGTATTTTGTATGTCGCAACAATAAGTCATTATTAAACATTGGCAATTACACAAGATATGATCAGCAGTAACTATAATTTAATTAGCAGAGGTTAGCATTTGAATAGAATAGGATCGGCAGGGTTGGGTTCAGCTAATTGTTCAATTTTTGTGCTCGTTATAGCGGATGCGTTATAGCGAAATTCGGACCGTGCGAGCGAGAATTCCACTCCAGGCTCGAACGTTCCGGGTTTCGCTTAGGTAAGGTTAGCTTAAGTGACGCCCGAGGCCCTTGAAGTATTATTCCAGGGGGCATCCGTAGAGGTTAGGCTTAAAAAGGGTGCTATAATTTAACAAAAGATAACAGAAAAAATAATGACTGCGAACTAAACCAAGCAAATAAAGCAGTAAATTGCAAAATATCAATCATAGATCCGCCGGAAATAATAAAATACTGATCCAGTCAGTTTTTTAATATGTCATTTGAGTTGCATATTTTACTCAGTTAAAAGGGTGCAGTTAAGGAAACACGCCAGTTTTTTTGCATTGAAGCGGGTTTATAGAATCCACGGTCAAATTTATTCAGGCGATTCTCGTACTTATTAATTATTACGGATTAGCTTATAATTTACCATCCGTGATATCTCGGGTTCAACTCACAAGGTGCGTGAAACTCGACGCGAGTTCGTCGTTTCGAACTTGCACTAACCTGTACGCTTATGCTAATTATTACTCAAAAGGCCAGATTTTGTGGATTGAAAGACAATAGTGTGACATTAAAATTTATTTAATATACAGGGTGTTTGCAAATCGCTACACAGGTTGTAACTTCGTTAAGAATAGAGATATAGAAAAAACGTTTTTCTCTGCTTTAAAAGGTAGTATGCAGCTTACAAATTGCGATAAGCCAATTTAAATTAAGGGCTTATATATTTTGTCGTAGTGATACAATATTTTAAATGGAACACCCCGTATATTTTTAAACATTTAAAAATAACTCTAAAGATACCTTACGTTAGCATTCTTAAGCTAAAGTATTGGAACTTCTTATTTTTTAAATAAAAAATAAATGCGGAAAGTGGGCTGTGACGCAAAATCACTAACAATTCAACAAGAAATGCAAAACAAACTCTACTTGGCTTTAAAAATTCTTCATAACCGAATTATCGCACCAAATTGTACTAAAACAATTGAATACTAAGTTCTTTAGGTGTAACGCTATGAGTTTCATTAAACATTTGAAAACTATATTAAAAAAGCTTTCCAACTATGGACAGTTGCGGCCAATAAAAAATGGGACAACTCTTATAACAGATTTTTGTTTAATTCAATCTACTTGAATTGGTTTTATTAATATTTCATATTGCAACATTGAATATTTAACATCTGCCAAACAATTCCAAATGAAAAATAATACGACAATAGTATTTAACAGTACTAGCTTGGTAAAAGGGTTTTTACTGGCGAATAGAAGTCACCAGTCACCTTCTTGAGCCAGTAAAACCTGTTACCTTGCGTGTGTTGCTGATTATTTTATTTGTTCCTCGCTTGTATATAACTAGAAATTTACAATTTATCTAAATTTCAAACTGACAAGCAACTAAATTCATCAATATGACACATACTAAGAAAGACAACTCTGGCTTTGCACGCTATCATTTATCTATGAGCACTCTTGTAAAACTGACAGTTAACTTGTAAAGAATTTACAATTTAGTAACTTGTTAAAATAAACTTTCTTGATTAATACAGTGACTTGATAAATTGATGTTTACAAGTGAGGAACAAATAAAGTAATTTAACCGCTATAAATGCAATGACTTAAGGTGGAGTAATCGCGAAAGTGGACGTAACTGTCGCATTTTTTTAGCCGCAACTGTACCATAGTCTCAATTTAGTTCAAAATTAGCTTTTCAAAAATCAAAAATTCCCAAAATGTAATTAATAGTATGTTATTAATTCATATTATTTTCTGGGTATTTCACCACTCTGCAAATTAAAAATATTAAATAATGAACGTTTCGCGGGGCAATTTGCTCTCGTTATCGACGATTAGCAAATATTGTTAAATAAGTAAAAGTTCCAAAATCTTAGTTTAAGAGCCTTCTATCATAGAGCATTTCTAGCACTGACCCTACAGTGTGTTTCACTTTAGACGGCACCACCCCAGTATTTTTTTTATATATTATTGATTTAAAAAAAATTTTTTCTGATTATACCCCTCACTAAATTGTACTTCTAGGGTATGTTACTTTACCTTCACGGTAAAATGCTAGCCTACTACTATTTAAAATAAATAGCAAAATTGAAGAAGTCATATTAAGGATTGTTTTATCAAAAAATCTTGTTAATTAAAGTGGTTCAGAATCATTCAAATAAGCTAAATCCGAAATTTAATTAAAAACAAAAAATTTTCAAATATCTCCAAAGTCCAGAAAATTCGACTAATAATGTCACCAGTTTACCATGATTTTTCAACTAAATCCTCATTAGCACGTATACATTTTTCTATTCGTTTTCTGTTGTTTCCTACAACCTTTTTCAGTTTTTCTCAACTTATGTCTTGGCAGGCTTGAGTTATTCTGTCACGAAGTTGTTGAATATATCTATGTGTCTAGTTTTGTACACTTTATTTTTAATAGTTCCCCCTAATTGCCATACGATTAGGGGACTGTTACAACCTATCCACCTTCCCGGGAAATTCTCATTTAACCATTCGCTAACTACAACTGCATTATGTATAGCCGCCTCGTCTAATTGATAGTACACTTCCTGCCGTACTGCAACTGGAAGATTATATAATGCATCCCATATATTGTTATTTAAATTTTTTGAAACATTTTCATTTTTTTTGTTTTTAATGAAATTTCGGATTTAGCTTATTTGAACTATTCTGAATAACTTTTATTAACAAGATTTTTTTTATAAAAAAATTCCTAATACGACTTCTTACGTTTTGCTGTTTACTTTAGATCGTAGTGGGCTAGCAGTTTACCGTGAAGGGAAAGTAACATACCCTAAATGTAGAATTTAGTGAGGGGTATAATCAGAAAAAAGAGTTTTTTTTAAATCGTGTTACGTGTAATTTTACATTTAGATACAGTTAAGGATTGTTTGGATAATTTATTAGCTTAAATACATTCATAGTTAGATTCACCTGCATACGTTAGGTGTAGCTTTGGTTGCATACTCATTTTTGCAAAATCCTTGATTTTTAGGGAATTTTGAGTAACAATTTTGAAAATTGTTTTGATAGTACGATTTCCGGCGACCATTTTTAAGTTTTCCTTTTTTGGAGCTGCATGTGATCTTTGGAAATTTTCACTTAAGTGGATTACATAGTTTCCATGTTTCTTTGAGGAATCTGCCATCCAGAAATAGGAAATGGGTGTTATATTGCTAAAATGAATCCGATTGTATTGGGATAAATATATATTTCTGCAATTTACTTACTCGAGGCCGCATTACAACTCTGGTATGTTAATTTATGGTTGCCGTTGAACATTTTTCGATAACGTCTCGTATTTAGGCCTCCTCGTCCTAGTTGGCCTCCTCGAACTAGTTTGCTGTATCGTTCTCCGATTTTTCGGGATCCATTATGCCTGTGGCATTGTTGTTACTTGGCTAAGGCACCTGGAGCAACAATTCCGTTCCAATCCGAGCCCCTCAGCACATGTGGTAGTTCGCATGCAAGGCTTCTCCCCATGGTGACTGCACTCGACTACGCTTCTCACCCGCAAAGTTAGATGAAGCCCTGACTCTTTGGAGGTTACTCAAGCTGGTGGACATCTTAATAGCTATCCCCCATAGCTGTTGATGTAGCGATCCTTCTGTGCACAATCCAGGTATCTGCAACACCTAGTGTTATCTACCTTTTGGTGTTTATTGAACTGAAACTATCGTTCGTTATGGCACTATGATCTTTACTTTATGTATTGTACTTACCTAGGTATATGCTAGCGAAATTCATGCCGTTTTACATGCGAAATATTGTATAGCTTCGTTGTACATCACGTGCAATTACTTTGGTGTAATAGGATAATGTCATTTTATGCATTTAATATCTTTACGTTTGGTAGTACTGCTTTGGTCGCATTCGAGTGTCAGATACTTGTCAATGTTCAAAATTTAAACCATTATTGGCGAGGGTCTCCGGGAGCATCAATTTAACATTTAACATAATATGAGCACCGTAAATACACCATGTTATGTGTATTAGCACTCCCCTAGGCGAAATGGTACCAATTCGAAGAGGTTCGCGACTAGATAGAGTATTTACCTAATTAATCAAGCGATTTAGAACTTACTATTCTCCCGCATTCCGGTATCGCTGTTTTTAATTATATTTAAGTCACTATCGTAGTTGATACACGGGTACTCGAACGAATTGCGATTATCGTAGTCACATTTTAGACTTTATTAATATAAAATCTTGTACATTACATACCACTAAAATTACATTTACAAACTATTCCATTTACATACTATTATCACAGAATTGTGTTGCCTTTTTCCAAGTATGACACAGAATTTCGAAGGTGTACAAACTGTAAATAAATAACTAGGTTATTTCGAGTCTTGGTGTTTTCTGTCTTTTATTATTTGTTTTTGTGAAACAGCTAGTGGTTTAGGAATTTACACGGCCACCTGTAGGTTTTCTGGTTTGGACCGTCTCAAACCAGTGGCGCTTCCGGACAACCCACCCCATCCTGCTCAGGACCTAGCTTGGCAAACGTTTGCTACACGACTAGACGATTCCTGTACCACCCTGCTGCGGAGTATTTATAATTTTTGTTTTTACGTGCAAATAAATTCCCATGTGTAGCAAATGTAATAAATTTGGCGCCTCTGACGTGGAGCCTTTGGTTAAGTAGTTTGGCATTCAGTGCAGTATAGAGTATTTGATTAGTATCGATTGGTTCCTTGTCGTATCGGTAATTATCGGATTATAGCCATTTTGTTGCATATCTTGAGGAATTTTGTTAGAATTTAGGAATCTGTGTTTAGATTAGGTACAATTTTTGGACATATTAGTAGGTATTAGTATTATTAGTACTGAAGGGCTATTTTTGTTTTTCTTTTGTGCTCATATTAGTAAGGTTTAGTATTTTTAGTATAGGTATAGGATTGTTTAGTTACGACAATTACAATGGATGTTGGAAGATTATTGGCGCACGAGCTAACGTATGAATTGCTAATTCGTGGATGTCCAGTGGGTTCGAACGTAACCGAGAAGAGATCAATTTTGCGAGACGCTATGCATAGACAGCAGTTAGGAACGCTAGACGTGACAACAGGAATTTATTTCGAACCTGATGAAGAACTGAAGATTTGTGCTACAAAACTTCACGAACTGCAAGAGGCATTAGAACATTTTAATGTCCATAACAAAGATAATGAAGTACAACGCATTAGGGCAAGAATGTATCATGTTTTAGGTCGCTTACGTCGACTTAATGTCGAAAACAACATGCAACAACAGCATCAGCAAACACTGTTTACCAAAATAGATCAGTTATCTATAGCTATCGATCAAGCTTATTCAGGTTACCACGAACAAATTATACATGAGCAAGCAACAGTTCAGTCTCAACAACAATCTATTCTAGATGAGCCTAATTTACTACTTCCAGTTACCACATCCTTAGCAACTACAGGTGCAGAAGAAAATGCAACTGCCATCGGACAACTCATTGATCATGAGATGTCGATATTCCCAACACAATTTGAACCATCGAAACGTCGAGTGAGCTTCCATGAGTCAACGCCAGAGCGTAATGCTGAAGTTTCCCATCACGACAGCAACTTACAGCAAAAACTGAAGCCCATGGAACTGAGCGAGATTGTAAGACCTACAACAAGCTTAGATAGACAAGCTGGAAACTTACACATACCTACCGCTGAAAGTAAGATATATCCAGAGTGTTCTCGACCTGTGTACAGCAACTTTATTCCAATCAGCAAGTGGAACATTCATTATGATGGTGAATCGTCCAGTTTAACAAGCTTCTTAGTGCGTGTAGAAGAGCTAAGAGAAGCACGTGGAATCTCAAAAGCTCAATTGCTTCAGTCAGCAGTAGAAATTTTCACTGGAGATGCACTGATATGGTACCGAGCAGTGAAGCGTACTATCATCGATTGGGACGACTTGATTCGCAAGTTGAAAGCAAACTTTCTCCCTCACGATTACGAGATCCGCCTTTGGGACGAAATTCGAAGCCGCACACAACACCCATCAGAAAAAGTGGTCGTTTATATAGCAACCATGGACAACTTATTCAGCAGGCTGCCTCAACTTCCATCTGAAACTACAAGATTGGCAATAATTAAAAAGAACTTACAGCCGTATTATGCTATGCAATTAGCATTACACCCGGTTTATACTATCACTGAACTTACTCAAACTTGTATGACTTTAGAAGATGCCAAAATAGCTTCGACTAATTTTAAAGCACCTCCTACGCCTAACTCATACTTACTTGAACCAGAGTTAGCTTACTGCAAGCGTGCTGGAAAGCCACCGATTTGTGCAGTCGAAGAAAAGCCTCTGATTGACTTCAGCGAAATAGAGCTTCCAACAAACACTTCCCAGAACCACCTAGCCAGAGGGAAGACTAGTAATAAAATTACAGAAGCCCCAACTGCTATTGCAACACTTACTTGTTGGAATTGTTCCAAGTCAGGACATCGAGCCATGCAGTGTACTGCTCCTAAACGGATGTACTGTTATGGATGCGGGCAAGTAGGAGTAACCAGCCGCACTTGTAAGAGATGCTCGGGAAACGAGCGAGGAGCACGGTAGGCGACCGGACCCGGTGCTCTAAAACAAGGAAGAAGCCGGTCAATAATTTCAAGCAATTTTTGCCGTCAAAGCCTGTTTCCAGATCGGATTATGTGGTGTTAACCATCGAAGAACCAGCACCCATTCGAGATCGTTGGTATCGGAATCTGAGAACAAAAATTATGTCAAAACCATTGCAATTTCCACAGTGGCGAGTCGAAGATAATAAAATCTATAAATATCTCAAGTGTACCTACCCGCGATTGAGAGACAATAACGAAACATGGAAAGAAGTTGTGCCGAAAGAAAAACGCCAGGAACTCATCCATGAACATCATGACGCATTAACGGCATGCCATGCAGGCATCTTCAAAACCTACGAACGCCTGAAGAATCGCTTCTATTGGCCGAAAATGCGATCCGATGTAGCCAACTACATTCGAAGGTGTAAGATCTGCGCTGCCATGAAACCTGAACAGAATTGTCCAGCTGGTCTTATGGGACAGCGCCCGAATGTCACAAAACCTTGGCAGATGATTGCAGTAGATATCTGTGGTCCCTTACCTAGATCATCCAGAGGCTACAGTTACATTTTGGTTATTTCAGACCAACTTACCAAGTTTGTGCTACTGTTTCCACTCCGTCAAGCTACAGCTGCCGCTGTAACCAGATTAGTTGAGGAAAATGTTTTTCTATTCTTTGGATGTCCTCAGTACTTAGTATGCGATAATGGTGTGCAGTTCCGTTCACGAGAATTTATGCAGTTATGTGACAGCTACCATGTGAAAATTATTTACACTCCTGCGTATCATCCTCAAGCTAACTTTGTAGAAAGAGTTAATCGTGTCATCAAAACTATGTTGGCTTCATATGTTGCAGATAACCACAAGAAATGGGAACAACTTTTGCCTAAAGTGGGCTGCGCTATCAGGAGCTCGGTTCATGAAGTTACTAAAGTGACTCCATTCTTTGCCAACTTTGCACGTGAACATGTTCCTAGGGGTGATTATTTTAAATCAGGTGTAAAGGCTGAAACAGATAAATGTGAGACATCTGATAAACTTAAAGAGTTAGACAAGCTACATCAAGATATACATAAGAGACTTTTGAATGCTCATGCCAGATCTAAACAACGATATGACCTACGACGCAGAGAAGTGACATATAATGTGGGTGACAGAGTTTACCGACGCAATTTTGTGTTGTCCGACGCCACCAAACACTTCACCGCAAAGCTCGCTCCAAAATTTATTGGGCCTTTGATTGTACGAAGGAAATTATCACCTGTTACGTACGAGCTTCAAGATGAAGATGGGACATTTCGCGGCACATGGCATGTCAAAGACATAAAGCAACACCCGCCAGATGAAGAAAACTAGATTCTGTTGGATTGTCGTAACGAAGACAAACTTAGCATTGGACTTTGCATTCGAGTTTGGCATTAGGATTTTGAATGTTAGGTTAGGCTTTAGGGACCAAGGGTTTTTTGTTGAACCTTTGGGTGGATGGTTGGGCTGCTTGAAGGGAGGACTCGCTGTTGGGGAACTTTATCATCTCGTTCTTTCCCCCTCCTTGTGGGACAGTGACGTTCCATCATACGGGAGTGAGACATTTTTGCAGTCTCATTTCCGGTGTTCTGCCATCTGGTCACTGTGGATGGTGTTTCAGTGTGTAGTCGATCCTGGGCTGCACACTTTCCTATTTAATCCTTCCTTCTGTTCTTTGGTTTTACTGTTGTTCTTTCTATTTGTGTGGGTTCGAGCTTAGGTTGTTGAAATTTATTTTGGATACCCCTTTGAGGTTTTCGATGTGTAGCTGATGTTGTCGGGTTGCCTTCAGCTGTACGTTTTGTGTTTATTTATGTTGTGGTATCCTTTCGCGCATGCGGATTCTTGTTTCACAAGCGAATCTCGTTCCTGGTTTACATTTTGTTTTCTTTTGGACGTGATTGGTGATTGAGGACGGTTTCTTTTGCGCTTTTGTAGTGTCAACTTTTGTTGGATTCATGAGCCGACTCTTTTGCTAAACCACGGTCCTTTTTCTGAATTCTATCTTTAACATTCCTTTGTAATTTCCCTTTTTCCTTTCGACTTCTATTTTGCGATTCTTTTAGGCTGCTTATCCTTTTCTAAGTTATTTGGTACTGCCGTAGTTGTACGTGGTGATCTTTCTTTTGTGTTTGAGGTTGGTTGAATATCATCGTGATACCTGTAAAATTTCGAAGCTTCATTATGGTGCAGGCATAGGTTCTACGTCGGTAAATTCAGTGAATTTACCTATTTTTAAGTGAGGGGAGAGTCTGTTACGTGTAATTTTACATTTAGATACAGTTAAGGATTGTTTGGATAATTTATTAGCTTAAATACATTCATAGTTAGATTCACCTGCATACGTTAGGTGTAGCTTTGGTTGCATACTCATTTTTGCAAAATCCTTGATTTTTAGGGAATTTTGAGTAACAATTTTGAAAATTGTTTTGATAGTACGATTTCCGGCGACCATTTTTAAGTTTTCCTTTTTTGGAGCTGCATGTGATCTTTGGAAATTTTCACTTAAGTGGATTACATAGTTTCCATGTTTCTTTGAGGAATCTGCCATCCAGAAATAGGAAATGGGTGTTATATTGCTAAAATGAATCCGATTGTATTGGGATAAATATATATTTCTGCAATTTACTTACTCGAGGCCGCATTACAACTCTGGTATGTTAATTTATGGTTGCCGTTGAACATTTTTCGATAACGTCTCGTATTTAGGCCTCCTCGTCCTAGTTGGCCTCCTCGAACTAGTTTGCTGTATCGTTCTCCGATTTTTCGGGATCCATTATGCCTGTGGCATTGTTGTTACTTGGCTAAGGCACCTGGAGCAACAATTCCGTTCCAATCCGAGCCCCTCAGCACATGTGGTAGTTCGCATGCAAGGCTTCTCCCCATGGTGACTGCACTCGACTACGCTTCTCACCCGCAAAGTTAGATGAAGCCCTGACTCTTTGGAGGTTACTCAAGCTGGTGGACATCTTAATAGCTATCCCCCATAGCTGTTGATGTAGCGATCCTTCTGTGCACAATCCAGGTATCTGCAACACCTAGTGTTATCTACCTTTTGGTGTTTATTGAACTGAAACTATCGTTCGTTATGGCACTATGATCTTTACTTTATGTATTGTACTTACCTAGGTATATGCTAGCGAAATTCATGCCGTTTTACATGCGAAATATTGTATAGCTTCGTTGTACATCACGTGCAATTACTTTGGTGTAATAGGATAATGTCATTTTATGCATTTAATATCTTTACGTTTGGTAGTACTGCTTTGGTCGCATTCGAGTGTCAGATACTTGTCAATGTTCAAAATTTAAACCATTATTGGCGAGGGTCTCCGGGAGCATCAATTTAACATTTAACATAATATGAGCACCGTAAATACACCATGTTATGTGTATTAGCACTCCCCTAGGCGAAATGGTACCAATTCGAAGAGGTTCGCGACTAGATAGAGTATTTACCTAATTAATCAAGCGATTTAGAACTTACTATTCTCCCGCATTCCGGTATCGCTGTTTTTAATTATATTTAAGTCACTATCGTAGTTGATACACGGGTACTCGAACGAATTGCGATTATCGTTGTCACATTTTAGACTTTATTAATATAAAATCTTGTACATTACATACCACTAAAATTACATTTACAAACTATTCCATTTACATACTATTATCACAGAATTGTGTTGCCTTTTTCCAAGTATGACACAGAATTTCGAAGGTGTACAAACTGTAAATAAATAACTAGGTTATTTCGAGTCTTGGTGTTTTCTGTCTTTTATTATTTGTTTTTGTGAAACAGCTAGTGGTTTAGGAATTTACACGGCCACCTGTAGGTTTTCTGGTTTGGACCGTCTCAAACCAGTGGCGCTTCCGGACAACCCACCCCATCCTGCTCAGGACCTAGCTTGGCAAACGTTTGCTACACGACTAGACGATTCCTGTACCACCCTGCTGTGAAGTATTTATAATTTTTGTTTTTACGTGCAAATAAATTCCCATGTGTAGCAAATGTAATAATCGATGATAAGTATATAAAAAAATACTGGGGTGGTGTCGTCTAAAGTGAGACACACTGTATATATCCAAAATTACACAGAATATTCCATTTAAAAAACTAATGTTGTGTAGCACTACGCAAAATAAGAGTCGTTGATTTAAACTCTTTTACTTCGTTTTGGAACCAGAATCCTGTTAATTGGGCCTCGATAGCGGGCGTAATAAGGTATTTATGGCCCTAGGGCCTACAAAGTTGCAAAGTAATATAACAAACACCGACAATCTAATATAGCAAAACCAGCATTCTACATAGAAGCCATAGCACACCAAAAATTCACAGAGCCATCACAGTGATGATGACGCAGTAGTCTGTAGCAAAAATACTGAGAACTTGAATTTTGTCCATTTTCAGAATCAAAATAGAACAAAACCGTTGTGTATGCCACGTACATAGTCACTATTATAGCCCTCTGGAGATTTGAAGCTCTCCTTTTCGTGTCGTTCTCTAAACATTCCCTTTTACTATAATCTGATGTTTCCCTTAATACATAAATGGCTATTATGACAGTCTATAGGCGGCATCCTAACATTCAAAAGGAAAAGTTGTTTTATTTGTCTATTATTAATGAGGTTACGAGCTGTCTAGCGATTTACAAACGCCCTGTTTACAACTTACATACAGCACAATAAATGGGCATCTAATCTTAACCGTTAGAATCGTCACCTGTCGTTGTCTGTGCATTTGCACGATGAAATGCGACGTGTGTTTGCCATTTAGAACTTACTCTAATTTGTTTGGTTATGTTAATTTATTAGACGAAGGACCAAAATTTATACATTGGAAAAACAATAGCGTGAAACTAAAATTTATTAAATGTATTTAATATATTTTTATAATCCACTCAAAGATCACGTAATGACAAAAGGCTGCTGATCTTAACCATTACTTAACAGGCTCCTCTTCGTCTAAGTGTGGCGACAGGTAGAGTCGTTTCCTGTCATTGTTAGTACGTATATGTGTACGGATGTACTGGCTCCCCCCGTTGAAAAACCTGCTTACAAAAACTTAATAGTAAAAGTGGCATTTTAAAGAACGAGAAAGTTGTTTACGGCCGAGGCGTTAGCCGAGGATGGAATTACTTGCAAGGGCCTTTAAAACCACTTTTCATCCGTGGTGAATACGACGGTTTATTTCATACTGCAAGTTTAATGAATTTTAAATAAAAAGTTGTAAATCATTTCAAATTTCTTGTAAACAACTGACGTATAATTTTGAAGTACTTGAACTTTAATATTTTACTTTAAAGTACTAAGACTTTAATGTTCTATTTTTTGTACCATAAATAGTCCTAAAAATGTCATTTTTGACATCAGTATGTAATAAAATAATCACGACAAATACGTTTTTGACCTTTACTAAATTTGACGACCAATATTTTCATTTAGACTTTTGTTCAATATGCTGTAAATATATTGCTATGGTATATAGAGGCCATGTATTACATTAAATACGGTTATTTATTTACATGAATCTAAAATGAAAAGTTGAATACAGTAATTATACTGAAATGATAAAATGTGGAAAATTGTGTTAATGATTGCTTATTTAATTGAATAATAAGTGAAACTCAAAGATTCAAAGTACATTTTAAAATAAAGTTATTACATAATGAGTACTACTTGATGATGGTAACAAGAATTAACAATAAATACAAAGTTGAATGTTGAATATGACAGAATAAAATTCTATTTGTAACAATTTATAAAGTGAGCACCATTCAAATTTATTTATAACATGTAGCAGGCAGAAATAATGGTAGTCTAGGATAGCAATAAAAATTGGATAATTAAAAAACCCAACTTTGAAAACAAGCTGTAAAAAATTGTGTTTTGGTAAAATAAACCAGAAATTTGCCCTTAATTTATTTCAATTAAAATACAGTATAATAAAAGGGTTTACTAAGTATATGCAAAGTGATAAGCAATTGAATTATTGAATAAAATGGAGATATGGTATTATGGATCTAAATAAGAAGACATAGAAGCAAGAAGAATAGATTTGGATAATTTAATTGGAGTTACATTACAATTAGCGTTAGTAACATAAATTGGCGTATCATTGCTGTTTGGAGTTTAGAGGACTGCACTGGAGGAACGATGGACCAGTTGGACAAGGGATCTACTTGCTTACAGCGTAGAGAGGAATTGTTGGAGGCAGCGGCAAGGTACCAAGGACTAGTGGACAGGAACTGGTTTACTTGCAGCAGAAGGAAGGACAGTTAGGAGTTTGCAGTATACTGGATGCTGGTGACGTGCATGGAGATGCTAGGACCTGAGGAAGGACAGAGTTAAGTTACCATCTTGACAGGAAGTCTACTTACCAAGGAGGAATTGGACACAGGAAGGTTCCAGGACTGACAGCTGTGTGGGAGGTCAAGTAGGAGTTGATGTCTTGCAGCTTTTTGGAGGAGTAACGAGGTGGAGGTAGCTTATTGGTGACCAGTGTGTGTGTGAGCAGAGGTGTGCAGCAGTTTGGATGGAAGAGAGAGGTGTATCTGGGTGAGTTGAAGCAGGTCTGCTGAATAAGGAACTCAGGTGGGTGAAAGCAGGTATTTTCTGAAGTTATCTAGAATAAAAGACAGTTAATAAGGTTATTTACAATATCATTGAATGGACTTATATGTCGTATCATTAATTGAATCGTGAGGGCTTTGTAAAGAAGTTTATTCTGTCATATTGATTTAAAAGTGTCATTGAACGCTGTGTTTGCATAATAGTTGACAGCAAGCGACTTGCATAAAATAATTCAATACTAGTAAATAAAATAGCAACAAACAACTAACTAGATTTTGGCGAACCATACCCTGAGCAAAGAGTACTCATGCATTTTGAAATATAATTCAATTGATTTATAATAAAGTTAAAGTTTCGACATTTGAATTAAATAAGCATACAATAATAAAATCATATTTGAGCCTTGGTATAATTATTAATAGGTATTGGAACGTGAAGCAAAAGTAAATATAAAATCATACACACGTATCCAGTACAATATGTTGGTCCCTGGAATACACGCTCTGTCACTTTCATAGCGAATTTAATTAAAGTTGGTAGAATTTGGTTCAAGAAAGACATCAATGCGTTTGGAATGGTCGTTGGAAATAGTGAATAGAAAAACGCAGGGGGGTGAGTTAACACATCTCTCAATTCTAGCTAGCTAGCGTGCAATTCTTCCTAGGTTAATTGAGTATGACCTATTTTAAGATATGTTTGCAGTCCTTGACTGCAGCCATTTACAAGCCTCCGAAATTCTATGATTTTGAGAGGATAAAATGCCGATTTATGTTACATTTTAAATATTCAGCTATTTGCTAACTCTTGTGACATAACTAACCTTTACAAATTATTTAATTAGTTTTTTCCTCCAACAAATGCATGGAATTGCTTAAATATATGTTAGCTGCATGGCTACGTCAATGATGGCTACGTTTGGAACTGGCACGTTTAACTGCATTAAAAAACTAGTAGCTGTCAAATCTGTGATAAGTTCCAAACGTGTTTGACGTGTGGCGGAACATGCGATAACAGCTATGTACAATTTCGTTGCTTATTTTCCACGATGACGTCCATCTTTCATTAGAAAAGGCGGAGTTCTGGTAAGCCAGCCATCATTGCAGGCTTTAGGTGACGCACTAGAGCCAGTTATGGAACCATGGTATATATTTTTAACAAAGTTGGATCCAGGAATGGGCCAATAATTTTCACGAAGAGACGCTAAAGTTGCTAATGGAGTGTTGGTGCGTAATAAACAAAGATGTTCGTTGAGGATTATGATTTTGTGAAATGATGCTAAGGCGTCACGATTATAAGATGCTTTGCTCATAAGGAATTATTGAACAAGAGCTTAGAAAATTACTTAAATGAGTAATTAATTACCTATTACCAATTACCTCTCAATGAAGTAATTGAACCAGATATTTCAATTATTCAATTATTAATTACTTGATATTGTAATTGAACAACATGTATTACTTTTTCAATTACTTTCACTGAGCTAGTACATCTTTTTAAACAAGCAAGTTGAAATTAATAAATTATTATTATGAACCAATATCGTCTACCGTAGCTAGTTGTCAATTGTAATGAAAAAAATACAGACATATTTTTCGCTTCTTACACAATAATTATTACCAATTTACAATGATACATCCTGTAAAGCCTACACTACACAAGACACGACACATGCACATTCCATCTGCAAGCATACGCGTCAGCACCGAATATCTCTTTGCCCGTGCACAAAACTAGCCGTTATCTGACTAGACATAGGAAATTAAAAATTATGCTTATATCGTTTCAGGAATGCACTATTGCGATTGGCTTAACAAGTAACATAAGACTTTATCTTTCCTTTTGCGGTCGGGAGATTTAATACCCAATCGAGGTTAGTAACTTAGTAATTGCATTACCAGAAAGTAATGCAGTTACCGCGAATAAATTCAATTAACACAGTAATTCAAGTACTTGTAAAGTAATTTAAATACTGTAGAGTGATGTATCTAATAATTAATTACTGTCAAAAAGTAATTGTCAAGTACTTTTTTGAAAAATGACAATTACCAACCACAACTACCGTATTTTGAAAAGTAGTCCAACTCAAGGCAAATCAAGAAAGATAAATTTAATTAGTAAGTCAATTACAAGCTAAGTAATTGCTACTGAGCTCTGTATTGAACGCTATTTTAATCGCACTCCAACACAGAGCAATCTCATGTCGCAAATAAAGGATTTGAAAGAAAATATTTTACTGTGAAAATGCACTAGTTTAGCAGACAAGTTTTTCAGCTCATCTGCAAGTTCTAGTTATTGAATGGCTTCTAAAATAAGTGTTTTTGCTTCTTTGAGCTCCTCACAGGGCAAGGGCCCTTTGAAAATCTAAACGAATTGCATAGAACTCTGAGATTTCCAGAAATTGGATTTTTTTTCAAATCGTTTTTAGTAATTTAATTTGACATATGAGTCACAATTAAGGTGATCTGGTTACGGTTACGTCGTTCGGGAATATCTGTATCATCTGTATAGTAATTATCTGATTACTGTAATCTTCATATTTCTTTAACGTTTCTAGAACTTGCAATCAAAGTTTAGAACTAAATAATTTCTTAACACTTGTGCGACGAGATATTATATCAGCGGAATTAGACAAATAAGTGTTAATGTAGGTAGTACTATTTATTTACATCACTATGGAATTGAATCTCTCTGCTACGCGATTTGCTCGTCCAAACGGTTTCCAGGTAGCTGGAGATCCGTGTGCCCATGAAAGTAATATGATCACATCTGTCCTATAATATAATATAACTAGCTCGTGTTATGGCAAAGCTGAGTTAATTTACAACCTTCTTAAGTAGTTTTACTGATAAAAACGCTGCAAGTATGTCTTCTTAATAAACTATGTAAAACATTAACCGCGTTATAATTTGACAGATTCCAAAAATATCAAGTTCGTCGCAAAATAAGCCAAATCGTTTCAAAGACGATATATCGCGGTGTCTTCATACGTTTCCACACATCCGTATTTAACTTGTGATTTCTGTGGCCATTCGCCTTCTAACAATCAATGTGACTAATTTAATAGGCTATCTGTAGATTTTTCTATGCAGCTCATAAGGTCCCGGCTGGTGTAGCTTGAACGAGCCTCCACGTTCGATTAGTAGAGTTAATCAACGCTCTTTCTGGTCAGAACTTGGATTGGAGTTCCACGGCTGCTTCTACCGGCGCTTCGTGGTACGGCTGCCACGGAATGAGTTGGTCCCGGATGTCATAATAACATCATGACAGTCGTTAGTGGGGTTGGAAGTCCCCATAAATGTACAACGAAGCCTATAATTGGCCTAACGGCTGTTGGCTGAGTACGAAATAAATAAATAAATAATTATTAATTGCAAGATAATCTCTGTCTCTATGAAATAGTAATTAGAAATTAAACTGAAGACCTTCTGTTACGGAACAATAATTGTGTACGTTATCTTCAGCTGATTGGATAAAATATATGTATAAGTGCAATACGCCAGTGAATTATTGTTCACATATTATGTTAATTCAAATATACGAGAATGGGAAAGCAGCCTATAATTACTGTAATTGTTATAGAATTGTTATCATTTGACTAATGTATTTTAATTATAATTTTTATACCAAGTGTATAAAGTAATTCAGCGCACTAAATTGTTATATTCTGTTACAGTCCGGAAAAGTCCACTTCAGCTACATCTACGGTTTTGGAGTACTCGGCTGCTTGCTGATATGGGCACTTCTGAGTCTAATGAGCACTCAAGGTGTCACAGTTAGCACTGTGATCACCGTCTTAGGATATTGCCTCTTACCCATGGTGATTCTTTCCGGCGTCAACGTAGTTTTCAATCTACAGTAAGTTATGTCTTTTTTTATATTAGCAAAAGCTATTCTGTAAAAATCTATTTTAGGGGATACGTTGGAGTGGTCCTGACCGCAATATCTATCCTCTGGTGTAGCTTGTCGGCTTCAAAGCTATTCGTCACGGCACTCGTGATGGACCATCAACAGCCTTTGGTTTTATATCCTTGCGCCTTACTCTACGGAGTTTTCGCCCTCATAACAATATTCTAACGGGCTTCAGCAAGAGTTATTATGTGGTGGAGGTAAAATGATATTTTTAAAGTCCTCTTGATGTATTTTTGTAACAAATATAAGGACAAATAAAATATTTAGCATACGTAAAACAGAATCTCGCCTAATTCGTAAAAGTAACGTTCATTCCCCACGAAACATCTCCTTTAATAGTAAATACGTCCTTTCTCTTTTCCGTTATCATCTGTTACGCCTCGATAATGGACATTTCCTGATCAAAGGAAGAAGAAAAAGAAGCCATTATTCGATGCTTGATTACTCCCGGACTGAAGGATATTAAGTTATCCTCGTTTTACTCAAAAAAGATCAGCTATTTCGTAGAGTAGATGGTTATTTCTGTTTCGTAAATTTTCCTAAATTGGCTCAAGCCCACGCCACAATGAATGCGCTCATGCACTAACAAATTCTGTATTTGTAGAAGCGGAACGCTGTATCAGCCATAATGTAAATTTACTGTTAAGTGGAGTAATCGAAAATTCCGGATTTTTTACTTAGAGCCGTCCTCCTTCCACAATTTATATTTAAGTGAATTAGCTTCGTTAAGGACGACGCAGGATCGATTTAATTTTTGCCGGTTATATGGCGGAGGCCGAGGCTCGTTCGTTGGCTAAAAGCGTTTAAGGTTCCCTTTGGCGCTTTTGCAAGGACGATTCATCCATATGTAATATTTATTTTTCGTTCCTTATATTCGTCAGAGGAAGTTTTCTCAATAAAACCTTTATTTCCCTTTGAAGAGGAAAATGATGTCGGAAACATACGTTCGGGGATTAGTTTTTCCACTCTGGTGTTGTCGATTCAAGTAATAAGCTTGGGTAGCCTGGAGTCAAATGCTGCAGTACAAACAGCAATAAGGATGCAATGTTATTTGTTAAGTCGGGGTTCCTGGCCGAAACAGAATTTACTATGTAAATACCGCGAAGTAGGAATTTCCTCTGACAAATGCTATCTTGCAGATTTTCTAATCTCCATTACTCGGCTAAAAGTTTTGCGTGCTCCAAGAAGAAGGTAAAGTTTGTTAATTACCTTTCAATTCTTTATCATAACAAAGGAAATTCCAATTAAAATTATTCAGATTGCGCAGCGGTAACATCGAAAGACTAGTAATAATAACCTTTAGTGGGTAGCACTGTTTTTCATAGAACAAACATAAATTGACAGCGCGAAATTGGAGCCGGAAAATAATTAGGAGCGCAACCCGAGTTTCAATAAAAATGAGACAAAACCCCAAGAGTGCTTATAATTGAGATTGTATTCAATTTGTCCCTCTCTAAAACGAATACTACAGGAAATTCGATGAATATTCATACATAGTTAAACATTATTTAACTTGGAATTAAACCCGGCGATATTGATTCTTAACTTTAAGTACTCGCAGGATCGAGTGAATTGAATTAAATAGAAAAATTAAAATCCTCTAAAGTTGCCGGTTTGTTTCCGCTTTCTTTATTTAAGTTTACTCTAACACTTTTTAACGATTGCAGATCTTTGCACTTTCTATGTAAATAACCGACAAAATTGTTCGAGAGATGTAGATAAAACGCGTAGGTTTGATGACAATGTTTTGTTCTCAAGGCATAACTGCACGATAAACGAAAATGATAAATCGTTTCTACCGATATAACTTACAGAGGACACACATTACTACGATAAGCTCGACAATTTTTTTCCAAATTAGACACGTCAGGTTAAAGCAGGTAATTGATTGGGAACTTTTGAGGTTCTCATAGGGGTTGCTCCAGTAGCGTAACACTAAATCATATTAATCAATCATACGAAAATATCTAGCATTGATTTTTTATGTTTTATTACCTAGCACTATCTTCAGCAGGATTTTCAACGCTAGTCATAGGTTATCAACTGCGATTATTGCTTTTCCTTTTCTCAAAACTGAGGGTAACAATTGATTAAAATTTGTAATGACTCTTGTAAGCTCATTCACATCAGAAAACATTGGTAATGCACGCCTCGTTTCTTCCTTTGAAATGCAGGATTAATAAAATGGCGGAACAAACGTGAGCCTGAATAAGGATTCGCAATTACAGAGCAATTAGTCCTCCATTGAGACGTAACTCAAACAACGCACTGATATAACTCCGGAAAAGTAGGCACTACTCGTAAAACTGTTTTCATTGGGAGTTGTATGTAAATATGAATCTCTAAATTATAGACGTTTGCTCAATTGCTTGAACATCATTGATTATTTCCTCTGCAATAGCAACAAATCTGTAATAAAAGATTCAATTTTGATTCGGTGTGGGTCACAAATATTAAAAACTGGCTAGAGACATAACATTTTTAGAAACGACTACTTGAATTTCTACATAGAAATGTATTAAAGCAGCTTGGAGGTGTAGCTATCATAACGTTGTTTAGCATAAATCTGCAGCAAAAGCCTTACATAAGCTCACGGATATGGTAATCCCCCGAAAAATTGTAACATCATTGACTGCTTATTGTCTGGGAAGCATCCAGGTAAAAGCTCACCGAAGGAACTAGCCATGAAATAGTTTGCTTACTGACAATTCATCCGAAAAGGTCACCAATAGACATAAAATTGTTACATAATCACAAGAAATGCACCCATCAAAGGTTTCATTGAATATTCTACATTGTCTTCTAATAATAGTAGATAATATGTATTTTATTATAGTTACTTTTTATTAGACAGTGAATAAAATGTAGAAAAAACTACTTGATGTTTGTAAAATTGCTTCAATTCATGCCACTGATCCGAAACTCAGCAATCGTAAGTTTAACAGTGTGAAAGTGCTTTCAAGTAATAAAAAATAAGTATTACTCCCAACTTCAGAGCTTGGGGATTCTACCATATGTGCAAATTTATATCCTATTGAGAAAATCTTTTAGCGAACAGAAACGGAGAAAGACCACATTATCCTCATCCTGTACTGTGAGCGATTTGTAAATTCTGATTTCGCGGGTTCAGCGTTAAACACGACTCCATAACCTGTCCACGGGACAAAGGGACTTTCACCTCCGAAGCATGTTTTACTGATATTTTCAACTTGATCTTAGTCGTGGGCCAGCCTCAGCTGGGAGCTACACGTTCCTGCGACTCCTACGTGTATTCTGCCAGTTCTCGGTAAAGAAAAAAGTAGCTAATTGTTGCCTACAAGTTAAAAGTGTACCAAGACGGCGTTTTCAAATATAGGAGACAGCATATTCCTCTTGTACTAGGTGAGTATACTAACCGGCGCCATACTCAGAGGTGTATTCTAGGAGTCCATTATGTAGACGTGACAGTCACTAAAGTGTCTTCCAGTAACCGGGGGATTCCAGCATCGGGTGTGGCCATTTTCCACGCACTACGCCATTCAAGGTTTGGGTGACGCAATTCACGCTCAAACTAATACGCCATACAGCAACCATTCGGACCTACTTCCAGAAAAGTGTTTGCCGTTTAAAGCGATTAAAGCGACAAGAAGTTGCTACAGCTGAATGAGAATCGCGCTAAAAGAATGAGTGTGTGCGCGATATTGTGCGGGCTTAATGCAAGTGTAATTGAACGGCATCAGACTTAGATAGGTACCTGCTTCATGCATTTTTAAATGTTGCGCTTTTCGACCCATTAGTAACTACTGCGTTTTAAAATACACTTATTTTAACATTCTGTTTTATTCCGTTTCGCACGTTTGCGAATTTAATTCTCCTGTCTTTTATTTCCGTTTTGTGTTTTAAATTTTAAAGTGTATATTTATGGAAATAAGTTGGGTTTTGTTGTGTGAACACTACATGGGCGGACCAGCTTTCCGTTTCTGCAGACATTAATACATCGTAACCACGAACTGAGGTCATTTTAGAGAAATACTTTCACTGAGCTACCATATTGAACAAACAAGTCAATTAATTATTCAAATATGAAAGAGTACGAGACGTCTTATTCAAATTTTACTAGTTCACGTGTGGGGCTCCCTCATGCCGAATTTCTGAGGTCCAAGTTTGAGTAAAAAATGTGGTAGGATAGGTCCAAATATTATATATATGGTTGCGTAGTACATGATTGTTATGATTTATATATTTTTGAAATGTTTAACAGGAGCGCCAATTTCAACTCTAATTTTTTTAAGTGGCCCCTGCGGTTATAAATATGACAAAAGGTTTGAATCCAAAGAATTTCAAGGCCAAAGAATGGGATCTCTAAAATCATTTGGTGGTATTTTGAAAAGCATGAACAGCGTGTTCGTTACAATACCTATGGATAGTAATAACAATAATAACTTATGCAACGGACGACTAGCTTAAAGGTAACAATAGCTAAGGTAAGAATGTCAAGTAATCTAGGATATAAAAGGAACTAAGTCAGTTCTTGCTTTAAAAATGGAAAGGAAAGGTGAATGGAAGCCATCAGAAGATTATCTCAGTAAGTTGATTTTGGGTTATGGTGCTTGCCATTCATTATTGTTAATCCACATTGTTGGGCCAGTTTGAACATTCCAGCTGCGCTAACATTTAAATGCACGTGGTAGAGGAGGCACATAATCCGTCTCGTCGGTTAAAGGAGCGGGGAACATCAGCAGTTGGCGAGATATAATTTACCTCACAGGTCGTACACGGTGACCGTTATGGTTCCTTAATTATACCTATCTGAGGACGCCTTGCCTTGAGCAGCCCTGACAAGTTTGTCATTTCTCTTCTTTTTACAACCACATTTGCGAGCCCATATGAATCGCCTAACTGTGGCGGCTAACGATCTAGCAGTTCCTCACTTCAGTTAAGTTTAGTATATGTGTATTATTTATTTCGAAAGTATAATTAATGTAAGTTACTACCCATGTTTCAATGTGTTTATAAGTTTGCCGTGGTGAAATAGGTGTTGGCGCATATCCCCGTTCGTAGTGCAGTAATGCCTTCCAGGCCTTGCACTAATAAATCAATTTTGTTTTCTGCTATTGTATTTTTCCTCAGTTGAACAAAATAGACGATATTGTATAATTTTATTTAGTAAAGCGTAGTGCATTCCGCCAATTTTGAGTTAAAATAAGCTATTGCAGATATCACGCAATCAGGTACGTTTCAACTCATGCCTCTGAACAACACTTCCATTTCCAGTCAAGGATGTTGAAACAAATCTTTATCTCGGGCTATTTGTTTCGTCAATTATTCATCTATTCCGGGCCAGCCTGTATATGTTCACTCGAGTTATGATTTGCTATATTTCAAATGATACCAAACTTGCTTCGCGCGAGCTCTCTGATTTCAGTTTTCCCCAAATAATTCCTTATCATTATGCGCCAGCCGCAGCGGTCTTTTTCCTTCCGCGATTTCATTTAACTTTCGCTTTTGGTTGGAGCAACTCGTTCCAAGAAGGCATCTTGTGTGCTATATTGCACCTCAATTTTTTAATTTTGTTTGTGGGCTGATGACTGAAATCAGGTATGTTTGCGCTACTTTGTTTGATATTCAAATTTAGTAATTTCCCTTTTCTTATTAGCTCTTAAACGCCGTTTTTAAACGACTTCTTATTTGGTTCTTCTGATCGACGCCACGTTTGATGTCATAATTGACACCGTAATTAATAACTTGGTCCCGCAACTCCTTTCTGGAATGTTATTTTGAGCTTGCCAGTTCGTACGAGGACCGTCCGTTCCATTATCAATTTCCGCCGCGAAGTCGGTGCTGCTGTTGGCATAGAACGCTAAGATAATCTTGGACCAATTCAGCGCCTGCATGCGACGTTTTTTATCACAATCCAGGTTAGTCTTATTTCAACGTTTGTTGATAACCCCGTCGGCCCAAGAATTGTTGGCTGAATTGATTCCAACGGCGCTTCACCACAACTAACAAATTTAGTCTACGTTAAACGCAATGTATTAATTGTTCACAAATCTACGATTTACAAATTTAATCTATTATAAAATGCAATGTATTAATTGTTTACAAAGTTCTTCTTCTCTTCTTCTTCTTGGTATTAGGCCTTTGGCCTGTTTCTACCGGATTAGGAGTCGCTCCATCTTTTCCGCGGCCTCCCTATACTTCGACTCCCTCTAGGTGACGTGTCCCTGGCTCTTCTTACTAGGCGGTCTTCGTGCATTCTAGTGATGTGGTTGTTCCATTCGTCTCGCCTCTTAGTTACCCAATCCCCGATCTTTTGGATTTGGCATTGCTCTCTTATGGATTCGCTTCTTATTCTATCCAATCTGGTGTTTCCGGTTATTTTCCGGAGAGTTTTCATTTCTGTTACTTCCAGCATTTGTACCGTTTTGGAGGTATCCGCTCTCGCCTCTACACCGTACGTTTACAAAGTTACGATTCACAAATTTAATCTATTACAAAATGCTCATTTGAATACTTATAAAATAATTTTTGTAAAAAGTGACCTCACGCCATTTTACTATCTTTACCGAGATAACGGTTTAAAACATATGACAGTGGTAAGCTTACTCCTTCATTGAGTTGTGGTCACATTCAATCCAAGAGCCCAAAAGAGGTTCATATGTTTATTAAAAGAGCTTGCAGTAGTACAGCTGATGATAAGAATCTGCGACCCAAGGCCGCCGAGATTGAGTTAGCTAGGTCATTACGGTAAGTACAAACCTTTCAGAGCTACCGTGGTGTATAAATGATAAGGCGGTTGATCTGCGATTATACTACCATTGATTATTATTAGTAATCGATCGCAGGTTGGCTTCTTTATTGTTTTAATGTATTCGTTCGTGGAACCCCCAGATCATCACTGACATTCACAACACCTTGCTGGTGCCTTAAAGACACAAATATATCCGCACATCTTGTAAGGTATACAGTTGTTCGTACTATTGCGAGCGAGCCCCTTTTGCCTCAGTCTTCGACCCACTCCCATCCAACTGAGACACTGAGGTTTTTACACGTGTTAAACGAAAGCTTTCCTGTAATATCATTTTGAGTAAAGGTAGATATAGGGTAATTTTTCCAGATGGCAATTTATTAACCCAATGTATTTGCATAGTCGAATTAATGGCGAGGAATGTCAGAACACAATTTAGCAGCATTTTATGCACGATGATAAACTACGATAAATTAACTTTCAGCTGAATGAAGCAAGATCACACACAACTGAAGAGAAGTCGGCGTTTCTTTGGAAAGTATTTATACGAAGACTAAGTGAGTACCTTTGGGTTCCCAAATAAAGTGACGTTACTATGTTCCATTCGTTTCTTCTTCCCTTATTTTAAAACCGCATTTTTCAATGAGGATCACAAAATTTATATAAGTTACGAGTAACAATTTTGGTAGTGGGAATTCAAAATCAGACCATTCCATACACTGGAGGTATTTGAAAACTTGAATAGAGGATTGTATTTATGTTTTGCTAATAACGAATTATTTGTATAATGTTTTATGACGGCTTGCAATTTCAATGTATTGCCAATATAAGTATCTATATAATAACATATACTTCATTCATTTAAGATTGGGTAATGAAAAAACAACTTTGAAAGGTCTCGGTTCATACTTCGACGGCCAGGCCATTTCGCTTTCTTTTTTTATCGTAAATTAGGATATCTTGCTACTTTTTTACAATAATAACATGAAATTAAAAGTGTGAAGTCTTCAGTTAGCTGAATAATTCAAATAAGCAGAATTACTTTCTCACGAACTGCTTTGTTTTTGTAATAAGGTAATTGGAAGTCACCCTGTATGGAATTGTTGCTGCAACAAGTTCTAATTCGCCTAACATAAACGATATTCTGTTTAGCGGATGACATAAAATCCCCTGTGAAATTGAAACGTAAGTTATGGCGTTTAAGCTTTTGCAACTTCAGTTCAACTAAGTTTTACAGCAAAGTGCTGAGGTCTAAGTAAACTCATTCAATTAAAGCAGATAATGGTTTGCCACGACTTTTACCTTTTGTGTCAAACCAAAAATAAAATTGCAGAAAATACCTCTAGGTGGAAGTAGTAAAACTACGCCAAGCGTTTATTGTGTGCAGTTTGGATTAGCTGTCAACTTAGTAGCTTTACGGCGATTGCTGGAACTGCCATAAATTGTGGAAATGCTAAGCTGTCTTGTTAATTAAGTTCTTCATGTCTGCATTTCAAAATTTATATTAATTAAAAAAAGAATATCTTGTAGCCCTAGTAACCTTCACCCAAAGATGCTGACGTATTTCGTCCAGGAACACTGTGTGACGTTTCTATAATTACATGGCAGTAATAATTTACTTTTTAGTAGTACCAACATACAGGAATTTTTCCCTTGTAAATAACTTTGACACTTCGTTTCTGTGGGACTTTAAGATATTTATTTGAAGCAATATGCGACAATGTAGTGGTTGGCAAACTTCAGCTTAACTACTTTGATACCCCGATTATCTAAAATAATCTAAGCCTATTACTCTCTGAGCGAAGATTTTTTTTACTTAACTGATGTGTCCTATTCATTCTGAGAATATTTGTATTCCGGTTTTTCACTCAAACTACTGGTATACATTAAAGCAAGAAATGCAGCCCACGTGATTACCTATAAGAGACAAATCGATGTAACCGGAAGCTTTACGTTTCCTAGTAGTCGACCAGAGTCCTGCGACTTCATAGTAGCAAGAAATTAAGTAACAACTTACTGAGCTGTTGCGCTGATGAAATTCATTGCCCAAGGATACTAATCGACATAACAATAAAAATATTCTGTGTATACTTGATAATGAGCATAATGCTTATTTTTTAATTTTGAAATACAGCTGTTTGAGCAAATTGTGAAATTATAAAGTAGACGAACTCACTGGAAAAGAAATACGATTGCCCGAAAGGGTTTTACTTTCCCCACAAGAGACTTCTACTTTACAATGTGAGAGATTATATCAGATAATTTAACTTTTATTTATTTATTTATTTTAATTAACTTGTGTACAAGGTATAAATACCCAACTACAAAACGGTTTTATAGAGAACATGAATACATAATATACCAAAAAATTCTTTATAACAAGCAAATAAAAAAAAACAACTGGACACAAAACTGCGTATTTTATAATTGCTTTAGTTCGTAAAGAAGTAAGATTTTATTTGCTTCACAGTACAACAGAACATATCAATGTCCTGACTGACTGAGTTGCAAATCTGTGGCATTTTATGTAAAGGGGAATTTTTCAAGACATTTGTTCGTGGGCTTTCAAGGTATAAGCAGTTCTTATTTCTGGCTGCTTGTAGAGGAATGTTAAACGCCACTTGTAACAAATTAGGGATTTTCACTTTACTTTGCACAATTTTGCTTAATAGGGAAAGAGAATGGCACTCGCGTCCTTTTTCTAAGCAAATAAAATCATGTTTATTCAGCAGTTCGTCATGTGACATGCCTCTCTGCGGATATGTACCATCCGTTTTAAAACTTAAAGCTTTTAAAAACCGTCTTTGAATTGATTCCAATCTGTCAATATGATTCTAATAGTACGTATGGGCTCCAGATTACTGAAGCATATTCAAGCTTAGATTCACAAAGTTATAGTAAAGCGTCTTCAAAGTGTAAATAACTTTAAAATCGTAGCTGTTGCGCACTATAAAACCAAATGTTCGATATGCTGATGATGTGATGGCATCAATGTGAACAGTAAAAGTGAGAGTTTTATCGAAGGTAACGCCCAAATCCATAAAAGTATTTGGTCTCTGAAGTACATCATTACCTATACTATAGTTATACTCTATAGGATTTGATTTTAGGCTGTAAGACATTACTTTGCACTTGGAGATGTTAAAGTTTAAATAATTTTCTTGACACCAAGAAGCAATACGATTCAAGTTCACTGATAACCGCTCACAATCCGAAACATTCGTTATAACACTATACAGCTTCAAGTCGTCGGCATATCACAAAAAAATGTTATCAACAACTTTCTAAATGTCATTGATGAAAATACTAAACATTAACGGTCCCAGGTTAGATCCTTGCGAAACTGCAGATGTTGCGACATACTCAACAGACTGAAAACCATTTTGCAATCTACTGGTCAAATATGAATGAAATAATTCGACTAATGGACGAGATAAGCCAACCATGGTCCAGTCTGTCAAAAGCTTTAGAGAAATCAGTGTAGATTACATTTGTCAGGGCCGCTTGTCAATACCTTCAGCAATGAATTGCGTAATTTCCTCTAAATTTGTTACAGTAGAACGTCCTTCCATGAAACCATCCTGGTTGATGCAAATAATGTTACTTACATCACTAGCGATTTTTTTTTCAAACATTTCAAATACCTTACAAACATTACAAATTATAGAGATAGGCCTGTAATTACTGATATTATGTTTATCACCCTTTTTATAAATTGGGCATACTTTAGATACTTTCCAGGTGGAAGGAAACTTACTTGACCTAAGACAAATATTAACTAAAATCGAAAGGGGACGCATAAGTTCAGAAATACAGTCTTTTAGAATGAAAGCGGAAATGTTATCAGGTCCAGTTGTTCTTCTTGGTTTAATCTGCTTGAGTATTTCAAATAATTCCTCCGCAATAACTTCATGAAAATTCTAATAAGGAGTGCAGGTATTACCTTCTATACTATCATTAACCGAAGAATTCCATGGCGTGGAGATAATATAAGACTGCTTAAATAAACGTGCAAAAGCATTAAGAATGTCTTGTGAGTTATCCAGTACTTGGTTTTTGTAAGTCATAGTATCGCAGATTTTTGAAGAACATTTCTTATTATTAAAGGCCCAAAATTTGTTTGGATTGCTTGAAATATTCCTGGGCATTCTTAACATATTAATAGTAAGCAGTACTTATTTCACGTTTAACTGTTGCTCGAAATTGTTTAACTTTTAGCAACTGAGTAATACTATCGTTTTTGTCATTACACATGATTAAAATTACATTTATTAGAAATATGTATATGAACGTTTTGCTAATTCATTGTTAGCTTCATCAGCACATTGTTTAAAAAAATAGGACAAAGGGACATTTAATATCACATTTTGAAGTAATATAGGTACATGTTAGTATTGGACATGTGAATGAATAACTATCCTCAATTTTTATCAATTTACCTGTCTTTTGTTTTCTACATGGTTTAAGTAATTGGATATTAATACGAATATGTCCATAGATGGGCACCTTCCATACAAACAATCGGAGGCAAGCCTGCAAGGTTTGGATATAAAGATTGGAAGTTGTGCAGTTCTAGTAGCTATTGCTATGAACTTGATACATACTGTAATGTTTATCTAGCTTTCTCTGCAAACGACACAAAATCGTTTAGTTTGAACTCAGAAGTGGTAGTTGATCTTCTAAAAGTAATGAAATAGCCAACCGATCATATTGTTTTCTTCGACAATTGTTTTTAAAAATGTACTGATTTACTTAGTGTATATAATTATATGAGTCCACCAGTTTTTCTTGTTAAATATAACACATAAATTCAGAATGTGTTAAGGGTGTTTTGCAGATATATTTTGTGATAGATTTTAATATTTATAACATCCATGAATTACATAAATAGTTTTCGGTACGGGTTATTGGGTTGATGGACTGTACCTAATACTGTTATTGCTATTATCATTATTATCATGTATATAGCTGATTGCATAGCCGCATATACCTCAAAGACCGGTCAAACAGTCTCCAGAGTTAAGCAACGTTTGCGAGCGTCTGCATTCGGACGGGTGTCCGGCCAAGAGTGATAGTGAAATCGCAACCAGCCGTGCCTCGGAGAGCACGTTAAGCAATCGGTCCAGGTTGTCATTTCGATGACAGCCGTTTGGTTACGTAAGACGCGCTCGCGCAACCTGAGCATTCTGACACCAGGTTTGCTATCATAAGATATACCATAGAAAAAACATTATTATTGAAAATATTAGTGCTGAGGTGTAAATACCTATTAAGCACCAAATACCAAATGCGGCGATGCAGTAAATCGTTACAGAAAAAATATAGATATACCTACAAGTTGCACATATTTACATAGGCCTACCTATAGGGTGAAAAAGGTAAATGTAGCATATCATTTTTAATTAATCGATTTTTTATTAAACGTATTGACAGTAAGTAACGTAGAATTTATCCGAAGGCTACTAAAAAGCTGTTCTTGAAAATCAAAATTTCAGGAATCTATCACAAGTAGTGAAGTAGGTTTGCCATACACAGAGTATGGAAAAGGCGGGCAAGATAATCATTATAGCATATCTTGCAGTTTGTAGAAATGGAACAAGCGAAGGCTTTATAACTAGATTACGATCTAAAAAAATTTAACGACTTGATAATACAAGAAAGATTTTTTATCTTTGTTATTGTGAATTTCTGATAAACTGCGCAATACAATAATGTACTTTCAACTTTTTTATTTAAGTGAATGAGGTAATATGATTTTCAACTACCATCAGGTTTTAATAAAATAGCGTATCATCGTATGTGATGATGTCTGTGAGGAGATAAAAAAATGTTAGAATAAATTGCCATGCAAATGTCAAACTATTGACATTTCCTTACTAGCATGTAATATAGTTTTATTGATTTCAAAAACCTAAGTGTTTCAAGTGAAAATACAACAGTAGCCGGAGGAAAGTTTTAATATAATTAAAAAAATATATTAAAGGAAGATTTTCTATGTAAAGCTCCTCATATGTTGGCCCTCCGCCGTCATGTACATGCAGTAATATTTAACATTCAATAATTTATGATAAAAATGTAATAATCGTATCGCTTTTCCATGTTACCCGTCAATTTTGCCCTATATTGAACTTGCCAAACATCACTTTATGTATTTCTGCGGGTGGCAAATCCAGGCGTTCCTTGTGGATACGACGCTTGATCCTCATTTCCGTGCAGTAGATCTGCTGGCTTCCAATGGTGTACGAAGTAACCTGTGGTAGAATTATAAATTCAGTCCGAAGAAGGCGATAACCGGGTTAATGGGTATTCAGGTCAAACCCTAATTAGCATCACGGTGTATGTAGATCAAGTTATAATTAGGTAGAGATGTAATTAGAGCGAAGCGGTAATTAGAGTCAAGCGCCCCTAATAACTGATACTGTGATAATTCCTGCAGCAAAAGTTGCCCTTGGGGACTGGGACTTTCAGCAAATGTTCAGAGGGCCTCTTTGACAACTGCCCTGTTTCATTTCCAATTAGTACTGACTGAAAAGCATCAAATAACGATTTCGTATAAAAAAGTACGCTTTAAGGAACCTTAAATAAATATACTTACAAATAACACCCGTGCCTTAGTAAATTTTTGAACAATAATTCTTTTTAAATAAAACATTGTATTGTATTGTTTCCTCCATCTAAAATTTAAAGAGTAAATCACGCAGAAAACTATATTTTTTGCTTTGAGACAATGAGTTTGATAGGGTGACAGTGATGCCAATGCTCATTGGGATCTACTAATATTTTTACAGTAATCAAAACTGTAAACTTGTATTTCCTTGTTTTAGCGAATTGCTAGTGAAGCAATTACCATAAGGCTGAAACTGATGATTGGAAATATGCATAGGAAACATGTGACCTATGTGTAGTGATAAACGGAAAAGGTATATGTAGTGTTTAACTGTAACTTTCAAGTTATAGTATGCACCTTTAGCTTAAAGGGCAACTACATTTAAAAAATCGAATGTTCTTAATCTAAGCAACAAGCAATTATTGTGCCTATATCAATGTTAGTATTAACAATTAACGGTAATTTTAACACAATAGTCTACATCTGATAAAACAAAACCAAGAGGAATTATTGTGAAATTTGTTAGAAAATTGAATAAGGAGCAGTTTCTAAGGTTCAGAAAGATTAAACTTAATCTGAAGTTAAGTGATACCAATATGGAATTAGTTGATATGGCAAAACAGAATAATTCTGTGTATATTAACTAGTGATGGGCATAACCGGACAATTTTCATAACCGAATTATTTGAATTCGAATGATATTAATAACCGAATGATTATTTGAATAATAATTCCAATAAAGTTTGGCTCTCGATTCGTTTCGATTTCGCCGGTTGGCGGTTTGCCGGTTGGCGGTTCACCGTCATCTGCATCGGCACCGTAACTTGCAGATAGCAGAGGAACTCAGTTAATCGTTAATTATAATAATTGTATAAATGGTTTTTATTTGATTTCTAAGGAGTTTCAACCATTGAGAATAGCTATATCAATACTAATCATAAAGAAATTATAAATATGCGAATACAAAGTATCTATTGAATCTATTTTTAGTTCCTAAAATTCTATAACCAAGGGGTTTGTTTTGTCAACCCCCTGGTTACCAGTTTTAAGTGCTGCCACGTTTGTGTGATATAAGGGATGATTCAAACCAGTATATCACTAATTGCCCTAAGGGGTCGAAATCTCATCTTCTGACCACTGTGCGGTAACTTAGGGGTTTAAGTTACGAGTTATGGTTAAATAAAACACCCACAAAAGAATAAATAACTTATATTAAAAGAACTTAAAAATTTGGATCAAGTACAAATTAATTTTACCCTATCTGGTCAATGGTTAATTAACTGTAGCTTCGTAAATATGATTGATCAGAATTACGCTTAAAGTTTATGACATCAATTTACTTTGAAAGGAAAGAATAAACATAGCAGCCCTGGTTAATAAAATACACATAAATGACTGACCTTAATCCAGGTGCCGTTGCTAGAACTTGGAGGGTAAATGTTAATTTTATTTATTTGCGGTACGCCCGAATTGACTTAGGTAATTTAAATATGTTCGGCTAGATTTTAGATCCCCTGGTCGGTAATCCTTGAATTTTGAGTGGCTTGTCACAACACTTGCTCACATCAATTTTTAAATAGAACTTTCAATTTTGACTTCGATTATTTCGCGCGGCACGCGCCGAGGCGCCGTTTGCCAAAAACGGCTTTCGCCGCTAATTAGTTCATCGCGGAACCCGGGGAAGACTGCCTGTCCAGTTCGCGTTCCCCAAAAGGTAAGTTTCTTTCGTGAATAGCCGGGAGTTCCCGTTTTGCCAACTTGCCAAAATGGCTTTATTCTTAGCGGCTCTTGGTACTGCATGAAACCAAACTGACTCATGGGTTCTCACAGTACAGAAATTGCATGTTTGCTGGCGCAGCCCGATTCTAAGAAAATTCTGCCAGTAAGTTAATATCGAATTTCTTTGACTTCCCGGATGCAATTCAATCGTTGCTTGGATTATAACAATGTAACCTTTTACGTGCTTAGTAAATGAAATTTTGCGTTCGCAATAAATTTAATTTATGCAGGGGCGGCTTTGATTATTCTTCCTCATGACAACTTAAAATCTACAAGATTTATAAATATAACGCAATTTCTTGCGGGTTGTTACACTACTCCCCGCTTTTTAAAAGTAGGCATGTCCTTATGGACATGTCTGCTTTTCTTAACAAAACCCTTGCCTTGAAAGTGAATTAACTATTACTTCTGATTATATTGACTCATTTTCCTTGCTTTATTTCCCTAAAGTGTCTTTATGCTTCATACCGTGTTTTGCGCTCACTTGTTTTTATTGCTCTGCTTTGTGACGCAGTTGACTTCGCACTACACTCATTTTTATTGTGATATGTCCACTAATTTTGTTTTAATACTCTGCTTTTGAAACACTCCCGCACTTCGCGTTTCACTGTTATGTTGACGTGGGGTGTCATCCTTCGGCTGTAGGCTGCTGATTCTCGGCTCGGTCTTCTTTCTTCTGATAATTGTTTTACTTCCTACTCTGCATTATCCTATTTTTCTACTCTTCTTCCTTCGCGTTGTCGCCTTTATAATTTTTATTATATTATTCGCACCTCTTCTTTGTATTTATTTCGGGCTTCATTATTAATATTTATTATCTCTTTGTATCAACTATTTATTAATGTTATATTATTATTTGTATCTATTCGTCTTCATATTTATGTATGCTTGTGTTATTAATTATTTTATTATTTATTAATGGTTGTGTTTGGAATTTATTTCCAATGGTAAGGGAAAAGGATGGTGCAACAGAGGCTATTGTTGCAGGCATGACGGCCTCCAGAGTAAAGGATAATTAAGGG
This sequence comes from Agriotes lineatus, assembly GCA_940337035.1. Classification (NCBI taxonomy): domain Eukaryota; kingdom Metazoa; phylum Arthropoda; class Insecta; order Coleoptera; family Elateridae; genus Agriotes; species Agriotes lineatus. The sequence goes on from OW679197.1 coordinate 97,496,469, forward strand.
TTGGAAAACTGTAGAAAGTGGTTGATTTTATTTAATGATGAGGTGAAAATATTATCTTTTTGCTTCGATTACTAACGTTTTAGTCGTTATTTTATTTATTTGCGATATTACTTCTGCTTTTCCATGGTACATTAGCTGATCCCTTTTATAGTAGTCTGGTAGTAATCCCATACTATTTCTTCATAAATGGAATTTACACAATGACTGTTGAATATTCGCATGAAACTTCTGAATTTAAGTTAATTTACTTTTCTTCCAATTTTTTAATGTAGCATAATAATCCTTCGTATTCCTATTTATTGCTGTAGTTACTATAACTTTTGACTAAGAGTGATCATCTTCATTATACGATCCTAATTCGCATTTGGCGTCTTCGGTTACTTCACCTACTACGCTTCTTATTGCTGTAGTGGTACCATTAATTATTATTTTTCACATTACTTCATTATAACTTCTTATATTTTCGTATTTATGTACGCTTCGTCATTCTTATTGTCCTGGTGCCTTAATAAAACGGTTCTTTGACCTTCGGCTACCCTTGAGGACCTTAAATGCATCCCACATTTGGGTATTTTCCTGGTGCCTTAAAATGGGTTCTCTGACCTTCGGCTACCTTTAAGGAACTTTAATGCATCCCATATTGGGTTATATTTCATGTAACCTCTACCAAAAATGCGTAAACTTTATATTGCTTAAATTCATTCCTATGTATGATTTGAACCTTCATTGATTTTTCCTTGTAGTCCTGCTGTGGATTTGGGCAATCGGCTATGTCCTGGCTGGATACTGATGTAATGTTGTTTTGGGGTTGTTCCTTTGTACGTTATGATCGCGAACTTGTACGCGCACTATTCACTTGATATTAATGTCAACAACGGTATGAGCATTGTTGTTAACTTATCAGTAACATGAATTTTGAATAAGTAATGTTTCTAATTACCACTTTAAATCTTATAAGTTAAAATCAAAAATTTGGTTTAACCATTAATGTTGAAACTCTAATGAGAAACATAAAACAAGTAGATAATCATTGAAAAATAAAAATTAAAAAAAATATTCATATGTTATATTGAGAATTAAAATTGGTTTCTATTTGCCTAAGCAATCCGTTTCTCTTTTTAGCTTCGCATTCATATTATTAGTGCAAAATGATTAATTTGCAAAGATTATCACTTCATTATAAATTTCATAATTCTTAGTTAAAATCATATTTGTCATTTAAACCATTTCCACTGAAACTCAAATGAGAAACAACACAAGTTTATAATCTTTAATAGAATTAAAAAATAATCCTATATCACTGAATTAAAAAAATATATATTTGATAAAATAACTGTTTCCCTTTTTAGCTTCGTATGTTCATTATTAGTAATCAAATAAGTATCCGTTTAAAATGTTTTAAATAATTATTTCCCATTATTCTATTTCCTTGTAATTCCTCCTACGTTAGTAAGCTTTAAAATATTATTATTCCTACTTAATATTAATTCCCATTATTTATTTTTCCTTACGTAACTGTACCCTGATATTTACTTTTAAAAATATTGTTAGTATTTGTTAATTGTTTTGGTACCGAATAAGAAAATTGTTGTAATATTATCGTATTCATGCTTTTTACTAATTTGACCTTGAAAAAATTTTACCATAGACAGTGTTTATTTATTTTTATTCGATCATTGTTAACGATCTGAAGTACTAACATCGTACTTTATATTTATTTATTACTTTATGCTTTTTCTTATTCGTTCCTTATATTTGGACGTCTATTGGTCGCCTTTTACGACCCACTAGACTCCTAAGCGGTGGAAATATTCTAAACCCCGTTTTCCACACAGGGAATAAAATTTGGTGTAACTTTTAGTCTTTTATATTTACTTTAATTCTTTAAGAGATTATGAATCTGAAATGAAAATTATAAATTACAAATCTGGATTGAAAATAATTAATCTGGAATGAAAATGAATTTCCCTTAACCGGGAATAAAAACTAGGATGTCTTTTAGTCGCCTTTTACGACACGCCAGACTCCTGGGCGTTGGGAATATTCTAGCCCCCGTTCCCACACAGGGAATAAAATTTTGGGATAACTTATATTTATATTTACTTTAATTATTTAAGAGATTATGAGTCTGAAATGAAAATAATAAATTATAAATGTGGATTGAAAATAATTAATCTGGAATGAAAATGAATTTCCTTAGCCGGGAAAAATTTTGGGATGTCTTTTAGTCGCCTTTTACGACACGCCAGACTCCTGGGCGGTGGAAATATTCTAATCCCCGTTCCCACACAGGGATTAAAATTTTGCTGTGATATTGCGTTTACTTTTCATTCTTATATTTATTTTATTTGTTTCTTTATGTTTCCTTATTTATCTTTATTATTTATTGTTGCCTTAATGATTTTTATTGGTTAATTGTATATTATAATAAAGCGTCTTCTCAAAAACATGCCTACTATTTGTGTTAAAAAAATATTTTTGATAGTGTACCAACTCATTTTAGATTATCAAATAATTTAGAAACCTATAAACGCAATTTAAAAAATGGATTGTGGAACAGTCTTTGGATTGTTACGCTTTACTAACAAAACTTATTGAATAATAATTTTTCGTTGTTATTTTTACCTGAATGTTTCTAAAATTTTGATATTTGCTTTTTATTTAATTTTTATTTTTATAAATACCAATCTTTATTTTAACATACTTACCTTACGCCTTCCTTAAGCTTGTGTGTGGCTAGTACTGTTAATGTGTGAAATGAACATTGTATTGTTTATTTTTGTATTATTTATATATTTTGTTTATTGTTTAATAATTATTTAGTTTCTTCTTTATTGCTTATTTTTAAACTTTATATTTTGGCTTCGCAATTTCTTTTGGTGAAATTTATAGTTTTAGCTTCACAATGTATTTTGGTGAAATTTATATTTTTAGCTTCGCAATTTATTTTTGGTGAAATTTATACTTTTAGCTTCGCAATTTATTTTGGTGAAATTTATGTTTTTAGCTTCGTGATTTATTTTGGTACGGGGAGGTAGTATTAAGTTTATAACAATTTTATTTCGTTTTTCTTCGTATACTGCACTTTCTTGATTTTCTTGAATTTCTTCTTCTTTTTTTCTTCGCCTAAGTTTTGTTTCTTCGATACACAAGTTTTTCACTTACCATATTTACCTGTTCCTTTATATTACTTCCTTGGAACACTTCTTAATAATTCGGTACCTTTTTACTTACCCATTTTACATTTTCTTCCTTTATTTTCTTAGATTCTTCCTTCGAATCCCTACGTAATTTTTCTTTCTTCTTTTTCTTAGATTCTTCTTTCGAATCCCTACCTAATTTTTCTTCCTTATTTTTCTTAGATTCTTCTTTCGAATCCCTACCTAATTTTTCTTCCTTACTTTATTTTCATATTCTTGCTGCAGGATTTATTTTTCTTCTTCTTCGCTTAGTTTTCCAACACTGTGGATAAAAATATTGCCTACTTCATTGGCATTTCCATTTATATGCTTTCTTCTAGCATTTTTACCTTTGTGAACCATGGCTTCCTTACTGAACTTTCTCCTAGTTCCTTGTCAGTTTTTCCCGTGACTTCTTCGGCCTTGTTTCCAATATCCTCTTTGCGCACTAAAGAGTTTAAGATTGCGTCTAGGTGATCAGCCTTTATGACGTCTCTCTTTTTATTGGGTTTATTAGCCTACTTCCTTCCTACTGATTCTCTAGCTGCGGATCCTGTTTTCGGTTCCTTTGAGCTTTTTCTTGAGAATCTTCGAATTGTGTCACTCCGCCTCTTGTACAATGCAAGAGCGAGTAATGTTGCTGAGTGCAACCTCCGTCTCGAACCTCTGACGATGATTGAGACCCACAATTCCCAACTTTACTTTTTATGGGTATTCCGTCGTGTTTCCCTCCTACTTGGGGTTACTGGAATCCCTGAGATTTCTTAAATTTCGCATTGTGTCACTCCACCTCTTGCCGAATGCAAGAGCGAGTAATGTTGCTGAGTGCAACCTCCGTCTCGAACCTCTGACGATGATTGAGACCCACAATTCCCACTACAATTTTTATGGGTATTCCGTCGTTTTTCCCTCCTACCTGGGGTGACTGGAATCCCTGAAATCTCTTAATTTTTGTACCTGACAGCTATATTTCCTTATTTTTCTTTCTTCTAAAATATCTTCATTATAATCTTCTTGTGTATCGTTATTGTTATTTAATACCTCCTCTGTACTTATTTCATTATTAATTTAATTGTACCGCATTTTAAAATTGTTAATCATTGTTTTGGATTGGCGCAAATTGTTAATTTCCTGCCCCATACTGTTAGGGTGCAGGTGGAAATTTTTTTTCTACCGTTTTATTATTAATTAGCCAAGCATAACTTAAAATTTTTGTTTACCTTATTGTGAGTTCTTCCCTAGTGCCGCTTTTTTTTTTAATTTCCATAGTACTTTCTTGAGTTTACCTTCGCCTTACAGTTTCTATTACTGTTAGCGTCATTACCTTAATATTTTGTTGTATATTACCTACTATTATAATTGATTTTTTTTTTCTAACTGTGCGTACCTTTATAATTTTAAAATGTATTCTAGTATTGTGACTTTTTTCTTGCATTATTCCCTGAGTACTGTTATAATTTGGCAACTGCCGCAATGTAATTTAATTATTTTGATTAAACCCGCCAAGCGGCTTATAAAAATTGTGCGCCCTAGCATTTTTAAAATTGGCTTGTCCCTTAATATTAACATTTTCTTGATGCTTATAGAATTTTTCTGACCTAACACTATTTCAATTATTTCGTGACCTGTAGTAGCAACTTTGATGGTTGTTCCAATCCACGTTACATCTGAATTTGTTGTTTCCCGCTTGTGGATGTTACCTAAGCTTTAAAAAAACAGTTTTGTGCTACATGATTCTTACGACCGCAATTAAAACAAGTTCTGCTTTGTGTTGCGCGCATTGTAAAAACTGTATTATTATTATATTTATTTATAAACATTTTGTCTGATAATTCAAATTGAATGGCAAATTGTTCCGCTTTGTCCAAATCTACGTTCTCGGTTCGCATTAATAATGGACCTAGCTGTTTCAAAATGTTTTTGTGTACCCCTGTTCGAAATTGATTCAGAAGTAATTCCCCGTTTTTCTTCCTTAAACCAGGCTTTTCACTGTCCGTCGCATGTTTTAAATCGTCTGTTAAAATTTCTGTGCCTAACGTTTTTAATCGCAACACATAATTAGCTATTGATTCGTCGTATTTTTGATAACATTTACCCAGCCGTATGAGCGCTTCGCCCGGTATTTTCGCTGGTGTAAACTTGCCTATTAGTTTTTCCTTTAACTCATTATAACTCAAACTGTCGAGGTCTTGGTTGGTTCTAAAATAACTCATCCCCTGTTAACCTATATTTCAATATGTTTAATTTTGTACTATCCGACCAATTGTCTAAAATGCCTCGTTGGTCTAATTTTTCAAAGTATTGCCTAATGTTATTTTTGCCACTAAAATTTTCCACGGTAGACGCAATCATACCTAGCGTCACAAATGGTTGTAATGTTGCTTGATTACCCGACAGCAATTCCGTGGCTGTTGCGTGCGATACCATTTTATTTTAAATTTTGACCTAAAATATTTAAAAATATAACCTTTCTACGCTAATTACTTTATGATTTGCGAAATTTTTAGCTAAGTGCTCACTGATTATTTAAATATCCGTATATCTATGCACCTATTTGTGAAATTTTTCCAATACTATAAGTGGTGAACTTATTTTTCGGTTAAACGCTTAAAATAATTGCCTTTATGACTCCCTACGTTATTACTTTCGTATTTGTCCTGATAATAATAATTTTTACAAGTTTTTGTTTGCTTTTATTTATGCGACGCCTATGTGTGCCACCCTTGGCAAAGTTTTAGACGATATTTAATTGCAAAGATGATGCAGGAATTGTATTTATTGTGATTGTTATCCTTAATTGTTGCAGATTATTAGCAGAAAAATTGTTTAAATGTGTTTTATTTGCCTACCACATTTTTGAAGCCTCTTTTTACTGTTTGCACAGTATTGGGGATTAATATTTGTTACTATTTGTAGAGCGTTCGAATTGTTTTAATTACTAGTACACCGTTGAATTCGAAATTATTATTGCTGTCTTGTTGCACACAGAACCCTACCAAAATTTGTTGCTCCTAGAGGAAAAACGTAGAAAAAAACACACAAAATCGCACAAAAATAAAATTATTTGCCTAGCTGCAAGCGTAAAATTGTTAGAAGCACATATTAATTTGGGCCCTCTCTGTAATTCCTTCCATAAATGTGATTTGATTTCCTTTTGATGAACAATAGATTTTATTGGGGGTTGTAGCATTTCTTTTACCTAGCTATGATTGTTTGGCTGCCAAATTTTTGCAACCTATGATCACCCTGCGTATTACAAACCGATAAAATTCCTTGCAAAAACTCCTTCGTGCTGAAATTTCATATAGGGGTTGTTTTTCAGTTACGGGTTGAAAAATCAAGTTATAAGGGTAGTTTAAAACCACTGCGACCATTTTTTGCTATGGTTAGCAGATGTTCATTATTGTAGGTGTTTAAATATTTATTAAAAAACTAGAAAAAAAAATGAGTTTCTAGGGGTTGATACTTTAATTTCAAGGTTGCTGCCTTTAATTTGGAAGCTGGGGTAGTTCGATGCCACCATTTTGTTCTATGGTTGGCAGATGTTAATTTGGTGTTTAAATTTAAGAAAAAAACGAAAAACAAATTTTTGGAATTTCCGTACTCTTTAAGGGATGAAAACTCAAGTTATAAGGGGTTGTTTTAACCCGCTGCCACCAATGTAAAGTATTGCAATGATTGGCACATTCTAATTGAGTTATGTGTTTAAATTTTTATGAAAACAAGAGAAAAAAAAATCTAAGTTTCTTAAGGGGTTCAAACTTTTAATTCGGAGTAGGGTTAGTCCGCTGCCACCATTTATAAGGGTTGGCAGATGTTAATTGAGTTAGATGTTTAAAATTTATTTTTCCAAAAACTGAAAAAAAAATATTTTTAAGTCTTAGGGGTTGAAAACCTTATTTAAGGGTGTAATCAGAGGGTAGTCCGTAGACCGCTGCCACCATTTATAATATAAGGTTGGCAGATCTTCATAGATTTCAATTTTTATAGAAAACGAAGAAAAATCTAGGTTGTTTTTTCTTGTTGTTGAGAATTTATTTCGGGGCTGTAATTAGGGGTATTTGAAACCGCTGCCACGATTTATGCTATGGTTAACAGAATTTAATTGATGTATATATTTAAATTTTTATAAAAAACGAAAAAAATTCTTTAGGGGTGGTTTTTAAGGGTTCCTATAAGGGTTCTTTGTAGACTGCTGCCACCATTTATAACCAAGGGGTTGTTTTCCCAACCCCCTGGTTACCAATTTTACGTGCTGCCACGTTTGTGTGATATAAGGGATGATTCAAACCAGTATATCACTAATTGCCCTAAGGGGTCGAAATCTCATCTTCTGACCACTGTGCGGTAACTTAGGGGTTTAAGTTACGAGTTATGGTTAAATAAAACACCCACAAAAGAATAAATAACTTATATTAAAAGAACTTAAAAATTTGGATCAAGTACAAATTAATTTTACCCTATCTGGTCAATGGTTAATTAACTGTAGCTTCGTAAATATGATTGATCAGAATTACGCTTAAAGTTTATGACATCAATTTACTTTGAAAGGAAAGAATAAACATAGCAGCCCTGGTTAATAAAATACACATAAATGACTGACCTTAATCCAGGTGCCGTTGCTAGAACTTGGAGGGTAAATGTTAATTTTATTTATTTGCGGTACGCCCGAATTGACTTAGGTAATTTAAATATGTTCGGCTAGATTTTAGATCCCCTGGTCGGTAATCCTTGAATTTTGAGTGGCTTGTCACAACACTTGCTCACATCAATTTTTAAATAGAACTTTCAATTTTGACTTCGATTATTTCGCGCGGCACGCGCCGAGGCGCCGTTTGCCAAAAACGGCTTTCGCCGCTAATTAGTTCATCGCGGAACCCGGGGAAGACTGCCTGTCCAGTTCGCGTTCCCCAAAAGGTAAGTTTCTTTCGTGAATAGCCGGGAGTTCCCGTTTTGCCAACTTGCCAAAATGGCTTTATTCTTAGCGGCTCTTGGTACTGCATGAAACCAAACTGACTCATGGGTTCTCACAGTACAGAAATTGCATGTTTGCTGGCGCAGCCCGATTCTAAGAAAATTCTGCCAGTAAGTTAATATCGAATTTCTTTGACTTCCCGGATGCAATTCAATCGTTGCTTGGATTATAACAATGTAACCTTTTACGTGCTTAGTAAATGAAATTTTGCGTTCGCAATAAATTTAATTTATGCAGGGGCGGCTTTGATTATTCTTCCTCATGACAACTTAAAATCTACAAGATTTATAAATATAACGCAATTTCTTGCGGGTTGTTACAATTCTCTAGTAGCCACCCTTCCCTTTTCGCTTGCACATCATACCGGTAGGTATATTTTAGAATCCATAATTTATCTACGTTCCGCCTTCCGCGGTTCTAAGGACGCAAACTTAAGATTTTAAACATCGAAATCCACTTCTTGTCCCACGTTCATATCATATGACGACGGATGGGCATCGACTGCTCCGTTATTAAAAATTAAATATAGATCTATTACGATATTGGAAAATCTTATTTCGCTTTCTGTTTATCCTTTATTAGGATAAGGCAGCGTTTCGAAGGAAAAATTTAGGCCGTTATAAATTAATACCAACACAGCTTCGGAAAATCTCATACTCAGCAGAGCGTTATCTTTAATAGGAACGGCCCCATAAATTTAACCGGTCGACTGGGAGTCTCAAATGTGTTAATAACATCAACAAGCAGCCGCGAACCTTACTTGGGTCAATCAGTACAATCTGCCTTGCTTATGGTTCTGAATGACGTATTATTTACAGAATTTCGATCACTCGCAAATCGCTGAGATACGGCACGTAGTACGTATCAAGATGAGGTTATTTTTCATTCGAATACTTGGACCGAAAACCGAGTTACAGAGGTTATTTCAATAACCGGATAACCGGTTATTTTTCATTCGAATAAGCCCATCACTAATATTAACGAATCCCTCACGCCATTAAATCGACAGCTGTTTGCAACAGATATAGATTATAAAAAGAAGTACGGGGTATCTTAAAAAAAATTACATCTTGTAGGTTTTGAATTTTGTTTCCATGCACATTTTTATATGCCGCTAGATTGTTATTGGCATTGCATTATGGGGAAATTCAAACCATACTAGATTTAATTCTGTTCAAGACACCCGGTATAAATATCTTTCGTCTAAAAATAGCAGAAGATAATAGTAAACTAGTGAAACAAAAAATGTTCCTTCTGACCTTACAGATGTCTTTGATCGCTTTTTGAATAAAATTGATTAGAACAAAACGTTTATCGATAATTCTGTAAAATCATATGAGAAATATTATTTTCTTTTGCACTTTTTTGAGCACAAAATAAATCCTGTTTTATTTATATTTATAAACAGTGTATGTTGTACTTTAGATTATTTTGGGTTCTTGGCAAACATAACTTCGGTTAGATGTTTGTAAATTTTTGAGCTATTTAATTTATTAGTGTTCTACTGCAAATTCCTTAATAGGTTTAGGTTAGTTTCTGTTAATCAAATATTAATTGTTGTGAATCAGGGAATAAAATTTGTTAATAGTTATAATTTTGGGGTTCATAAGCAGTATCTACTGATACAGATTAATTACTTAATTGATTTTTCTGTTTTATAATGTTCTTTCTTTTCAGATTAGTGGTGGCATTATTAAAGTTGCGCATATAGATATTCGGTGGCTAATAGATGGCTTCAGTGATTTAAAGGATCTCGTATAGTCCTTGGATTGTGATATGGTTGGTGTGAAAGAAACACTGCTATCGCCCAAAATTACTGATGATGCAGTGCACTAAATGCTGAGAAAAAATTGAATAGACTATGTATGGGGAGGAGGAATAGGTATCTACATTAAAATAAATTTACAATGTTCTACGTACAGTAAGTACTAATACAGCTATTGAACAGTTGTAGATCAAAGTATTTTCAGTTTGCATAACTAATTTGCCAGAGATGTACCATCAAGAAATTATAAATCAGGAGAAGTCCTCCTCCTTAAGTCTTTCCATCTTGGCAGGTGGGTGGTGATTATGGTTTTAATTATATTCCTCTTCCTTATATGTTGCTTTTCTGACTGCTTCTCGCCATCTTTCTCTGTTGCTCGATAGTCTGATGGCTTGTTCGACATTAATGTGCATTGTCGATTCGATCGTGTCTATCCATCGGGTTGGCGACCGTCCGCGTCTGCGTTTTCCATCAGGATTTCCTTGCACCACAAGTTTTCTCCTCGTATAATGTGCCCAAAAAACTTAAGTATTCTACCGTAAATAATAGACGATAGTTTTTGTTTCGGTTTAATTTCTCTTAGAATTTAAATATTAGTTCTTCATGCTGTCCACGGAATATGTAGCATTCTGCGCCACATCAAAAAGGACAAAGGTAAAGGTTATTTCAATTCCCCCAACTGGGGGCGGGCTGCTATAGGGACCTTCCGTCCCTCTTCAGCCAAGAACGGGAAACTCGGGATGGGTGAGAGAAAGGAGGGGTGGAGACTGGAAGAAAGGTCAGGAAAGGTGGAGAAATACTGCCCCGGCGCCACATCCACATTAGAAAGGCATCGATCTTTCGGCGGCCTGCTATCCGGATGGTCCAAGTCTCTGAGGCATATTGGAAAACAGGCACAACTAATGTTTGCACTATATTAATTTTAGTATGTCGGGTTATATTCGGACTTTTCCATATTTTTGTGACTTGTGTCATTGCTGCTTTTCCGAGAAGAATTCTACGGCGGATTTCATGTTCGCAGCTTCCATCATTGGTTATAAGTGCACATAAATACACAAAATTATCCACTTCTTATAGTTATAGATACGGCGAAGGGTCTGGTTGTTCTCATTTTCTCTGTCTATTATCATTATTTTGATTTTAGAGGCGTTGATATGTAAACCATATTTTCCGCTTACTTGCTCGAGTCTCCCTATGAGGTTAGGAGTTCATTCTGTGTCTTTGCTATTAGCACAGTAACATCTGCGTATCTTAAATTTGATTTATTTTTTTTTGCCCCCAATAGATACTCCGCCGTCCCATTCTTCCAATACTTCTATCATAATGTGTTCGCTGTATAAGTTAAATAATATGGGCGAAAGGATGCATCCCTACCTTACACCCTTGCTGATTTTGGATTCAGGACAGGTACTGAAGTGGATTTTGTGTGTGCTTTTTTTTTTAGTTTGCAAAAGGTTTCATTGTAATATAAATAGACTGCCCTGGTGAAAAATATATATCCATTATTATAACAAATGTTGAAGCACAATTGTTACCGTGAAGACTGGCATTCCATTTACACGATTGAATTGTAGGTGTCTCGATTTTTAATTCTTCCATGTTACGTATTTTCGCAATAGACTGCTAAGAATAGCACAGAGTTATGAAAGAAGAACTGAAGTTCCTATTATTGGTCATTTTGAGTCCTGGATTGATAACAATACAATTTTGATGATATAATATTTTCTATTGTGTAAAAATAAGCAATTTCTTATGGTTTTAGATCGGTAAAAAAGACACTTATCTGACGACGAACGTCTTTGGGAGTAGACGAGATTAGCAAATTTAGTATTACTAAGGCCCGTAATGTAACCATTTTTTTCCTAGGATTGAGGGATATCGCAAAAAACACACTCGATGAGATATTGTAATCTCCCTTTTTTATTTTTGTTGCTGTTTTTTATGTTTTTTTAAGTATTAGTAATATGTTCATGTACTTGTCACAAAGATTTCCCAGAACGTTCCCATTTAAGGATTAAGGTTGAATATTGGTAAGTAGTTAGGAATAGCCATAAATTATTGTTTCCAACAGTAGCTCACTGACTGGATAAGCCTTTTGGAGTCTCAAATTGACAGATTTTGAATAATCAGATACAGTTTTTTATGCTCGTAAATTTATTAATAGTAATCTCCAATGTCTAACATTCCTACTGCAATAGCTTCTAATTTTGAAGCTTCCTGTAGTTAATTATGGACTTGCTCTTCCTAAATGAAAAATATAAAAATCATTTTGAAGAAAAGAATTAGAAGCGCATATATACACAAGGTATATACCTAGACTATAATATATCATGATAAGTTCCAAACATAAGTTTTGTTTCTGCTATTGTGTTGTTGTTTTATACTTACCAACTTCATTACCTTCAAAGAGTTGATTTACAGGTATTTTATCATTCAGCTTGTTAGGCTGCCATTTGACGACTACAGATTCTACTAGAACTCAGATGAACATCATAATAATCTCTTTTATACCTTTGGGATCATTGGCTTTGTAAATACCGTTTCTGCATGATACTACGAAGTGTAGTGTGTAGTTATAGTATCATGCCGTTTCTGTAACCTAACACATCACAGTAAAACGAGATTATGAGTTTAAACATTGTATCACTGCTTGAATTATGAAGGAGACCAATAAACAGGTAGAATGGTAAGAAACATGGACACGAATTTTATTTTTAAATCATTTGACATCAACTTATGTCAAAATAAATTGTTTCAAATATTATTTTTCTTGCAATGTTATCGGTTCCCCCTAATACATATAAACCTTTAAAATTTGATTGGTCAGTTGTGCTCTTGCTCACATTCCATATCTATGGCATACCTACTTCGGGTTGAATAAATAGCTTTAAAAGGTAACACAATACGGCGAAGACCTTACTTACGTAAGGCTTGGCCGGTGTAAAGAATGGAATTTTTAAGTTCATTCGCCCGCTTTGTGCAGGGTAGAGTGTGTTACCAAAAGCGGTGATTGGAGCTGCTGTCAAAAGATAACCATCGGTTTAAAGTTTGTTTATTTTTAAATCTAAAATTAATATGTACAGTATTACAAAAGTAACCTAGAGAGAATAAAATATAGATAGTAGTGGTATAATGTGAGTTGCTCGGTGGAGGCATCTCGATGGGCGAGATGCTGGGCCGTTGGGGGGGGGGGGCGGTGTCGAGAGCTTTGGCGGCCACGACAAGCGTCCTGCCGGAGGGTGTCGTTAACCGGGGCTTGTGGGAGGGGTGTCGTCCAGGGGTGCTGGAAATGTCGGCCAGGGCTTCTTGAACCTGAGGGAAACACCCTTGTCGGGGCCGCTGGGGTTAACCAAACGCGTTGACGTCTATGGGAAAATCCAGATGGATCCTCGTTGTAGAAAGTGCCGTGCCCGATCTCTCGAGTTGCGGCAGTCCTAACGTGCTGGGCGAACCTGGAGACCGACGCACCTCGGTGGCACGCGAAGGATGCGGGCGGAAGCTTGGGTCGTCCTTTGCATGGCCAGATTCACCCTCTGTGGCGGAGGCGGCGAGCCAAGCTCCGGAGACCTGAAGCGCTTTTTCCGACTGAGTCGTGGGCTTGGACGTCCTAGCGGGCACGGTTCACATGGTGTGCTGGCCTTGGGTGACTGCGAAGATGGGCTTCGGGGGCTTGATTCGGTGCCGGCATTGCTGGAGATTTTTCGCGGTAGCTCTAAGTACCTACAGGATGAATCGATGGCCTCGCGGCAGCTAAGTGCCAACAGGACGAAGAGATGGTCTCGCGGCAGCCATAGTGCAGGACTTATAGAAGATGTGGATCAGGGATCTGGGAGATCGCTTGCGAATCCTGGTGTAGAACTTCTTGCGGCGTATTGGAAGTGCCAGCCAGAGAGCTGGTGATCTGGAATCTTGAGATAGATTGGAATGTTTATTTCCCATTTTTTCAGCTTTTTCCAGCTTACAACGGAAAATCGGGCCGTTGTTCTTTGTCGAACTCCCCACTTTGCGAAGTGGGAGGGGCTCCTCTAATGAAGCCGATAGCGAGGTGTCATCAGTTGCACCTTGGAGCTGACGCAAAACGGCGTCTTTTGACACACCACTCGCTATATATCCTTTGAATGCGCGGATTTTATTGCAATTCGCATTTTAATCCGCGCTGTGTGATTTTAATGTCTTTCCCTTTTGGTTTATAACATAGGTCAAGACGGCGGTTTTAAATCCATATGTTTTGCCGCGGCAGGTACCGTCTCCGGCAATTTAAGCCTATCCTTATTGTGTATTAAATTGGGATGTTTTCGTTGTTCACGTATTCTAGTCGAAAGTGGCTTGCTTTAAACAAACGTTAGTTTGCGTTCGGCCGGCAATGACTCTATTTTAAGGTATCTTAGATACAAAATAACGCTCCAGGGAAATTATTTTCTTCATAAGAACACTAGGGTTATTATGAAAAATTAACAGTATTTGTTTCCATGGATACAACTTTTATTTCAAAAATTATGCACCACTGTTACAATGAAAATTAATGACAGCTCAACTAATGTCACAAATCTAACTTAGATCAGCTAACTAGATCAATCTTAAATACTATATCATAGTAATTATATGAATTGAATATGAATATGAATTAGGTAAGAAAATTGGTAGGACGTAAAAGCTTGACGGCACCACGGGCATTATGAGCTAAGAGCCCGCGATTGTTGTACACACCTCGGGCCAAAGGCCATCGGTTAGTACACTAACAATCTTGGGCTCTTATTTTACTCATAATGCCCCTTGGTACGTTAATAACTATTAAGGATTTTATCGAGTTCGCATTTATCTTTTGTTTTGGAGCGAGACGCAGATGTTGCGTGCCAAGGGCGGAACGTTGACAGATGGAAAAAATTAATTTGTAGATGGGCCGGGCTTCCTCGAGTTGAAATAATGCAAGGCCCATGATCAGATGTCAGAATCATATCAAAGGGTACTGTAAAATGTGTAATTTAAACATACCATATTGCTACTAGAAAATACCTATACTGGGGCGTAGGAGGAATGCATTCTTCACTTTTATACACAGTATATAGAGAGGACATTTTAAAATATATGGTTTCTACGTTAAGAGTGATTAATGTTGCTAAACAATCTCTTCTCAGTCGTTTTCCAGTTATTACAAAATGTCTGATTACTTACTCGTAGAAAAGAACGTAAAAATATGGAGTTATCATTATAGCAACAACTCTATCCTTACAAAGAAGATGACTTAAATCTAATGTCATAACAAATGTGCGATATGTCCATGAATTCTATTGACTTGGGATTTACTGACTGCCTGCTGTATTCTTCTGATTCACAGTCTTAGACGTATTTGACATCAAACAAGTAGCTACTAGCAACTGTTTTGATAAATGTATGAGAAAGATATATTGGGTTGTTTATTTACTCAACAGAAGGGTTCTTCTGATTTTTCTAAAACATTTTTTCATGTGCACTCCTATTCCTATGAAATTAGAACAATACATTATTATAAAACAGAGACCTAATTGTAATCCAGGCACAACTGTGATTTAATCTGCTATTCTAAGGAATGTTAATACATAAATTTGTTGTACACTATACGCGTTTTCTGAATCATCCGTGCCCCTAGTCTTCCGCATTATCTGCTTCTAGTACATGTACACTAGGGTGGAGCGATTTTAATCACTTTTTAAATTTTTAATTCTAATAGTGGCGAAAAGTTGTTACAAGTGATCATTAATTACCAGTTTTTTTCGTTTTTAATTATATTGTTTTCTTCTGCCCTCTACCGCCCCCTAAAGGGGGCGAAACTTTCTAAATTTTTTTTTCAAATCCTCATAGCAAAAAAAAAAATTATCTTAGCTCAGGTACCCCTGGTTACATTGGTTTTTAAGTAAATTTATATTTTTTGTCTTCTAGCGGCCTTTGTATATAAAATGTATATAAGTGTTTGATTATTCTTTTACCTATATTAAGAGAAAGGTATAACAGTGGATTTAAAGAGGCTAGTTCTGGTTACTTTCTTAAAATTCTAAGTGTTTTCATTACTAGACCTCAAAAATGTTTGTACCCCACCCTTTAGTTTACAAAAATATTGCTAAAAGCAGCTCTTCGCTTGATTATCATAAAAACAAATAACCCAGAACTGCTAAGCGAGTTCCACCCTACCCTCCCGCCACTATATATTACTTTTATTGATTAAAATGTTTTTTTTTTGTATTAAATGAAGGTATTGATTCTCTAGATTTCAAAGTTACCCTAATAAAACCGCCGATTATTAATATGTAATACTCTAGTTTATTCTATAAATTGCCCTATAATTGATTTTTTTTCTGTTGGACAATAAACCATTATTATTATTATTACTATTATTATTATTATATCATGACAAATATTTAAAATTAATAAAATATCCAAACTCAAAACGAAATAACAATGATTTTTAAGAGTTAAGGACTTTCAGAACAACGCAAAAACTCTTTTTGACGTTTGTGCTTGTAAATGTGAAACGTTTGAAAAATGTTCATGCAAAAAAGGGAATAAGGTACCAATTCAGGAACAGTGATTTCTGATTGACCAAAGAACTGCCAGGAGAATGTGTATAGGAAAACTTGACATCAAAGAGACAACTAAATTCAAAATCAGGGAAGAAAGAAAACTCAAAGTTGAAAACTATTACAAACTTAAACAATCTGAAATGAAAATGGGAGAAAAAAGAAAAATAAACCATGAAGAGGACATTGATATTAGTGAATTTGAATATGTAAATAATAAGTTAGATTTGGAAGATATTAATCCTGAAATTCCATTTACGTCGAAAGATATCTCTGAACAAAAGCAAAAAAAGAAGCCCGGATACAATGTTATCTAGTTAAACACGGTGGCACAGGTATGTGGATTGTCTGACAGAACCGCAGCAGCAACTATCTCAGCTGTTCTACAAGACGTTGGTCTGATCTCAGAAAGCCGCAAAGATAATGTTATTGACAGAATTAAGATAAGAAGAGCTTCTTCAAAAGTTGTTGGTTTACAAGCTAGAAGCGATTTTATTAGAGTAACTTCGAAATCTAAAGAATCAATGCCTTCATTTAATACAAAAAAACATTTTAATCATTAAAAGTAATAAATAGTGGCGCGAGGGTAGGGTGGAACTCGCTTAGCAGCCACGTTCTCGTGGTGAGTTCTGGGTTATTTGTTTTTATGATAATCAAGCGAAGAGCTGCTTTTAGCAATATTTTTGTAAACTAAAGGGTGGGGTACAAACAATTTTGAGGTCTAGTAATGAAAACACTTAGAATTTTAAGAAAGTAACCAGAACTAGCCTCTTTATATCCACTGTCACACCTTTTTCTTAATAATAGGTAAAAGAATAATCAAACTCTTATATACATTTTATATACAAATGCCGGTAGAAGACAGAAAATATAAATTTACTTAAAAACCAATGTAACCAGGGGTACCTGAGCTAAGTTAATTTTTTTTGCTATTAGGATTTGAAAAAAAAATTTAAAAAATTCACCCCCTTTAGAAAGCGGTAGAGGGCAGAAGAAAACAATATAATTAAAAACGAAAAAAAACTGGTAATTAATGATCACTTGTAACAACTTTTCGCCACTATTAGAATTAAAAATTTAAAAATTGATTAAAATCGCTCCACCCTAATGTACACCCAACAATTCAATTCGGCAGTATTAGCTCGCAGAGAATTCGGAATCAATTCCAACATAACCGTGTAGTTGACCAAATGAGCATCATATATTATGTGCTCGGTGTTAACAAATTATCGCTGGGCTTTAACTGTCACTTGGATAATTTACCAATAAATTAGAGGTGACAAACGTGGTGCTGTGCAAAGTCGTAGATATATCTATATGATAATTAGATGGATGACTCTAATACTATTTATACTCAACAACACCAAGCTCTTCCTCATTTAACTGTGAAATTATCTCGTAAGTTTATTAATCGAGTGAATATTAATACTTCTGTAGTTACGAAACCATTGACAGTAGTAATAAGAGATAAAATGATTTACGAGTAATGATCAAACTATAATTGAAAATTTGTAACACTTCTCAACCCTTTTCTGGATTTGAAGGAATACGTCTTGTAGTGGAAAAAAAAACTACCTTCCAAAAATGTAGTCTGCTGATTGTCCATAATAAACAAAATACCTGCTAAGTTACAATTTGAATCATATTAAATAAATCTTACTTAAAGACTAAACACTTCAACAAAAATTAGTCAGCCTACAATGTGGTTCTTAAGAAAATATATAATAGTGTTGGCCATAAATAATAATAAAAGTAGTGTCATTGCTTGTTTTTTAAAATGCATTAATAATCAGTTTTTTGTCATGGTCAAGGATCATGCTGGAATTAAACATTCTATTATATTGCGGAGCAATTACTCACTATACGTATTATTAACACGGCCAACTATAGTGTATTTTAGCAGATACGGCAGCTTCGTACGTTGTCGTGAACTTCAGAATACCTAAATAGTTTTTAGTGACTTCCCAGTTCAAGTTTGGAATTCTTCTTCTTCCAAACTTCCCGTACGCTATATTTTTCTGAACTTGTTTTTACTTTGGAAGCTATGCTACGTATTTGATAGGAGTTTTGTTTTTTTGACATTTTAAGATCAGATTTACTCCCGAAAAGGTCATCGATAATACTGTGCAAAATTGCTTTTACTGGTTTGGTAAATTGCTGTACCCGTCTGCTAATCTCAGGGTATGATAATACTTCGTAAGTTAAACATCGCTTGGTCACCCGCAACCTGAAGTAGGGTTTGGTGATTTTTGCTTTTATGTGGTGCCTAGACTCTGTTGAATTTATTTTGAGGTTTCTTTCTCTTTTCCTATTTGTCGTACTTCTGATTGGACATTCTTTCTTCGGCTACGTGGGTTGCGAGATCCATCGTGCTGTATGCCGAAAATACGTGGATGTGTGAAGTGGCTTCATGTTGCTGTTATGTATGCCCGCTGAATTGCAGATTTTACACTGGTAAAAGCAGAAACATCTGTAGTCGCGAGTCTCGACAGACCCTTCTGCACGAGTAGCTGCTATTAAGATAAGGTCTTTCTATTGTTCCAACGTTTAGCACACTCGATATTCTATCTCGTACTTCCAGTCACGAGTGAAATACATGGCTTATCAAATCGCGCCCATCATGGATATCGCCTATGGTAGATTTTAAATTTTGATTGAAACTTTTGTAAGCAGTAAACAGCTATCAGTTGTTTGACGATTTAAATTGCTAGTAACTTTGTTGCTGATGAACAACTTACTATTTTACCAGATGCCATTTATAGTACCTTATGTTTTATGATTGTACATTGCAATGCCAATTTCAGAATAAGAAGCACATCTATTTCATTACATAACTTTAAATTAATTGATGAAAATAAACTAAAAGAAATAATTTAAAAAAATCTAATAAGGGTAGTCCACACGGAATAACTATTAAATTCATAAAAGGGTATTTCAACATTTTAAAATGGCCTGTACTTAATATAATTAACTCGTCATTAGAAACTAGCACAATTCCGAAACTACTAAAGAGGTCAACTATTATTCCAATTCGTAAAGTACCTAATTCCAATAAGTGTGGGGGTTTTCGACCTGTACACATGCTTCCAGAGTTGGAAAAACTCTTAGAGATCGTAGTTTATCATCAACTGAGAAAATATGTTGAGGAGAACAACATCTTTATAGAAATGCAATCTGGATTCAGGAGAAACTATAGCTGCGAAATAGCAGTGCAAAATGTAATTAGTAGCTGGAAAGACAGTAAAGATAAGGGATTATCAGTAGTGGTGTTATTTATAGATTTAAGAAGGGCCTTTGAAGCTATTGATAGAACCAGGCTTTTGGAGAAATTAAGGATGTATGGCATTACAGGTATGGCATGAAAATGGGCAAAGAATTACTTAACCGAAAGGAAATGTCAGGAAACAAGATCCGATGAACGAGCTGTAAATGTTGGTGTACCACAAGGAAGCGTATTGGGACCGTTGTTATTTGCTTTATACATTAACGACCTAAATGCAGTTCTCAATAAGTGTAAATGCCATGTTTTCCCTGATGATACAGTTATATTCATTGACGGGGATAATATTTCTGAAATCGTGAGCACTATAAATAGTGAATTAAAAGAAGAGGGTGTAGTTCGCTCCCGTGTCTACCTGCTCGAAAAAGGTCATAGCCCAATTCGCTCCCGTCCGCAACGCGGCTAAACAGAGGACTAGGTTTTAGTCTTATGTGAAGTTAACTGGTGCTGCTGAAGGGTTTTTTACGGTCATACACACATTTTTTTACATTACACAAGTACTTTTGTGCTAAATACACACAAATCTTAAATCTGCAAATAACCTAAATCTATACTTTTGTACAAAAAACATTGTGGGCAAATTTGCAAGTTAATAAGCCTCTTAATTTTCCGGGGAGCGAATAGGGATATTGACGGGAGCGAATTGGGCTGTCATTAGATAGCAGCAGGTATACATGGGAGCGAACTTGTCTCTTCCGAATTAAAAGTAGTAAGCGACTGGTTTGCTGTGAACAAATTGAAAGTTAACATTAGTAAGACTAAAGCTATGTGTATAACTAATACTCTATCAAGAATCAGAGAAGGTAGTAATAAGGTGGTTTTAGATAATATAGAAGTGGAATTTGTAGAAGAAATGAAATACTTCGGAATTATGATAGACTGCAAATTGAGTATGAATAATCATGTGGACTATATTGCTGGTAGAATAGGAAAGAGACAGGGAGTGCTATCTAGACTGTGTAGAACGGTATCAGCTTTTGCTATGTTAACAGTATTCAACAGCATCATTCTTCCTTTTTTCTATAATTGCGGAACAGTTCTATATCTTATGAATAAGAAGGGACTAAGGAGGTTGCAAGTGTTACAAAATAGGGGTATGAGGTTGATTTTACGATGTAGTTGGCACACAAGTTCGTTATACATGTTGCAGCAGTTAGAATAGATGGTTGTTACAGAATTATCAGAGTATCAAGTATTAGTTTTTATATTTAAATTAGTGAAGGGTATGTTAACCTCCTATTTCAATAATTACATTGTCTTTTGTAATGAAATGCATAATTAATGCATGATGAAGTCCATATCAATTAGAAGTTTTACTCTTCGATCAATCGATTCCGTGCGCTTTTATTTAATCAAACCTGCTTGCTTGTATAATCTTGTATACCATTTGTACTGCTTAGGTATTTGCTCTCTTCCAGATACTTATGTAAAAACATGTCTACCGGTGTATTAACGTCGTCGTCACGAATAAATATGTTGCTGAAGTTTGACACCAGCCGTTGTTGTTTCTTTTGGGTTTTAATTATTTCTTTGTAACTCGTCGTACGTTGCTGTTCGACTACTTCGTATGGTTCAGGAGAGCATGCCACGGTGAGCTGTTGAACTCACAACTATTGGTTTACTGCTTTTTATGACTGCTAGATACATTTATTACACCCATTATTCCTCTCTGACGTTCTACGTGAGCTAGTTGTTTAAAGTACCTATTAATAAGTTAGGACGTTTATATTGGTTATTTTCGGTTATGGTTAACTTTTACCCGAAACTGTTCTAGAGGGTTCTCAATTTCACATGATGCTTGGTAAATGCATCCACAGTAGGTCATGTTAAGTTGTTTCAACTGACCTGACAAAATGTTAAGTATATATTTTTAAATTAGGCATATTTTTAACTATAAATGTATTTATCAAAAATCAGAAGTTATAACTTAATTTAAAAATACAGAGCTATCAAAAATAAAATTAATCGCGGGAGCCCATGAATATGACAATTAGTATAAAGTATAAAGCTGCATTTCAACTACTAGTAACTGTATTATTACTTCATGTGACTTTAACGTTGTCTAATAAGCTAGACAAATATGCAAAATACGTAATTTAAACCAAATTTTGAAGATTAAATTGATAAGTAACATTAAAATAACACGTGGGTAAGTTAAAGAAGATGTCGAAAATTAATATTATCCTTCTAAATCTGTTGACAATTCTACGTCAACATTTTGTGAGGGCAGTTTTATACAACTAAACATGACCTACTGGGTTTTCCCTTTTCAAGGGCGATGAGAAATTGAGACACATTTAACAAATGCTTTAAGCATATATTTCGTTTACATTTGTTCCGTTTCTTTGATACAGATAACGCCGCCGTACTTTAGAAGCGGTTGAGACTTTTTTATATTTGCCAATTTGTTAGAGTCGATTTTGTTAGTCTCTTTCCGTCGTGTAAAAGGATTGGGCACACCGTCGACCCGTTTCCTGCCAATTCTGGAATGTTCTCCGAATTACTCTAGGACTATATGTATTTAGTGCAGTAAATGAGCTAATGTGTTATAGGATAAAGGAGCATTTAGCGTTTCAGTATATTGAAAGTCGAGGATTTTAAAAAATCTTATAGAACATGGTTGAAATGGTTACTTCCTCTAGAGAGTGTTTATGTTTTAAATATGTAATTTGCCTCTAAGAAGACAAACTATAAATTATCCTAAGATTTCGGGAACAATTGGCAATGTTTTGAAACTATAACAGCTATCAACTCATATACAGTTGCTTTAAATAAATCCTTCGCCTGAATAGCGGTTACTAAATTAAGTTAGTGCACAGTTGCTTTATTTGTAAGGCAACCCCAAGACTCAGGAAGGAGCAGTAGGTAACAAAGGTGGAACAGTAATTAAGTCAAAGTAGTATAGGTTAAGCTGTAATTAGGTCAAGATACAATTACGCTAAACGGCAACTGAAGCCTAGGAGAATCTGTTGAAATAGAATGATGTAGAGCCTCTTCGAGTCGGCACTTGCTTAAATTACAAAATATCTCCCCCGAAACTTAACTTTTAAATGGATCGTTGGCAGCCGTTCGTCGGCGAGTTGAACAGATTGGGACAAAATACTGGAGTTCCGTGGTTAGTGGTTGCAATAACATTTACATTCAAGTACAAATGATATAAACTAGCTGATTTAGTGTTGGAACTCTATATTTGTGGCATCTTTGTACTACAACTAGAATAGAGAGCAATATGTGTTTTCCGATTTTCATTGACTTTAAGGGATTTCTCAGTTCTTTCTAGACTTAAACAGGAAGTGAATCTAAAATAGTGTATTGTTGATATTGTTTAACATTATTATTTGTTTATAAAACTCTCCACAAGTACATACGTTTAAGAGAACAGGATATTTATAACTCATCCTCGGAAATTCTGGCAGTGCAATTTCTTTTGAAATATTATTTTATATACAATATACCGTAATGGGACAAGTGGGCGCAGCTAACTGGGTGCGGCCATCTCGGCGCGAGCTAACTCGGCCCAAGGAGAACTGGGTGCAGGGACAACTCGGCGCGAACCAACTGGGCGCGAGCCAACTTGGGGCAAGACAAGCGGGAGCGAAATAATTTTAAAACGCGGATAATTTTTTTAATAACAAATATTTCCATTTTATCAAATTGAAAATTGAACATCCTCTACACATAATATGTTGAGGTTTTTGTTCGGGGGACATAAATCTGGATATGTTATCTAAATAAGGAATTGACATTTGTTTTATTTTCTGTTTTGTGGAATTTCTTTTATTTATCTTTGATGATTGTAAAAATAAACGTATTATGAAAGGGTATAAATGGCTCTGTCTAAGCAAGTACAATGTTTCATCTAATCTTCTTTACGAGAAAGCTATAAATGACCTCTTGCAGAAAGTATTAAGAGGATAATATTTCTGTGCGTATAAGCACATTCTCATCAGATAAGCAAACAGGTACTTCTTTTAAGAATTCGCGTTTCAAAATTACTTCGCTCCCGCTTGTCTCGCGCCTTGACTCGCGCCCCGTTAGCGGGCGCCGAGTTGTCCCTGCGCCGAGTTGGCTCGCGCCGAGTTGGCCGCGCCGAGATGGCTGCGCCCAGTTGGCTGCGCCCACTTGTCCTGACAATATGCTGATAGATTATGTGTCAGGAGATATTTTCGGTAGTGAGAGAGAGGGGAGCGAAAATTATAACAAAAATTATATGTTAATTTTGTTATTTGCATCATGTAAGATGGAATATATTTTGGAATTAAAGGGTACCACTTTCTAATAGCTGATATTCTTATTGTTTGCTAGCTGCTTTACTGTTCCGGTGTAACAATATGCTAATAGATTATCTGGCAGGAGATATTTTCGAGAGTGAGAGAGAGGGGGAGAAAACTATAACAAAAATTATATGTTAATTTTGTTATTTGCATCATGTAAGATGAACTATATTTTGGAATTAAGGGGTACCACTTTCTAATAGCTGATATTCTTATTGTTTGCTGGCTGCTTTACTGTTCACATGTTTTGCTCTCTTGCAGTGATTTGGTAAAAAATTCAGCAAAGACTCCTCCATCTTATCCCAAAATAAAAGGTACTTCAACACTTTAAGCTCGGTTCATTCGCAAGTATTTTAGCCATCCTATTTGTTGCCATCCATTTATATCGTAGTTGTAATCTACACCATTGTCTGCTTGACTCAAAATTTATCTAAGGAACCGACAGATCAATGGTTTCTCTTTCAAGAGCTGCTATTGTTCATTGTCTTCTTAACAATTAAAAATTTCTGTGTTGTTGGACATTTGAAATGGTTCAAGTAACGTAATTAAATTGAATCTTATCAATACATTTTATGAAATTGAACTAATTAAGTGCTTTCTTTACTAATGCGTTATTATACTTCTAGATTGAAATTATCCTCATATTTTTTAAATAATTTCATAAGTGATGTGGTATATTTGTAACTCTTATTCTTAAGCACTAATTCAGTAGTACATATAATATTAAGTATTCACGCAAACACTGAATAAAATTGATAAACTATGTGAAGCATTGATCCCAGAATTAGAGTGAACATAACCTCATGTTCAAAACTATTAATTAGCACATAAAAATCCGTAGATTTGTTTTCGCCGGAAAGCTTGGATACATAATCGTGTTGAACAAATTTAAAAAGAACGACAGAGTACAGGTCTGTTTCAGCGTTTCAGCATAGCATCACCTTAATACTATAACACGTACCTACGAAGAGCTGTAGAAATATATCTGACCTGTACTATATGCTGACTACGGATATCGAGGATTTTGCCCCAGAGTGTTGCGTGCATTCCTTACTTCTTAAATCCTGATTTAACTAGTCTAATTACAGCAAATCACAAAACCATCACATAAATGTCAAACTCGATTCCGAACGACGCGATGTTAGGAATTAATTCACTTTCAAACCGGGCAGCAAGAGAACCTCTAAAAATACCTACAGCATGTGAAGTAATGTGAAGAATTGATCTTCCAAAGTGGGGACAGGAAATAGGTCCTCCTGTAAACTGGAAATTTTGAAAAAGGAGATTCTGATGGTAAATTCAAAGTTAAAATTATATACTCACAGGCTCTCAACATTCCCATAGTTAGCAGAAGTGCAACCAACTCCACGTACGCAAAAACAATCTAAAAACGCTAATGTAAGGTTTGAGATTATTTTCAGAATACTAACCCCAAATGCTCTTAGGAACTAGAACTAGTCTTCGCTAAGATAACATAGACAAGGTGCGCCATTAGGTAGACTGGGGTAGACTCATGAAAGAGATAAAATCTCCAAGATCATCCACTTCAATCTGTTACACTAATCGCAAGGTGAAGACGTTCAACCCCAGTATACAAATCCACAAATGTACTTCAACAAATGATATAAAATCCAAACCACCCTGCAGAACAAAAGCAAATCCCAAGTTACAAATACGGATTTTTGGAAATCTAAGGGAGAAGAGACAAGGATCCATTATACATTCAGAAAATCGTTAATATCAATCACCTCTAATATCTCAACCAGGCGATCCTAAGATAGAATGAATAGATGTTCCATCCTAAGATAGTATGAATACACGTTCCATGCATAGGAAAAAGTAGCGTACCTATTTAATTTAACACTAAGAAGGGTGGGTATACTGCAATTCTATAAATTTTTATCTGCTTTGATACCAAAGAGAAACATAAAAAATACATCTATATTCTGTGTCTTTTGAATAATATAAAATAATTTGATGTAATTCTGTTACCAATAACTCTGTTTTTATTGTAATTATGGAGGTGGGTATCTATATTTTTTCCTCATATTCTAATACTGCTACTGCTTAAAATTAATGCCAAGACTTAACTTTAAGAAGGTCTCAATTCAAATGATGGATTATCTCCCCTGCCTTGTATTTGTCTCGTGATCACGTGTGAATTAGCTTTAAAAGGCTGTAATGGAAGCACGCAGTTCATTAAACTGGTTAGTAGGTAATATGGGGTGGTGTGCGGGATATAATTTCTGTCATTAAAAATAGTTTTAATTAATCGTTTGGAACTGCTGAAACTGTATGCGTTAGTATTGTTACTGATTATTGCTATTGTTTCTTTCCAGTTCCCTTAATTCCTTTTTCTGTTAAGGGAGTGCAAAATACTTTTGTGTATGATATTTTGAGCTCATACAAGTACTATTTTTTTCTTTTTCTATAAGGGCTTGAACCAATGAGTTTTTTCTGTGTTTTTAATTCAGCCCTTTGGCTAGTAGCACTTATATTTTGTTCTCGTAAATCCCTTTTGTACTCTAAGTGGCTCTGTGCTTTTCTACAATTTTTACTTCATGGTCTACTAGACGGAGGCGCGAAAAAATTTACTTCCGACATTTCTTCAGATCTTCACGTTTCAAGGACTCTAGATGATAAAAATAGGTTTTCTGAATTTCGTATGGCAGTCTGTCTGCCTATTGCTGGTATAACTCAAAAACGACTTATTGGCTTAAGGCGACATTTTGCATGCGGATTATATGCCTTCCTGGCATAAAACTATACAGGGTGAGCACCATAAACGAAAAAACTCCGCCTATTTTTGCTTTAACTCAAGAACTATTACTTAAGTAAAACTACTATTTTGCACATAGCTGAGGTATTTACCCTTGGCGAAAAATTGCATATGTTGAACCCAGATATACAGGGTGCCCGGATTTCGTAGGGACAACATGGGTAACTTGTGTATTTGAAGAGATAGAGTAATGGTTAAATTAGCAAAAAGCTGCAGGTTTGAGAGCTCATTAAGAATCCATCTTCAAATTTTACTTGTCATGGCCCACTTGTCTAAAATTAAAAAAAAAACAAAATCTCCTGATTTGTTTTATATACCGTAACTTTTTTGTTACTTAAGATATTGAGATGCGATTTGAACTAATTTGAATGGCAATTTAAATACTTTTATTGGCACTTAATAAAACCAATTTTATTTGTGTAAATTTTTAGTAATATAATCTAACCTCAAAATTTTAAAATGGTACTGTGCATTTTTTTGGCCCTTTTAAGAGAGAATTTTTTTATGAATACAATGACGTATTACATGATATGAAAACTTCTTAAAAATTTTGAAAAACAGATTCTTTTTACAGGCTGAAATCACTAGTGCCATGATCACAATAATTATGTTTTTTATTTATTACGTTATCTGTGAAATTATGTTTCGAAACAAAAATCACGCTTATCATCATATGTGCCTTCCATTAGTGTGAGTGTTATTATTTCAAAAGGTCAAAAAAATTGCACGGTACCAATTTAAAATTTTGAGGTTAGGTTAGATTACTACAAATTTGCACAAATAAAATTGGTTTTATTAAGTGCCAATAAATTTAGTTAAATTACCATGCAAATTAGTTGAAATCGCGTCTCAATATCTTAAGTAAGAAAAAAGTTACGGCATATAAAAGAAATTATGAGATTCTGTTTTTTTGTAAATTTTAGACAAGTGGGCCATGACAAGTAAAATTTGAAGATGGATTCTTAATGAGCTCTCAAGCCTGCACCTTTTTGCTAATTTAACCATCGCTCTATTTCTTCAAATACAAAAGTTACCCATGTTGTTCCTACGAAATTCGGGCACCCTGTATATGGTAGGCACCTTAAAAAAAATTATTTTTATTTATGTTTGCTTTAACTGAGGAATAGATGAAGGTAATAGTTTTCGCATAGCTTTATTCTTGACAAGCATGGAACCAAACAGATACAAGGTGAATGTTATAAAGCAGACAGAAGTGGACACGTGCAACAGACGGGCGGCGTGGAAATCGAATTAGCAGGCGCTAAAGTTCGAATGCCACCGCCGAAAGTGTTTTTTTGTTTAATTTAAAAATGTATGTAGGTATTATTAGGCACGTTAAAATAGTTTTACTCCTAGTTTCCTGTGATTTATAAAACTCTTTAGTGTCATAACGTGCACTTCCGAGGGCAGTACTGAATAAATCCGTTTACTGATTTTTACTAATTGTGTTCACCCGCCCCCCATGTGCTAAAAGTAAATAGCTCATTTATTTAACCACAGTAAACTATAAAACGTCACTTTTAGTGAAACAAGCTAGCGCTAAAAGGCCTACTTTTAGTAGTGGACGTAGATAAAATATATTTATCTACTCCTACTGTGTAATGGCTATGAATTGTAATTCATAATTCACGGTTTTCAGGTAATCATAAAATTCTATTTTCATAATTCAATAGTTTGCAAGTTGCAACCAATCAGAAAATTCTATTTTCATTATTCAATAGGTTGTAGCCATTCACAAAATTTATACTTATTATTAAATGACTATTGAAATTAACAGTTGTCACAAATGTCATAGTTCGGAAATGTGAACATAAAACTCCTATTGTATAAGAGTAGATAAAATATCGTATTACATTCGCGATTATGGCCATTATTCACTCAGATGACTTGCGCTATGTGCTTTCGGCTTGTGGCGCAAATGCCATCTTCGTGAATAATGGCTGTCATAATCGCTTATATAATAATATATTATTACTATATACCTAATGATTAAACTTGTATGTAAATTAAATGTAAAGGACTAGAGTAATATAAATACAATATAAAAAATCAGTAAAGGGCTTCACTTAGAACTTTTCTTGCAAGTGTAAGTTTTTTAAATTAAAATTTGGAAAGATCAAAGGAACAAATAATGCTAATTGTTTTTTCCCACGCCCACATACGAAAACCGACCGTTCATCATAACGAACGTGTTATGAAAATATGCACAATGCACAGTTTCCAAAATGCGTTTTGTCCATTATTCATAATTTTCAGGAAAGAAGAAAGTTTACTATGAAAAAATAGTGCATATTGCAACAAATTGGGATGTGCCACAACAAAACACAAAACATTGATAATAATGACAAACGGCCAAACATTAAGTGGTTTATTTTTCTATAATAACAGCAAAATTGAGGGTGTTAAAATGCTTTTTGATCGTCCAGAGGTAACAAAATACATTTTGTTTGGAAATGACGTAAAAAAGGCGAATTTTTGTAGTAAACTAATATTAGATTTTCAATTTCCTCTAATTAACACTAGCTAAATATAATGTATTAAACACTGAGAAAGCATTAAAAGTACTAAGACAAATGACAGTAACAGTTTATTCAATGATGACATCATGTGCTGGTACAGTTCTGTGCAATAAAATTAAGCACACACGGCTTTGTTGCATTTATTAATAGCGGTTTTTTTTTGAAAGGTCTTAGTTTTGGTCTTTTAATAAAGGTGTTATTTTCAAGTTATGATGTTTTATCATTTACTGAAACTGCTGCTACGCAATTAAAATAGACCAGAATTATACAAACTAGAATATTGTGAAAGATAGTCATAAGACGTGTGCTTAATTTTATTGCACAGAAGTGTACATTCAAAAGGCATTATGTCCATAATATTTGGACAAAACGCATTTTGAATGTCCTTACGTATAGCACAAAATGCATATTGAATGTCCAAGCCGCTTTTGCAGAACATTTTAAGTAGGACATAATGGGTTTTGAATGTCCAGGATAATGTTAAAAAACATAGAATGCAACGCCATCTCTAACTAAAAATTTTAATTTTCGGGCAAAACGCATTTTGGAAGTCTCCTCCTCAGTTAAACAGTGGGCCAAATATGTCACATTAACCTAAGAATTGCTGACAATATCTCATTTTAAAATAAAAACTATTGAAAATATGTCATTTTAACCTAAATATTACGGGCCATGGACTGACAATAAAGTTTTTGTGGTCGTGGAAAAATAGCGTACATAACTCACTCGAAAGTGTATCTTACGCTCGTATTTTAAGTCACTCGGCTCAGCTATGCTTCGGCTCGTTCCACAAATATATACGCACGATATACGCCGCTTTCGCAGCTTGTTATGTAATATACAGCTCCCGCATCGTAACCTTGGAAAAAGTTTCACTTCGTGCATCAATACGATACAGTGTAGGGGTAAGTGTACACTCTGAGTTAAAAGTACATATCTTGGAAAGCGCTTATTTTTAATATACTTTATAATTAATTTAATCTACAATAGTTCTTGCAAATAAAACAATTGGACCAACAGTATTTGCAGGAAACAAGCCTATATAAAAATAGTAGGGTTTGCAGACGCAAGGGTCAAGTGAAAACTTATTAGACGTCAGCTTTTTAGGGTGAATGTACAACAGTGAGGCACCAGCGAATAGTGATTTTGGAAGCAGCCGCCGAAGTGTACGATATGATGCGATTGCACCCGAGAGCTGGCTGCGTGAAATTTCTAAGATTACGATGCGGAAGCTGTACTATAACGTGTTCACGCTATATGTTGGGTCCAAAATATGCCTCTTTATCAGGGGTGGAAACGTGAACTATGTGGAAAATATTACTTCTATACGCTGTGGTTTTTTCACGTTACAGCACATATTACGTGAATCGTTTTTTCATGTGTTTAAAATTTTTATAATCTTTTAAATAAACTAAGTTCATAGATGCCGTTGCGGCAACTATGAAATTAGTTTATTTCAAGCGTTATCAAAATTTTAAACACATGAAAAAACGACGCACGTAATATGTGCTGTAACGCGATAAAAAACCACAGTGTATAACTAATAGTTTTTAGAGTTACAGCACCAATAGGCAACATATTATTTTCTTAAGATGGTTACCCTGTATATTGTTATAACACCCTGTACGTTTTTATTATAGATATGTATACATTTCTGTAAAGATGGACTTATGCAAAATATACCCTTATCCAAATTTGTTTACTATTGAGATTATTTCTTTTTCTAGGTCCAGTACAACAATTTCTCCTAAATCAGGTTAGGTTCTTGCTTTATGCAATTTGATAAATTAGTTTCTTGTATTAATATTTGCTATTGTCTTGATTATCAAAATTGTTATACTTGATAATTAATTAGTATTATGAGAATTATTTAAAAATGACACTTCTACAACTGTCAATGTCAAATTATGAAGGGTGAAAAGTCTGTCGAAATCATATCTGTTACAATTATTGTCATTTCAAATATTGACAATGGTAAGTAATTTCTTCAAATACCTTATTTACCCACTATTGAAACTTCTTACTGTTTATTTCTTTTTACATATACCTGTTATTATCTCACTTAAGTTCTCCGATCATCTACTCCATCGAATCAAGTATATGCCGCCTGCTTACTGATGTTTTTACTTATGGTAAATAAAAATAGAAGTTTATGTCACAGCTTCTCCACCATTTGTTTTACAAAAACACTAAGCATACCATTCGATTTCTTTTAAAAAAGTGCCTTAAGAATGTTTACGCAGAAACACAAAATATTCACAAATAAGCAAGTTACGGGGGTGAGTCGAAAATTTACCATACGTAGAAATGAAAGTTTATGTCACAGCTTCCCCGCCCTTTGTTTTACAAAAACACTAAGCATACCATTCGATTCCTTTTTAAAAAGTGCCTTAAGAATGTTTGTGCAGAAACACAAAATATTCACAAATAAGCAAGTTACGAGGGTAAGTGAAAAATGCACCAAATTGAAGATCACCCTGTATCTTTTAAAGCAATCAAGATATCGATGTGCGGTTTTCGCCATTCATTTTTACACAAAAAACGAGCCCGTAACATGTAAGTTAGTTTTTTACTATCTCCTCTAGAAATGAATGTTTTCTATCAAAAGTGTCCAATTTGGGACACACTGTACATAGTAATATTATTTGTAGATACTTAGTAAGTTAGTTTAAAGTAGAATATCGATTTAGTTAATGAGATTTTAATTTCTTTACTAATTAATGTTATTCTTTTGAAGTAACTCTTAGTTATTTTTACTAGTGAAGTAGAATTGCTTTTATTAGTAATTCTACACCTGACACATTTTATTTCACCTTAGTACTACGTATATCTATCATGAAGTCCTTAGAATGTTTCTTCTCCCATTTCTCCCATTTACGGATCTTTGAATATTTTTACTTATTATATTTGTGTTTGCAAACGGTTCTATTATAATGAACAATATGAAGGTTCCAGCGTCGATTTTTTTTACCTATAAAGGATTTCGAATTTTAAAATTTGATTTCTGGCCATAAATTAAGTTGCTCATCATAGCTACAATTGCTAAATAAAAATGCTTCTTAGCATATCTAATAACAATGCCGAGATTATCTTGGAAGGTGGAATACGCAGGTGTTGTGGATGTATACAGGGTGATTCAAATTAAGTGCGCACCATTGCTATCTTAAATTAGCAAACCAGTAGTGTTTTTGGAGCTGATTAATATGCAATTAATAAAAAAACAATCGAATTACGAGTTGACGACAAAATTAAAAACTTTTAGTTTTTTTTAATGGAACACCCTGTATATATTTCAAAATCTTGAAATAAAAATTAATTTGTGATATAAAAGCCTTAATACACTATTGTCCTAAAATGAATATTAAAGAAGTTGGGGGAGATTCTAGTTTACCTATATCAACAATACACTGTACTTACGAAAATTTTTTTTTTAAATTTTGTCGCCAACGAGTTATTCGATTGTTTTTTTATTAATTGCATATTAATCAGCACCGAAAAGACTACTAGTTTGTTAATTTAACTTACTTTGTAAAATCAATAATAACAAAGATAGCAATGGTGCGCACAGAAGGAGAGTACGGAAGAAGATATCCTAAAAGAATACTACGTACACCTAAAATTTTCACTAATTCATATCGGCAGTTAAGAGAACGTGGTGCATTCCAACCAAGGCATTCGGCTGGCTAAGGTATTGTTCGTATATACGAGAAGCAAATTCTTAATTTATTAGAAGATCCGACATTAAGTGTGCGGTGAATTCATATACGTATTGGAATATCCAGAAATCAAGTTTAATAAGCAGAAATAGGAACACCATTATTTTAGTGTAACCTAATGCTAAGTCACTCATTAGGTTGGAGGAACAAGAAG
Source organism: Agriotes lineatus (assembly GCA_940337035.1). Classification (NCBI taxonomy): domain Eukaryota; kingdom Metazoa; phylum Arthropoda; class Insecta; order Coleoptera; family Elateridae; genus Agriotes; species Agriotes lineatus. The sequence continues at coordinate 97,529,661 of OW679197.1, forward strand.
AAGGGAGCGCTTCTATCCATACCATTATCAAAGAGTATAAAGAAAATTTAAAATGTTCAATTTTCCACTGGAATTAATAAAGAAGTGCCGGTATCTACCTCTACAGCCTATTTTCTATGGTAGAAGACTGTAGAAAGATATTAACCACTGTAATTCATTATGGAATTTATAATAATAATGACAATAAATGTCTTTAGTTTCTCGGATAGAGAAATAATATACAGATTGATGCTGGAAAATGTAAACAAGTAATCAAGTGAGCTAGTCAGAAATAGACTAATATGCTTTGTTTTTAGAAATCACTGAATTTTAGGATACTAGATTTTAAGACATATACAGTGTGGTCCATTAAGTGTGCAACAAATGGGACATTTTTTTATTAGTTATAAAACCGTAATTTAAATAATGCCAAAAGTTAGTGCATGTTCGATAACCATATTAGATGCCCTTAGAATGGCTTCAAGTCAAACAATATACAGGGCAGGACAAAAAATATGTAATTCGTTCAAGAATAAAGTTACCTTATTTAAAAAAATATAGCAAAATTTTATTGAGAAAGGTTGTTTAGAATTAAATGTTATGCTCAAATACAAAGTCACGGCCTCCTTTTCGAATTTTGATTCTTTTTTTGGAAAATTTTGTGTTTGTGTTCTTGAACGAATTTCATATTTTTTGTCCTGCCCTGTATATTGTTTGGCTTGAAGCCATTCTAAGGGCATCTGATATGGTTATCGAACATGCACTAACTTTTGGCAGTATTTAAATTTCGATTGTACAACTAATAAAAAAATTTCCCATTTGTTGCACACTTAATGGACCACACTGTATATCTATTTCTGTCCAACGCAGATAAAGCCCATAAGCTGTATTCTAGCTCATTTGACTGCCTATCTTCACATTATCCATCACCAATCTGTATACCACAGAGTATAGTAAAAAAACTATATTAAATTAAATTCCAAATGCTATAACTTATTTCACATTGCAATCCTATACAAATGTTACTTTCTCCAGAAATTTTCAACTGGATATACCCTCGAAATATTGTATTGTCAATTAATAGTGGTGTAGAAGGAAATTGACAATATAGGTCGATTCACACTTTCAGAACTTGAAATTATTGACTCGTTATTAAATTTCCAGAGCGTCCATATTTCATTTTTAGCATTGTAGCCCGAACTAAATTTACCTTCCAATATTCAAGCTCAGTTTAAAGTACATTATAATACCGCCGAAGGTTATAAAGCAGTCTTGTACTTTCGGAATTTAGGACATCATGCACGCAGCAACCGCAACAAGATGCCCGGGGCAGTGAAGTATATGACTTTTCGTAATAACGCTACGTAGCTATATAGTGTAGCATGTAAAAGATAAAACGCCGCTCCACAGAATTTGTCTCTGCCTTTTTGAAACGATTTTAATACAAAAACAACACACCGAGGCCTCACAACGAGATGTGTGATAAAACCCTGGTTGCTGGATGTGACACAATCTCAAAAACGCTTGTCTACACCGATTTGCAGTTAGCTTAGTCTTCGACCTTCGTAGTTCAGGTGGATATTTCCCGTTTCTCGCGTTCAAAATTTTATTGTAAATCTTTACAGCAATTCTGTAATACTTAAAAGTAAAATTGACTTAAATTGAAAGCATGTATTAGCAAGATGGATAGAGATTAGTAAATGCTTCGTTTTAACAGTGAGAAGTTTTAACTACATAAAGAGCAGTTTTTAATTTTCAGGATTAAGTAATTAAAAGCACATTTTTACAGCACTCATGAAGTAATTCCCCTCAAATTGGAGATATTTGGAAACTCATATACAATAGGAATTAGTCGACCCTAATTATTTGCATCCTGATTGTATATTTTAGTACTGAAGAACTTTATGGTCTTCTGCAGAATCTTCATAATTCCAAAACGCCAATATTTAAAAGAATTAAAGGCATAACAGTCATTTCTAAATTTAATTTTAGGAGGTTGCTCTGTCTAGAAAAAAAATCGTTAACTGGTTTGGGTATTGGACTGTTAGAGTTCTTCTCTTGGCTTTTATTACAACGATTTATTTTGTATCTTTGCGCAGGTGCACATATTTAAATGAATGTTCACCCATCTCTGTGGTCTGGTTGGATATTATTCTCAATATGGCTGCAGCCAAGTCAATATACGATTGAGTACACGATCCTTTTGCTCTAAAACCGGCTTGGTTTTCTTTAATTTTCCCCAGCATGATCCTCGTCATTATGTTGCTGGTAGCACAGGTGGCCTACAATTTTCACATCTATTGGTTGAATGTAACTTTTTCGGTAGCCTAAGAATTGTATCTCGTGTCAAGTCAGCGGGAATGTTCATATCTTTTTCATTAATATATAGAATTCCTCTACGAAGACATCAATTTCTACTTTAATTAACTCAGCTCCAATGTTGTTGATCTTAGCTGTTTTTCCAATCTTCAGCGTGATTATTGCGTTCTTTATCTCTTCTCTAGTAAATTCCCCCTTGCTTATGTTTCGTTTCTGCATTCATAATTTTGTTTTTCCAAATACAGCCACCCGTCTTTAAGAGACTTCCAGTAAATTGTGCTTGCAGCAAAATATGAAAGCGGCTGAGACAACATTCCGGTATTTAAAGTTTCCTGCATAAGTTAGAATGTAGCAAGTAAGGTTTATGTTTTAAGTAAGCGCAGTTATAACCGTGTACTGGGTAGGTACATAACTTGCAAAGCAGCTAATCAGTTCCTGGGCATCCCTTTGGGTTATGTAACTTCAGCCATCCCATCGTCACCAAAGTTAGCAGCTAAGCTACTCCTCACGTCATTTGTGGTAAATGGTAATACCGAAAATGTTTGCATCTTAAGCGATAAGCAGTCACAGTCGCACAAAAGAATGTGCGGCATAAACAAATAATGCGTTTACATGTACGCTTTTAGAAACCGTTATGTGGCCGCAAGCAAATTTGCTACTCGTTTGCATATCCTTCAAATCAGTTTCAGTCCGATATTATTATACATGCAGACCAGTTACCTGTTTTTGCTAAATAGTGACCGTTCGTAACCACGACTGGGGTATTTAAGAGTTTCATGTATACTGTAACAAACGTGGCAAGTAAGGTACAGAAATATTAAGACCTACAATATGATTATTTGAATTTAATGTCTCGGCATAGGGGCTAACGGAGGTATCGTTACAATGTGTAGTATCTGGGATTTTAATTTGCAATCCTTCCTTACTCAAATTATTTCACTGGGGTTTCGGATAACTATATCTTGCTTACTCTTTTTTCTGTAATCTTCTCTAGTGCTGCTGTTTAAAAAAAGTTTTTATACCTTCACGATACTTTCTCAATGTTGTACTTTTTTAGATATTCTATTTTATAAATTTTGTCAGTCACTACGTCCTGCAAGCCTTTACATGTTTCTTCGTTCTCTAGCAATCTTTGCATGATGTATTTATTCCTTATATAGTCAGTTGTATAATAGTTGTCCTTAAAACTTATTTTGAATTTTTTCCTATCTAATTGTGGTTTGAGCCTATATCAGCACCTTTCATTACAAGATTATCTTTTAAGAACTTTTTCAATTTTAGAATTATAATAATGTGTCTACTCAGTTCCTTATGTTTCCTCCAGGAGCTCTACAAATTGTGCTAATATGTTCTTACGATTAACTGGAGTTCTCTTTATAATCAAGCCATACGTATTCCACAGTTTCCTAAGTGTTTATCTATTGTCATTGATATTTCTTATTCCGTGCTATTCCACTACGCTTTCTCTACCCTTTCTATTATTTTCAACTTTTGCATTCCAGTCTTCTATCACGACTACTCTCAAAATATTAGACAGAGTTGATTATCCGTAAAAGTATATCTATTAACCGAAAGCTACGTATTTTCAAATATTGACCAATACTGTTTCATTTAATTGAACTTGAGAGGCACTTGAGCTGCTTAATTTTTACTTCCATATGTGATGATGCAAGAGTTGAATGTTCTGTTGTCACGAGACGAAACGAAGCGAGATTTTACCCATCTTGATCTCGATTTCCAAAATTCTGAAAATTTTATTCTCTATCACGGAGTACTAAATTTTCCAACGGCGATTCTCTATCTCGAATTCGAGAATCTCGATTATAGAATTTATATATGTGCGTACCACGTTGAGGCAGTTGCGACTTCGAAATGCCTAAAATAATCAGGTGGCTCATGTAGGTATTAACGTTCTGGGTTTTCCCTGGTAATATAAAAGGCACTGTACCTGAAAGGGAAAACAGTGGAGCCCGCTCAGAAATTAAGTCTCTGACCCTAAACCAGGTATGTGGGTTGGATTTCCAAAATTCCTACGGCCACAAAAGATCGAGCGTTCACTCCGATTCCTCAACCCTACTTTGATAACCATGATGTATTAGTCCTTAACAACTCTAAAAGGACAGACTGATTCTGCTTTGTCTTTATGGGAGTTTTAGAAATACTTTTGAAAAACTGTAGACATCTAGCATTTGATTAATCTCGTCTCGAATATTCGAGATCGAAAAATTTCAATTTCGATGTCGAATTGCGAAACGAGACGAGACAAGATCGAGGATTTTTGGCGGCATCTGCTTCTAATTACGGTCACTTAGTCTTCTTTTCTCGTTCTAATATCTACTCTGCCTTAGGTAAGTATGTTGGGTGGTTCGTTCTATCTTGGTGCTATACACTGATATTTTTTGTTGTTCGTTGGTGTTACTCATTCTTTTCACTTTGAACAGGTTCGCTTTAAGTACCCGTTTTTTCGACTTACAGTTTATTTCAGCATATATTCCCTTTTGTCTTAAATTTATATAATTGCCAACTAGTGCAATTAGTCGCTTGAACGTACTACTGACTAGTCACTAGCACCTAATAGGAAATTTTCATTATGTTCAAGAGACCAAAATGCTTTTACAAAGTTTAGTCGCTTTGTAGCTTGTTCGGCTACTATCCAATGACGTTGTGGGTACGTATCTGTGACGCTCCGGCTTGGTAGCAGCGAATTTCGCGGGATTTCACTATTCTTTCAAATTAATGTTACTTGCTCTCTTTTGCGATTGCTTTTGTTATACTTTTATTTTATTATCCTTTCGCCACTTTCCTATCTCAGAAATTAAATTGAATACCATAACAATAATAGTAGGGAGCAAAACTTGTGCTCTTTCCGGTGGTGCGAATAACCAAATCTAAACTAGTGCATGTTTACGTGATGATACTATTAAGATTTTATTGCGCACCTATTCGATTTCGACGTCTGTAGTATTTAGTCCTTATGGTTAAACCTTTAAGGTCTACGTTACTCAGTTCGTATTTTGAGCGCTTGGCTTGGCCTTGCAGCCCAGGAAGTAAAACTTCGCATTTGTTTCCTGAGCGTTCTTTTCCGCCTTGCTCAGTGAACGGCATGAAGACGGCGTAAGCGTTAGAAGAAAGTTTCAGTGAATTTATGGGCTGCAGTTTGATTGGTTTTGGGTGACGTTTGCCCGCGCCTTTTGGGACGAGTTCGAATTCCTGAAGCATTAATGAAAGCATATTAGTCCCACCCCAGTTTCGGCGGAATTTACGCTTGCCGAGTGACGCACGTGCGCGGAAGATTCAGGGTAAGTAAGAACCTCTTTTCAAGCTGCATTTAATTTTATTTGTATTCTATCGTGTACTCTTTTCTCCCTTATAGCAGTCAGCGGAGAGGCGTTAGGGCGATAGTTGCAGAGGTGGTCGTTTCTACCACGTTTGGGATGCAGAGTGCTGCTTAGAGCTTGAACTCGAAACGTGCTACCATCGTGGACCGTTTAACCCTTGCAGCGTGCGTTTCTTAGAGCGCAGAAAGGGACCCAACCCAGAAGCCTACCTTTAGGTCTAAGTCTCCCCTTTGGGTTAAAACTTCCCCATGGCGACCAGTGTTCTGATGCTCGAGCTTGTTCAAGCGTTTTGAAGTTCGGATCACCGACGTGAGCTTGAGGGTCGACGGCACCTGGAGCAAGCAAAGCGTTTTCTTCCAAGTTATGCAATAGACATCGCTGTAACTTCGCCTTCCAAACCTTCGTCTAATTTTTTATTTGTGCAATAGCATTTTATTGCTATTTTGTGAACCTGTAAGTATATACTTGATTGTAAGCATTTGATTGAGGTACCTCGTAACTATGACCTATTAATAATAGTTGTTAACTTATGTCAACCTGCAAATTAAAATTGTCATCAGACTGTGACTATACAGTGATATTTGCATTCTGGCTTTATTTAATTGTTACTGTGACCTGTACTTGAGTTGTGCTTATCTTTCAGATTATTTTGTGCTACTTGACTTTAAGAATTCTCGTATTGAATGCCTGGATACACTTGTCGCTATTTGACAAAAATCCGCTGGCGCCCTTTTTGAGGATATTTAAAAAACTGTACACCGTCTCTGAACGAGCTAGTTTCGGCCGGCAAGTGTATCCAGGTATTCACAAGTTTGTGTATTTTTCTTAATAGAATAGCCATAGGAAACTTGCTATGATAGCAATACATTCAAACCAGATCTGTGCCAGTCAAAATTAAATTTTGAAGATAAATTGGTTTTAAAATATTTAACATCATGGGAGAATATGAAATTCTAGATGCAAATAATTTTTTTGTGCTTTGAAACGTGAAACTAATTATTATGTACTAATTCATTGCACTGCGTGCAGAGACGGTGATAAATTAATTTTTCAAGACATTGGTAAAGGTTAAACTTCTTTTAATAATAGTAGGAAGTTTTTCCCATAAAAATGCCGTAACTCAGAAAAACATAACTGCGAAGTTGTTTTAACTATAGAACGTATCTTTAAAGTAATTGCTACATGACGATAGTGGGACGGAAACTGCAGATATGTAACTTCAAACTAACAGAATCGAACCGCAGCTTCACACTGAAGTCCTGGCAAAGTGAAAACCACAAACTACCTTTTGAAAATACCCGTTGCCATTTCTTGGTTCCACATGCGAATCTTACCTTTACCTAGTTTTTAATCTCCATATTTCTTCAGATGACTGGTGTTGCATACAGTGTTTATCCCTTTATTTTTAGTGAAATGTCGAGGAAAACTACGATTTTCTATAAAACGTCGTATAATGTGGTAACGTTTCGCCCAGCAGCAACGCGTTCTTCTGAATTAAAATTAATTCGTGCGTTTTCCCCTAGCGATTTCTACGTTACGTTACGAGTTTGAATTTTTCGCCCGCGCGGCCAAATACGTCATTGAGAGATCCCCGCTCCACGTAGACGCTGCTTCTCCACTTAGAATGTCCGAAGTAGTTGTTAGATGCACGAAGCACGAAGAGGAGCCTATAAAAGCGGCTTCACGTCCGTTCCAAGGGGAATTCATTCGCATTCACTTCCGAGATTCCGGAAGGAATGCGAATGAATTCCCCTTGGAACGGACGTGAAGCCGCTTTTATAGGCTCCTCTTCGTGCTTCGTGCATCTAACAACTACTTCGGACATTCTAGAGAGAATCAGCGTCTACTTGGATCGATCTCTCAATGACGTATTTGGACGACGCGGGCGTAGTAAATTCAATAAGTCAAAATTTTCTGAAGGATCAGAGTTCTGAGGCGATGCTCCACCAGTGGGGAAACCGTTTAGCTGATCAAACCAATGCCTGTTATAACCTGGACTTAGCGTAGATTGTTGGCCCAAATTCCGGTGTCAAATAATTGTATAAAAATTTCCTGGAGGACGTACTCGAAACGAGGGTTTAACAACCAAGCCGTTTCATATGTCAATTTCTTAATAATATTTAAATTAGCCAAACAAAGTAAAATTTGCCCGACCCGACCGTATCAAATTTTATGTTATCTCGGCCCGGCACGTAGCCAACTTCAAAGGCCCATTTGAGTTTGTACTAAATATTTATTGGCTACAGAGCTTTTACTCACCCATCTTCTAAGCGCCTGCAACATCTTCATAGGGCAAGCGCTGTCTGAGCAGTTCCTTGACGTCCGCTCCAGGCTCGGAAGCCGGGTCCCCCAGGTGGAATACGCCGTCGACTTCCCATTCCGTCGCATCCCGCACAAACACCAACACCGCCGAATCACCGGGACTTGCAGCACTATCGCGGTGTCGTAAGTCATGAAGCATAACATAATCGAATTAACTTCTGTTCGCAGTTGCACCTTGCACGTGTATTTTGACATTTCTGACGGAGTTTCGAACGTAGCGATTGGCAGCATTGGAACCAGATCCGCATCTCGTCCAACGGCTCCAGTGGCGTCGCGTTCGAAATTTCCAGAGTACAAGCAACAGGGTCCCGAACACACCGCTGTACGACGGGTTGCGTAGAAGCCAGGCTTTTCGAAGCAAGACGGCCCAAGAAGAATGAATTTATTGTAAAATACATGGTATCTGGTTCTAATGAATAATGCCTATGTATGTAGATTGTACATTATAATTAAACTGTCTAAAATTATCCTGGTGTTTGTTTGCTCGTCTCAAAGTGTATATCTGACTGAACCAAATTAACCCCGACTGAGAAAGCTACCCGAAAATAATTTATTAAATTCATTAGCCCTTATTAGCAGAGGGCTAGGATGTTACAATGTTAATAAATTGTTTCCCTTTTATGACCAATTGCGACTTTATAAACAGACGTCATTATTTTAAAGAGCTCTCCACTGTCGAATGCTTATCTACATTACTACACATTACACAACGGTATACAGCATGATTTTTCGTCAATACGGGGCACCGAATGGTAAAGTTTACTGCATGTCCAATTTAAGAGATAACACGCAGTTTACAGTAACCGTGCATAGTGACGTTTCGTTCTGAAGCTAGCAGAAACGTGATTAACGTTGCTAAAATTACTTAAAAGTTGCACAATTTTAAAGCGATAGTGAAGGTCTACAGTACGTCGTGGAAACTATTAAACTAGTTGAAAGTTGTTGCAACTTTGAAGCCACATTTCAGTAGTATGAATTAGTCAATCTTTAAGTTCTTAAAATTTAAAGGTCTTCCCAAAGGTAACTATAACGTTTTTTAATACCGAGAAATTTATGTAGCCGTCACATACAACTACAAAGTAACCATAGTGGTAAAAACCACGTTGCATCAGTTGCCGATTTGTCAAATGAAGTCAATTATATATTTTATGTAGTACCAGTACATTAATTGAAATTAATGACTCTATTTTAAGGTATCTTAGATACAAAATAACGCTCCAGGGCAATTATTTTCTTCATAAGAACACTAGGGTTATTATGAAAAATTAACAGTATTTATTTCCATGGATACAACTTTTATTGCAAAAATTATGCACCACTGTCACAATGAAAATTAATGACAGCTCATCTAATGTCACAAATCTAACTTTGATCAGCTAACTAGGTCAATCTTAAATACTATATCATAGTAATTATATGAATTGAATATGAATATGAATTAGGTAAGAAAATTGGTAGGACATAAAACCTTGAAGGCACCACGGGCATTATGAGCTAAGAGCCCGCGATTGTTGTACACACCTCGGGCCAAAGGCCCTCGGTTAGTACACTAACAATCTTGGGCTCTTATTTTACTCATAATGCCCCTTGATACCTTAATAACTATAAGTAGTAGTTTTAATGCCGGTTAAGTAATCGTTACCCATTCGAGGTTCCTGTTTCAGTTACGGTTCGTTTTGTGCTAGTTGGGCTGTTTTTGAACGGGAGGTTCGTGTAAACCCTTTTAAGGTGGGAGTTTTCTCGCACGAAATTTAACCTAAAATTGCAGTTTATATGACTTCACTTGGAATCAGACACTACGATTAATACTGAACTGAATTAAAATATGAGAAAATAAGCAGAAATATTCAAGAAAGGGTACTATCGTATTTAAAAGTTAGTTTAGAAATCACGGTTTTGATTAAACTCAAATAAATAACGTGCATTTTAAACTTAAAAATGCACTTTATTTTACCCTGGAAAACCTATTCTTTCAAAATATGTGACGTATAGAGTGGGATGCAAACAGGATATACTACTTCATGTTTGGATACTAATTATGTTTAGACTCATCTTCTTGTTTGCTTCATCAAAACCACCCATATTCTGGCTATTAATTTTAATCGTGTTGGCTAACTCTTGCCTATTCGATACCATTGTTGAATTTTGCATGAGAGCTTAATTTTACAATCTAAAAAAATTCTTAATGATAGTTTAAAACAGAAAGCGTACTTGACCTGAGCAAAAGATGTTTTTCAATTACTGCCAATGCCTCCTTGATACGACGCTGGCACCTCAGAGCACTAAGGAACATTTATGCTAAAACTACATTATATATTTTTTTGAGGTAGATATTTATTAGACTTCGGCTACTAACTAAAGTTACACGATGCCGAATTTTTAGTGTTCACATGAATCGCCATTTCCGTTCAAAGACACTTATTTGCAATCATCCATGTTGCATCCACTAAAACTAGCACAATCTAAATAACAGGCAATAAAACAAGTGTTTCCGTTAACATAGCTATGTAGACTAATGTAACAGCTGATAATTGGCATTACAGCAAGACCATTCCAACAGTTGTAGTGAAAGTAGTGTTACTGTAGCGGGGCCCAAAAACCAAGGATGCCAGAGTCAACTATGCCTAGTGCTCTACGAAATACACTAATAAATTCGGGGTGCTGCGATTCTAGTTAAACCAGTAGACCTTGTTACGGTATAAAATGCTCAGATCGACATTGATCAAGAGCACTGTCAAAAATCGGGTACAAACTACAGGGTTCGCCGGCTTTACTAAAAAGGACACAGATCTTAATGTGCTGGAGCAGATTTTGTTGCTCCGGTTACCTGCACTTAGCTCAGACGGGAAGGCGTGGTTCGAGAGTACAAAGAAAAACCGACGGCACTTACCCTAAAGATTGCTTAAAAGAATTGCCTAAGGACGCCACTCGTTTTGATAAATTAACAGCCCTCGTGACCCAAAACGAGAAATATCACAGGGCTCTACTGAAGATGTGCTGGGTTAGCTGCACGCTGCGAAGCGTCGTCCACTAGGTTCCCTCCAAGTCGGGCGGTCAGCACCAGGTGGCCTTAATGACTTACCGTATGACCACCTCCCTAAAGGGGCTCAAAAGAATTTACTCAAGCCAAAAACTGTATGGCTTTTCCAATAAAAGCACGTGTTCTAGCTTCACATTTGATTACACTTGGCTTTTTGCCACATTAGGATTGAAGATCCACAGATTGCAGGTTTAAGTCAATTAAACAAACTAAGTGTGACTATATTATTGTTTAATGAATGAAAATCGACACACACAGGGCCACAAGTTGGCCATAAGAAGGTAACATACACCCTAACTGAAAATTGTCGGGGTTCCCAAGCAAAAGTTAACTTAATGACGAAGTACAATACACAAGTTATTTGACGAAATTAAATTCGCAGGCGCAAAGTCCTACAGCATGCGAGGCACAATAAACCTACAATTCGGTAGCACTTTCGCGACACATTAAATCAGGAAGCAAGACAAAAATACATTGGTAGATCCTACCTTTTATAGCTAGAACACCTACTGCGTTGACGATGACCGAAGGCTGGACCGGATCCTGGAGAAGCTTAGTGGCCGCTTGCAGCAATACAGCTCCGCAAAGGGTTGTTGAAGGGATTTGCCAAAAGCCAAGCGGTGACTGCAGAAGGTCGAGGACTGCAGAAAACGGCGTCCACAAAGACCAAGGTTACGTCCCGCAGCGAATGTAGAACAGGATTGCCCAAAGGGGTTGAGCGAAGGCAGTGGCCAGCGGCCCGAAAGAGTGTTAAATTAATTCGAGGTGAAAACGGTAGTCCCCGGGAACGCAGAAAATCCTTCGGGTTCGGCACGACGTGGTAGAATTTGCAAAAGCAGATATTTCCCACTCACTATGAGAAAATTACGTAGGCTTCATAAGGCGTCTTGGAGTGGATGTGCAACAGGATGCAAAGTAACTTTCCCCCGGCTCTGGGGGTCGAAGTAAACGAAATCCAAAACGCCCGCCCAAACCGGCGTCGGCCTAACCCACACACGTCCAGCGGGAACTTTATCACTTAACGAGCTATCTGCTTCGAAGCCTGCAGCAGAACTTAAAACGCACGAAAAGCTTCCCTCCGGGGCCACTAACAGTGCAGCCCCGGAGGCAACACAAAACCATAAGCGTCTGTTGTACTCAAAGGCTGGCTACTTATTAAAATTTCAAATGCACAGAGCTTAAAAACAACGTAACGAAAGAAAGTTTCGAACTCCAAAATCAATAATTCCAAATGTATGGTCCAACAAGGGTTTATCAAACTTTATTTTTATTTCTCAAGGCTCAAAGCTTGGTGCAACTACACGCAGCCTGATGTCATAGCTGAACCAGCAAAATGAGCAAAGTTCCTAGAACCCCGGATAACAAAACACAAGATAAGGGTTCCAATGCACTACTATACCACGTATGGAAAGTTTTCGACCTTAAGTATCACATTACCAACGCGGCTCCTAAAGAATACCAAGAAATATATTTGGGTTGTGAAATCGATGTTTAAATAGGTGACAACAAAGAATTCAGTAAGCCTTATTTTTGAAAGCTTAATTACATTAGGCAGAAACTGCAATACAAAACGGTCTTGACCATATAACAAAGAATAACTTATCGCGGTAATTCGAAGAAATGTAAACGGGACTGGAATGCTTTTAATAACTAACGCGGTTGCCAAAGACTATTTACGGGGCAAGTTCATTTAGAAGCTGCAGACCAACAGCATGTGAATATGCGTTCAACTAAATTTTGCGCCAGGGTCGGCTTAAGTAGAATTTGAAGTCGCACAATCTTACACTTGCTTTCTAATGACACTTATTATTGAATTAAACGCAAGAATGACTTAATGACGTCAAAACCACCTAACAACCTTCTAAATCAATTGTGTGCTGGCTCTTAAGAAATTTCGGTAACGTCAAAGTTGATTAATGTACGTCGCGCTAAGCGAGCTTGCTAGAAACGAACTTTCATAAAACGTCGGACGGCAGTTCTCTAAACAACAAACATTCGGTATCAACACAGCGGGACTTCCATCTACCCTGTTGCGTCACGGAATAGAGGCAATAGCATGGGCAATAAACGGACGAGCATTCGCCTCGACTAACAATAAACCAGGTGAAAGTAAGAGTCAATTCTGCTGGACAATTGGACTATAAACTAGAGCCGCTCTTCCAGGCGAAAGTTATTTCAGCCCTTTGCCCGTACCTAGCTGGACAATACATATTGTATTCAAAAGAATAGCGAAACCTTTCGCCTTATATAAACGACGTATGTAAGGCTAGACAACTGGTTTTCCAGCATTGCATCTCATCCGCCTTGTGTCATTCTGACCAAGACGAGGGCGCGGGTCAGATTCCTCAACCTCTAATTACTATATCAGGTTACGGCGTTCGTTTACATATATTTCGCCAGTTCTAAGTGTATTCACAATTGTATTTTCTACAGATTAACATATTTGTACGTGTAAAATGTGGTTTAATGTAACTACAACGGCGGTGGTTGTTTTCTACGTAACGTCACGACATGATTAAACATTTTATAAATTACTATAGAAAGTGGTTACCGTGTCTTTAAAATGACGGTAGGTCCAACACGGTTAAGTCAACTTGCTTTGTAGTTAACGAATTTGAAATTTCAGTCATATTCTACGAATAAATGATTCCAAATTGTTAGCCGTATCTTATTAACGCAAAGAAAATAGAGAGTAATACGTTGAAAAGAAATGATCTGTTTACTACGAAATAATGAATATTACTGTACATGAATTGACATCGATATTGTTATGCATTAAATTATTAAAATTTATACTTACAAAAACAGTGCTCTTATGACCTCTCTTTGACTATTTTGTTCATGTAAAAATATAAGAATAGAAAATTGTATTAAATTATTTACTCATTTATTAGCTAATTACTTTTACTCTCCTTTTTAGGGCGACATTTTTATCGCTTTACGGGATCCCCTACAAATTGCAAACCAGTTAATCCGTTCTATTAAACTAAGTTTAATGACGTGCCACATTCATGAACTGCATGACTGCATTCCGCTATAAATATTCTTTAAAATTTATCGCTTCTAAAATATTATGGAAATCACGTCGTGTAGGAACATGAAGAAAATTGCATTGAACGTGGCACTAAGAGGAAAATTTACACCCTCAAGTTCGCTGTCACTGAAATCGCATGATGTTGCAGATTAAGTTTGAGATCGAGAACGCTCCTACATTTTCTAAACTGTTAATATTGCCAAGATCAAGCTGATATTCTGCAAACAAATGTGTATTCCTATCGCAGCGGCGGCAGCGCTGAAATTCCATTCATGTAGATTGATAACCGCGGTACACGTTAATTTCAATTATTTCTGCCGGAGTTGATGTAACGTGTTTGAGTTCGAATTCTGCCGAAGCCTGCAATCTGTGCACCGCGACGGGAGATGCAGAACTTAATTGAAATTCGCAATTAATGCAAGCGAAATGTCGATGGACCTGTTCAGACATTTGTTGTGTATTATAAAATAGGTTTTCTATAGCTATATAGCATTTTTTGACCACGTATAGTGGACGCTTGCCATCATGCGTCCATGACAAATTTAATTTTGTGTAACTCTATAACAAGTAACATCGTTTCAACCGTAAAATTCATAAAGCGAAAAATTCGTTATTCATCCTTTAATTTGATACATGTATACGCATATTGCACACTATATCGGTTCGGAAATGTCAATTAGTGAAATATACTATTAAAAAAATGACTTTTAGTTTTTCCTATATTCCCTTAGGGAGCACACATTTTCTATTAAAATATTTATGCTTTAAGAAACTGTTATTTTTCCATAAATATACAACTGTAGTCCATATTATTATGTATTCCTATGCCACCCAATATGACTTTTTCTCGAAACTGTCATTGATCTCTAAATGTTAGTGATTTTCTGTAATTCTATTTTGTAAGAGTACAGAGACATACGACATTGTAGAATCTATAATACCAGAATGTTTCCTAAAAATACCAGAACAAAGAAATTCGAAGAACTCTTCAAGTAGAGGAAACCTTAATCACGATCATGCAAGTCGCCGTGCTTAAAGCATTCTTAAACGTGCAGAATACTGTTCCAAGAAATTAGCTTCATCTGCAAAAAGCAAATGTAGTATTGCGACTAGGATGTACTTCCAAACTTAATGTCACTATAGAATTGACTACCAAAGTGAACGATACATTGTCCAACATTTAAAGATCATAACAGAAAGGTTCTAAATTTAATACGAGGGCCACTAGCAATGTTATCTACCTGGCCATGAAAAAAACAATTGACACGATCAAGCTTTATTTGTCAAATAGTAGCGTGTAATCTAACCTTACGTGGAAAATTTGCGTTACTTGTGATAATTAGTTTGATTTTTATAAGGTGTTTTGTGAGGGAAAATGACTGACTTGAAATTAGAATATCGCAGCGTCATTAAATTTCTTACAAAATAGGGCCACCAGCCAAAAACGATTTTTGAAAGAATGGTCGCCGTGTATGGACATGATGCACCATCGTATTATGTTGTAAAATTTTGATCTAAACAGTTTCGGTGGGGACGTGAATCTATCGAAGACGATCCCAAAGGTGGAAGACCAAAAACGGCCACGAGTGAGGAAATTAGGCGCAAAGTTGAAGCCCTGGTGCTCGAGGATAGTCGTGTGAAGGTTTCTACCATTAGTATGACGTTGGGAATATCTGAACCTAGCGTAATAACCATCTTACATGACAATTTAAATATGAGTAAGGTGTCAGCCGGTGGGTTCCACGATTATTGACACCTAAACAAAAATTGCGTAGGCTAGAAATTTCGCAAAGTCATTTGAAAACTTTGGACCAGAATTGTGACTTTTTGTCACAAATTGTAACGGGCAACATGGCTTGGGTGCATCACTGGGACCCTGAAACAAAATCAGAACCGAAGCAATGGGTTCATAAAGGGTCTCCACCTCCAAAAAAGACAAGAACGCAACCATCTGCTGGGAAACTGATGGCAACAGTTTTCTGGGATTTGAGGGGCACTCTTCTCATCGAATATATGCCAAAAGGGACCACAATAAATGCAGATGTTTACGCTAACACTTTGAAAAATCTGCGTAAAGCAATTGATCAGAAACAACCCAATTTTTCCAATCGAGAAGTGTTTCTGCTGCATGACAATGCAACTGTGCATAAGGCTGCCAAAGTCCGACCAATTATGCAGGAATGCAGCTTTGTAGAGATAGATCATCCTCCCTATAGTCCGGACCTGGCTCCATCTAACTTTTACCTCTTTAGACTACTAAAGAAAAACCTTCGAGGGCGCCGTTTTGACTCTGACGAGAGCCTAAAAGGAACCGTTGACCACTTTTTCGACAATCAAGAGGAATTCTTTTTTTACATTGGTATAAGTTCATTGGAGAAAAAATGGCGTAAGTGCGTTGATGGAAGGGGGGATTATGTTGAATACAAATATCAAAACAATCATATGTCTTTTGTTTCATGGCTAGGTAGATTTATTTTCTAGTGGCCCTCGTAGGTTTAAGCTAGTATGCCAGCTAGAGACGTAGAATAGACTAATATCGCAAGTAATAGTTCTGGGAGCTAATGGATTTTTACCAGATGCATTCTTAAGCAACTAAAGACTAGGTAACCTGATCCTAATCTTCTTCTTCTTTTTCAGCCATTATCAGTCCACTCTTGAACGTAGGTCTCTTCCATTTTCTTCCATCTTTCCCTGACTTGTGCAATGTTCATTCACCGTTTACTTGCCACACTTCTAATATCGTCTACCCACCTTTTTTGGGAGCGTCCCACGCTCCTTTTTGTTTGTCTTGGCCGCCATTCTGTAATTTTGTATACCCATCTGTCTTTGTTCTGTCTGGCCACATGAGCAGCCTACCGCCACTTCATTTTAGCAATTTCCTCGACTACATCAGAGATTCTTGTTTTTCGTCTAATGTCCTCGTTTCTAATTTTATCTCGGAGTGAGATACCAAGCATGCTTCGTTCCATAGCCGTTTGTGTGGTTTTTTGGCGTAGGCTTTAGTTAGGCTTATCGTTTCCATTCCGTATGTAGTGACTGGTAAGACACAATGTCATACACTTTTTTTCTTAAATTTATGGGAATTTTATTGCTCTTAAGAATGTATCCCAGTTTTCCTTAAGCCGCCCACGCAAGTCTAACCCTTCTGTTCCTAATAATGTAATACAAATATAGATTATAAAAAAAAAGAATAATATAAGTTCTGAATGGCCACCAAAAAGTTGAGCAATACTACATCATGGACCACCTGCAGATACTAAACGGAGTAACGAACAAAATTAACGAATATAGGAAAACAGTATATATGATATTTGTAGATTACCATTCTATAGCATTTGTCACTGTACAAGATAATAATTATTTATGAACCAAGTGCGTAAGAAGGCGCCAAAAATAGAAACACAGGCACAGATATCTTAAATATGGTCATGCGATGTAAAATTCTCAAATGCAATTGATTACGCCGCGAGATGGTCAATTGGAAAAAGAAGGTGAAGTATTTGTTCAAAAAGAGCTAAATAATAATATTATCGTCCGCAATTATGTTACGAGACTTCATGAACATTCTACTAACTGTATATTTAACTCTGAGCCATTCGTAAACATTGACGACTCGCAAACCTTCATAATTACATAATCGAAAGGCTACAAATCCTTAACAATATTCAGAAAAAACGCCATATAACGATACTGAAAATTTCAGAATTTGAAAACTTTGCCCTTAGCTATCATGACCCCTTAACTGTTCACCTTAGAAAGTATTTGAATAATTAAGGAATGGGTTTATATCTTTTGTGATAAATAGATTATTCTACCGGAGTTTGTTTTAGATATAGTAGAAGGTGGCGTAACCAGATAAAAACAACATCACATTTTCCAGATGTTGTGATAATATTATACGAAACCATTTCTAAATCCTTGCCTATACTTTATACGAGTATCCATAGACTTGCAAACTGCCTTCTAAGCTACAGATATTAGCTAATTAAAGTTATTTCATTTGAAACTACTGGAAAAACTATGCAACTGTACGGCGTGCCAATAAATAATGTGTTAGCAAGCTATCTGTATACATACAATAAATAAAAGAATAGAGGTCATGTCTAGCGATCTTTTTTTGCACCATAGGTTGTTGGCATTCAATTGATCCGTCGGGTAATACTCTCAAACAAAACAAACTCTACGACTACTCGGATACAACTACCGACCAGCCAGGTCAGGAATACGACGTGCAGCCAGTACCAACAAATGATTAAAAACCAAAAGGGCGCCGACGAATTTTTACCTAATAACGACAAGTGTATGCAGGTATTCAACTGAGAATTCGAAAACTCAAAGTAGCACAAACAGTCTGAAAGATAAGCTGAAATCATGCACAGGTAACAGTAACAAATAATAACTCCAAAATGTTAATATACAGTATATAATCACAAATTAAAATTGCATTTCGTACAAAGTAATTATTAGTATAGATAAAATAGATAATTATTGGCCAATTTAACGTGCACCTCAACCTACACGGCTTACGAGAACAATAGCTTAAAAACAGGTTAAACAACGCAACGGTACAAATATAAACTACAGCAGTTTAATAACAAAAGCGGTGGCGACTAACATCGGCTCCGTGGTTGGAAAATCGTTATTCAGGTACGCAGCCCGTGAAGCGAACTGCACATAGCTGTCGGAGTGCGAAATACTGACTGACTTCGGTAACAATCAGCACCAATTCATTGTTCTAAGCATCGTATTACTTCACTTAAAAAAGTAAAACAAAAGCTGTTGCTAGTTTTCTCTGGTTGAGCCTCTTCCACACGATAGGTGAGGTTATATGATGGCCCAGATAAGCAAAAGCGGTATGCCGTGTAAACATCCGAAGGTCAAAATTGCAGGTGTTACGTTCAAGCCAGGTCAAGGCCGACGCGATCAATTTCGAGGAGTACAATTTTCGGGAAGCTAGGTACCTACGATTTTCAGGGGCTCCGGACTTGCTGTTAAAGAAAGAGAGGAACCTAAGATAGAAACATGGATGCCTTTATAAGAACAGTGCAGTCAATTTGAGGTGGAGGCCGTTTTGAGTCGTTTTTACTACAGCCTGCATAGACAAATCTAACAATATTTCGATTGATTTCAATAATAGAGGCAGTGGTTGTAAATAAACAGGCATATTAAATGTAGAGTATAGTATTTACAAGCAATTATTCTTTCTTCAAATGATCTCCTTTAGATGGTTAACAGTAACTAAAACTTCCACGATTGTTTATTTACATATAACTCCAATTTGATCAAAAAACTATGTTTTTAGGCGATCATTACAAAAATGGCAATTCTATGGCCCCTTTTGCCGCCGTCAAGTTTTACTTTTTTGTACACATCTGTCAAATGTTACTTTTTTTGTACACATCTGTCAAACACTACTTTTTGGAACTGATCTGTCAGAAACTACTTCATTAACACTTTTTACCTACCTATATAGGCAGTTTGATAAACTCTTTATATTTTTCATTAAATCTGTCGGTTGCTACACGAATGCTGCCGTGCACCCGTGGTTGCATAATATGCCTAACTACAATCAGCTGATGAAATCTAAATCGACGGCCATCCAGATCATGATATAAAGATTTATATTTATATCATGATCCAGATGGCGTTTGGTCAACGGCTGTCAACGCAAAATAAAATACTTTTTTCACATGTTTACGAATTGAGTATTTACAAATAACAGATTGTAAATACTCAATTAATAAACATGCGAAAAAAAAATAAAATACTTGTATTCAAATAATCTTTTCCCGCTGCTGAACATGTAAGTCAGTGATACAGCCTTAGTAACAAAACGTGTAAGTCGGTGATTATATTTGTTTGCTGCTTTTTCTTGACAACGGAACTTAATACTATTATTAAGTTCCTAGGATAATAAAATTACCAAAGCAAGATGCAGATTTAGACGTTTTGTTTCTAAATTGCAAGTGTTTATGTGACATGTGACACTCATAGGTAACACGACTCACGAAAATTAATCCTGGTGACAGGTGACAAACCAAACGATTTTCAAAAATCTAGGAAAATATTGATAAGCAGCGGGAAAAATATAATAAGATAACTCGGAATCTATCGCCTATTAACATTTTCGGCAGGCAACAAGCCGCGACTTCGTCTTGGCTTGTACTTGCCTACCTCAAATGTTAATAGGTCCTTACATTCCTTGTGACTTAAATAACTATATTCAAAATTTACAGCGCAACTACCTAAATGTAAGCTACTAATATCTACTTAAGTATTCATCACTCTTTGAACTTGACACTACTGTTGTTAATATTGATAGTAAACGTGCAGTTAGTGCAATTTGAAAAGTGGAGCCCACTGGAAGAGCTTGAATTGTAAATATTGTCAACAAGAAGCCCATTTTCTGTGGTCGAAGTGGTGGTGCTAGTGGGAAAATAAGACGTTGAACGACCAGTGGTGTTAGTAGGAACATAAAAAGTCGAAGGGCCATCCCTGCCTGTCAAAATTTTGTTCGAAATTTTTATTTTGCTGGACATGGAATCTTCTATATAGCCTTCAGCCACAGTCGAAGATTTCCATCCTCCAAGGCGCTTCAACATAAGAATATCACCTCCAGCTTCAACCAGTAGTGACGCTGAACTCCTTCGAAAAGAATGGCCTGTGTAACTATTGGCATTTGGTAATTGCAAATATTGTGCAATTAACCTCGGTATCTTCCCAAATGTATGCACTCCAATCACCTGCGTTAAGAATTTTCCGTTGCGGTAATTTATAAAAAACGTCTTATGTCGTGTGTGTGGTGGTCGTAGAGCTAAGTACTTTCTGAAAAGCTGTAAAACCTGTACAGTTTCCAGAATTTAATCAGTGACGGTAAAGATTCTTTTTTTGCCGGTTTTTGTTTGCGGGGTAGTGATCACTAACATGTTCCCCTTGGCTTCAATATCACATATCGACATTTTTCGCAATTCTTCACGCCTGCATGCTCCAGTTAGTCCAATTATCATGCAAACCTACACACACAAGGTAAGCAAAGCCAAATCATGATGTAAAAAACCTAATCATACCTTCCATATTAAATAAGTCTCATCAGGAGCTTCCAGCAAAAATTTGTTAATATCATGCCTAGTAAGTCTGTGGTGAAAAGGCAAAAGGGTATAAGTCAAAAATGATCATTTTACAGGAACATCAAAAACTATTTTGCTGGAGATTTGAGAACAACATTTAATTCTTTTCGCTGGTAATCAAAAGAATCAAGTCGATTTATTGACTACAGCTTGCTTTTCTATTGATTCTAAAACTATTTCTACTAGAAAATAAATAAATACGGAACTTATACCTTATCGCATTTCCTTTAATTCATTTTATGAAATAGCAAAAGGGTATAAGTTGACATATAGCTTTTTGCCATTTCCGGAATATGTATTTTCTAATAAATAATTACTATGACAAAACAGCATATGTAGACATAAACTAAACAAGAATATGTGGTTTCGAGTTCGAATTATGTGAGGTTATCTGTAAACTTACCGGTTAAGTTCTTGATACAGCACTTCTGTAAAACTTTGTACGCACGAGAGCGTGTGTCCATTTTGGCACTTATTCGTTAAACTACACTGTAAAACTGGACCGCTAAAACACGCTGCACCTGCATGGAAATGCACTCGTAGTATAAGTGTACATAAGTTATTTGTTTCCAACAAAAACGGAAAGTTATGAAATAGCAAAAGGGTATAAGTTAACCATATGTTGTTCTGTCGTTACAGATAACTTTACGAAAAGCTTTGACTCGGGGTATTAGTACACATGTATCTATTTGCCATTGACTAAAATTACTTTTTATCAATTTTTAGTGAATTTTCAGGGAATAAGTCTACATATTCCATTTAGAAAACTTGCTGTAACAATGCGGTTATGGTATGTAGACTTCTATCCTCTTGTATTTAGATGCCCGATATTGCGCTGGACACGGGGCATCAATAAAATCAAAAATGAGATAAGTCGACTTATACCCTTATGCCTTTTTGCCACAGAAATACTGAGGATTTTTTGGCCAGGTAACCTCTATTTTGTTGTTTTAAAAATGCTACTTTTGTAAATTTACTGATGTCAGTGTCGTTTTTAATAATTACTGTTGCCTTTATCATCGAATACAGAGACCATAAAGTTGAGGCTTTGCATGATTTGGCCTTTTTAGAGAAAAACGTCAAAAAAAATTTTTTCGGTCTAGTGTTTTATGTCCTTTGTCCTGCACCACTCAACAAAATTTTCGTATTGTTTCAGATAAATTTGCTGAGATTTTGCGGGGAGCAAACTTAGGGTCGCAACACTTGCAGCTTCCAGAATTTCACCGGGGGTGTCTGAACTATCGCTATCACCCATTTTAAAAGGCTCAAAACACACGCGATGAAGCTTAATATTAAATTTGACAGGAGATGCTTTTATTTTTAGTTGTCTAAATGCTTTTGTTTTTAGTTGTCTAAGGTAACTATGTTCTTCAAGAAATGTTCAGAAAAAAATAATGTTTGAATTCTTTTGTGATGATCGCCTAAAAAATGTTGTGTGCACCTCGGCACCTCATCTGAATTGCAGCCTCGGCTAAAAACAGATTCGGCCAAAAAAGATCACTTTTACGGCCTTGATACACAATATACTATTACACGACGATACTAAAACTAAAAATAATGATTTTAAGTTGAAAATGTCTGAAATATTACTGAAATATGACGACAAATACCTGTGTAAACGGCAGGAGTCGTCTGAATCCCGTTCACTCGATTAGTTACACTGTGGCAGGCTTTGCATGTGTATTTTTTAAAGGCGCCAGTGGAATTTAGTAACAAAATATTACTAAAGTCAAAATTATTGCTTGGTTAAAATTTAGTTTGCACTATTACTTACTATATTTTTGTGTATAGGTGTACATCAATAATAATACAATATTTATTTTGATGCTTCAGTAACTGAGCTACTTTCGATAAGTTTTAAACAGTGTCTTATTTTGGCATTAGTAACTTTTACTAACTAAATATGCATACACTGCTAAAAACATTCCATGGGACATTGAAACTACTCAAAATTGTAGATATAAAAAAAACAATCAGAAACAGGACCAAAATTGACCACACTGTCATTAATATAGCTACTGTAGGTCCATGAAAAGTTTTAGCACAATAGACCACATACAGACGCAGACACTACGAAATATAATAGAAAGAACAATTTCGGATTTGGTCCATAGAAGAACAACTGAATATAATATAGACCTACACTTAGCGTACGTAGATGACAAGAAGGCCTTTGCTCCTTTGAAACATGTACAATAACGAACTCGCTTAAAATCTGTCGAATAGACTCCAGATATATTTAATTGCTGAATAACATTTACAAAGAGGCAACCAGTATTCTAAGACTACACACAAACACAGAGAAAATAAATGTAGGCAAAGGTATAAGACAAAGGGATATAATATCGCCTAAATTCTTCACCTTGGTGATGGAGAATATCTTTAAAGAGCTACGATAGGAAACGTGTAGATTAGTCATCAACGGAGAAAAAAATTAATAATCTCAAGTATACAGATGACGTAATACTGATATCAGACAATGCCGATGACCTACAAACAATGCTAGGGGAACTAAGAACAAAATCTGAAAGAGCAGGCTTAACTATCAACTTGGAGAAGATAGAAACAATGCACAGACAAAAACAGATCATGGAAACATTAACATCACATTAAATGGACAACAACTAGCAACAGTAGACCAATATACATATCTAAATAGACGAATTAGAATAACATGGATCGCCTTTGGCAAATTGAACCATATACTGAGAAATAGAAACCGAAGGTTAACAACAGAAATGAAAACTACATTCCTAAATCAATGTGTCATTCCTGTATTGATGCACGCAACAGAACCATGGGCATCAACAGCTCAAACCGTACATAAGATGCAAGCCATCCTAAGAAATATGAAACCAGCTATATTAAAAATGACAAGAAAAGAATAGAATGGATAATACCAAAAACAAAGGTGGAGACATATGCATAACTATCCTGAAGGCAAAATGAAGAAGGGTAGGATACATGGCCCATGGGAACGAGGGCAGGTGGACCCGAAAACAGCAAAGTGGACGCCATAGAATTAAAAAAGGAGTCAGGGCCGACCCACAACACGATGGTGTGACGACATCAGAAGAATAGCGAACAGGAGATGGATGACGACAGCACAAGACAGGAAAATGTGGAAAAGTTTGGAGGAGGAGTATATCCGTAATGCGATCGAAAACGCTGGATAAAGAAGAAGAAGAAGAAGCCTTCATTGATATCGTTTGTGCCCTTTCCATTGTACGATCAATGCTCACGCATTGTGGCTTAGGCACATCACGATGTTGTCATTGTTCTCTGAGTGTAGATCATATTTCTATTTCCCGATGCAGAAATTATGTGTGTTACTGATTTTCATTAACAGGCCTTTCGTATTATTCTTTGATTTTTGTCGCCATGTATCAAAAATCTTCGTTTTCTTGCGCTGTACTCACCTGTTCGTCCGCAAATTGCAATGTTTATATTACGTTGTCGTTTGTTGTCATACCTAGGGTCCGTTGATGTCAATTTGACGTATTTGTCCTTTCCAAGGTAAGAACAGATCGTTGTCCTCTCTCACTGTAAAGTTTTTAAGGCCTGCTCCACTTATTATGTTTTAAATAATGAAGGAGATAAAGAGTATTCCTGGCGTAATCCTTTCGCTATCTTAAATCCAGTAGACCGAGTTTTTATTTTGATTTGTTTTACTGATTCGCCGTATAGGTCTTTCATTCATTCATTCATCTTCTATAGCCCCTTTTACCTTATATCGTCTTAATTATCTCACTCTTTATATTTGTTTTATGCAAGGCTTTCCACACCTTATTTAAGGGGTAACGTGCCCTTCGCCAGGCCAATAAAAACCAAGTGTAAATTACGGCCAACCATCGTTCCCGTCTCGATTATTTGTTTAACCACCTTAAAAAATTTACGACTCCTCTTGCCCAGTGGTTTAGGGTGATTAGACAAGTGTAGAACCAAAAACCCTTGCCCCCACTCCCTATCAAAAAGCCATCATCTTGTAAACATTTTGAGAACGCTTTTTTCGCGATCCATTGGTCACACAGAAGTTATTTAACAAAAAATGTTGTAAATAAAATTCTACATATTTTTAGTTGGTATTTCGAACGTTAGAGAGCGACAAAGTTACCAAAAATTGTTTCTCTTCGTGCGTGAAAAGCGATAAACCTTTTTCCCAGTTATTTTACCTAACACCTGCTGTTCTTAACGTGTTACAACTTGCATTTCATTGCATTCTACGCGTCACAAAAATGGTAACTTTTTCACCATCTACCGTTTGAAATATCAACTTCTCGGTATCTCGGTGATAACCAAAGTGTGTAGAATTTTATTTCCAAATTTTTTGTAGAGCAAAGTTGAAATGTAAAGACACCAGCACACCATAAGGTTATGCTGGGACGCTGGTGTCTTTACATTTCAACTTTGCTCTACAATAACTGTTTCGCGAGAAAAACGTTTTGAAATTTTCTTCAAGATTGTGGCTGTTTGACGGGGGGGGGGGGGGGCACGGCTTCTTGGTTCTACACTTGTCTAATGACCATACACCACTGAACAATTTTTTTTAAGGTAAAACGAAAATTTTGCTGTACTAATGGCCTACAAATGTAGACCAGTAGTTACATGCTTATATTATTAGCAGTTACCTTTTTCATTCATCACATCAATTACCTAATAGTAATTAACTACGGAGTGTAGTCACTGGTCTACTTCTCCGCTCTTGTGTAATTTTGTCAATCAATTTAGTTATTACTCAGTCGAGCAGATTCTAAATTATTTTGTATCAATTTTTTTTTTAATTACAGCTTATGCCAGGTCAGCAGTATGCTATTTCATGGCAGAGTTGAATGGTTTTGACAACTAATTACTAAGTCTTTATTTGATCACAAACATAATCACTTCCGTAATGGTTTATTAATCACTCTGTGTTAGCACTATTCATTATCACTGATTAGGTTGTATCAATTTAAAAAGATATATTGAAAGTTATTGACTCCCAGTTTGCTAGTGCTAGTGATTGTATTTTTCACGCAAGTATCTAAAATATGCTGCTGAAAATAAAATAAATTCCTTTAGATGCAGTGTATTCAGGATCATCGTCTACCTTTATTACATTGCAAAGTCATTACCAAACAAACAGAGTGTTCTAACTTTGTTATCTCTGGCAATATATACAGCGTGTTCCATTTTTCATGTTCACGCCACTTTAGCTTTTTTACTTATTAGTAATTGATTTCAATTAAAGCGAGCGTGGTACGATAAATACGTCGGATTCGATTCTTGGCCCCTGTAAATACATTAAGGAGTAGAAGTTTTATGGCTAAGTTGAAAATCTTGGTCTACATCTGGTCTAACATTTTAAATAAATTCAGTAATAAATAGAAAAGATCTATAGACTTTCAGATACTAGCCTGCACTACACAATAATTATATGGACATCTTGTATAATGATTTCTCGTGTGGCGCTGTCTTTACCTTCCTATGCAACCCATGTAGTTACTATAGTATAGAATGATATAGAACTTACGAAAAATGCATGGCCCTTCGTGTCAACTTGGATTTTTAGACAACATAAGACATTTTAACTCTGAAATGCAGGACGTTGTAGATTGTAAGTGATCAAGAATATTCATGTTTTCTAGTTGTATCGATGCAAACATCTATATATGAAATATATGCTTTTTGAAGCTTTCACGGCCATTGTCATTAAGTAACAAACGACTTCCGGGATTGGACCGTGCCATGATTGAGATATTCGCCTCTGATGTGGTTCACACGTTCAGTTACGTGCTCTTCTCTCCCTTCCCTTGCAAAGAATTTCGCCTCTGGCGTGGTTAACACGTTGAGTTACCGTGCTCTTTTGCTTTTCTTCCTGATGAAGCCGCTTACGAAAGTGGGTTGAGTTCTTCGATCTCAATCATGACACGGTCCACTCCCGGAAGTCGTTTGTTACTTTATATATGAAATATTTCGTTCAAAATATTGCTGGTGGCTCTTTTGTTTAACGAAATTATTTTACAGCTTCTAATTAATACTGATATGCTAGGATATTTTAGCAGCTGATGATGCTTATACAGTGTGTCTCAGTGACTACCAGACATGGCAAAATTATCATTATGAAATTATGTAAAGATCAGCTACTGCTGTGGCTGTATCTAAAAATGTGATTTTCACAAGTGAAACAGCAAGTAGTTGGATTGATAAAATTTACATTACTGTCAGATTGCTGTTATTTTTAGAATTTGCTGACACAATGCAACTACCATCATTTAATTATCAATATTATTGCAAATAAATAGTATTTAGGGAATGATAATGTTGTATAGTAATTACCTTGTATAAGTAAAATTCAGTATAAAAGCATAAGTATTTAGAATTTATGCAACGCAAAAATAAAATATAAAGTAAGGTTAAGGTTCAGTATTCGTTGGTAAACAAACTCAAACTATTTATTATTTTATAATAAAGTTTTTGTGCAAACAAATTTGAATCAGTTTCAGTAATACATACAACAAAAAGCTTAAGAGTTCGTATTTTGTAATGAAATTACGAAGACAAACACAACAGATAAGCACCAAAAATCCAATAACACTAACAGGTACTAATTAATTAAATGTTCAAACGTATTCCCATTGACTAGTAGACAGTGGCTTAATCTGTCATAAAAATTACGATCGTAATGTTTGAAGGGTTATGTTAAAACATGCCTCCCTAATAGAGTTCTTTAGAGATTCTAAATTTGCATGCTTTCGTGAAGAGTAAATCTTTGATTTTAGGAAGCCCCATAAGAAAAAATCATTGGGTGACAAATCTGGACAACTTGGAACCCAGTTAATAGAGCCACTACGATTATTCCATCTGTTGGGGAATACTTTGTTTAGGTAGTTTCGTACTTCTTTTGAATAGTGAGTAGGAGCTTCATTGTTCTGGAACCATAACGTCCATAAAGGGCGGACCAATTAAATTATCCAACACATACATTAAGACTTTGACGGTATTGTGTATGTGTTTGCACTTTTACATTTTGATTAGTTTGGCTCCAAAACCGCTAATTTTGGCGATTTGGTTCTCCATTTAATGTAAATGCGCACTCGTCAGTGAAACAAATATTTTTTTAAAAGTATTCATTGGCATATCATTTATTAAACATTAATTCACAAAGGTGACTTGTTTTTCACTATCTGTTGCTAATAGCTCTTGCTGCGTGGAATATTTGAAAACAAAATATTTGTGTTTATTAAGAGTGATGTGAATATAGCAGGGAGATGCAACGAGATTATTTGCAATTTCCCTCACATTTACGTTGGCATCGGGTTCGACAGCTGCCAAAATATCTACTTCGTTGTTAACATTCTGGGTTTCGTTTCTATTCCTTCTGCAAAGGTTATTGGCGCAACCAGTTTGTCGGAATGGTTTTACAGTTTGTGCAACTGTGTACGCCGCCGTTCATTAAAATAAACACTAAAAAACTCGAAAGTTCTTCGCAAACTGTTATCTGCTAAATTCCATGTTACCCTTTAAATTTTTTCTTTTGTTGTATAAACATTCATTGTTAGGTATTGGAAAATGCGATATTAATTATTTTAAATACATTTCCTTTAAATAATTATGTAATACGAATACTCAGAAAGAATATGTAGCTCATGGCAATAGTTGATAAATGCCTAGAACAAGGTCAAATACCAAAACGCTGGCTGACAGCAGAAGTCATTCTCCTCCACAAAAAAGGTGATATTAAAAACCTTGACAACTACAGGCCCATTAGTCTCCTCTCACAGATGTTTAAGCTGTTCACAAGAATACTCACCAACCGATTAACGAAGAAAGTAGATCTTCAGCAACCTCGCGAACAGGCTGGCTTCAGAACAGGTTATAGTATAAGCGATCATTTGCACACAGTTAGAAGTCTCATTGAGAAGTGCAACAAATACAACGTAGAACTATATCGAGCCTTTGTTGACTCTCAAAAGTCATTCGACACTATAGAAATTTCGGCTGTACTGAACTCTCTAAACGCATGTAGGGTGGACAGCAGATATACGAGAATAATTGAAAATATTTACTCAGCAGCAACAATGCACGTAACTTTATGGGAAAACGACAGGGCGGCACCATATCACCGAAACTATTCATATCTGCCCTTGATAGTATTTTGAAAATGAATGGACTAACAAAGGCATCAACATAGATGGCGAACGCCTTCATCACCTAAGGTTCTCCGTTGACATAGTACACATCAGCAGCCATCCCCCAGAGCTACAAGACATGATTCTGGAGTTGAACGATCACTCCGGGAACGTTGGCCTTAAGATGAACAGTAGCAAATCAAAGATAATAACCAACGTACAAACAAATGTCAATATACAACTGGAAGGACAACAAATGGAAGAGGTCAAGTGCTATATATACTTGGGGCAGAAAGTGACAACCAATAAAGACCACAGGAGCGACAAAGTAATTAGAAAAATCTCTTTCTCCTGGGTAGGCTTCGGGAAGCTGAAACAAACATTTATGTCAAACATACTAAACAGCTTAAATAGAAAGTTATACAATCAATGCAAAATCCCGGTTCTTACATATGGAGCCGAAACTTGGTGCCTTACGAAAAAACATGAAAGAAAATTAGCTACAACTCAAAGAACTAATACTAGGCATCAAGCCTACAGACCGTATAAGAAACACCTGGATTAGGCAGGAGACAGCTGACAGACTTCATTGAGAGAGCAGCGGAGTTGAAGTGGAAATGGGCTGGACACCCAGCACGAAGATCGGGTAACAGGTGGACGAGAAGAATCCTGGAATGGAGACCCAGAGAAAGACAAAGAAATCGCGGTAGACCGAACACCAGGTGGAGAGATGACATAACAAGATCAGAGGGCCTCCTTTGGATGAGGGAGGCGAACAACAGAAAGAGATGGAACGAAATGGGAAAAGCCTACATGCAGCAGGGGATCGAAATAGTGAATAGTTTTCCCAATGTTAATTTTTCCACCTCTGGTAGTTACTGAGACACACTATATATACCCTTATGATTATTATTATTCAGGACAGGCGGCGTAGCCGATTATGTCCCTACTACAATTACGATATACAGTACATACATATTAAACGTGTAAACTAAATATTAAACAAAAAGATAAAACAGAAGTTACATTGAAATACAAAGATTCATAAAGCAGTGGTATGCGTAATATTATCTATTAATTAAACTCAGTTGCTGCATTTCACTGTCCAAATTATTTTTAAATTGATTAATATTAGTACTCATCACTGTAGTGTCTGTTAAGGTATTCCAATGCTTACATTGACATTTATAATTCATAATTTAATTAAACCTGTAATCAATTGCATAACATTTGCAGTAAATAATTTAAGTTAATTAATTTGCATATGAAAAGGTACCGACAATGGCTGATGTTTATTTGTTGCATGGCGCATTCATTTTCTATGGCCGTTCGTTCAAACATATTATTTCAAAACCTACAATGACATTATTGTTTTGATATAAATATTGGAACTACTAAATAGTTCTAATAAATATATGTATTTCAAGATAAATAAGCTACGTTCTTCACGTACCTACACATATTGCTAAAGTGACCAGTCTTGAGGAAGATAAGGTAGAGAGACGAATATGCAGGTAAGCTTATAGGTGAGATACCAAGCCAATACTGTTGAGTTATCGATAACAGTGGTGTAAGATTAATTACGTTTCACTTGAGCTCTATGTAAACAATATTAATTCACTAGATAATCATTTAAACGAACAGCAGTGAAAACGATTTATGCGGAAAACAACAATAATAGACGATCTATGCGTAGGAATAGAACAATAAAGTTATGCTTCACTGCGTATAAATATTTTTTATCTCAATTCTAGCTCTATAATTTATGTATCTGTGCACGAGAGTTATAATTATCTCATTTAGGAAAACCAAAAGCGTCTGGACGCTCCTATCCTACAACGTTATGGCCACATGAATAACTCAACGCTGGAAATAAACAGTTGAGATAAATAACCCCTCTGTTATCCACTTCCATTATAATCCACTCTCATTTTCCGAATATTCCCTAATGCATTTTACGTAATTATATTAGCATTTTAATTTTCACTCGATACAGTTTTTTTTCCGTTTCATATGATCTGTTCCTCTAAACTGGGGTAATTATTTTTCATCCATTTGATATCAGCCGCAGCAGTCTGTGGAAGCTTTTACCTTTTGATTGAATTTTTAAAATTGGACTTTTTGTAAGCGCCGTTGCAAATCCTAAATATTAAAAATTGTGATAGATTGAGCGAAAGTTATAAATGAATACTTGGGAATAAGCTTAATTATTATCTTGCTTAACGAATTAGGTAATCATATGGAAAGGCTTTAAGAACATATTGGTTTTGCATGTATCTTATGGTAACATTATTTCATGCTATCTACCTGAACAGGCACAAGATGAACTGGTAATGTGAGACATTGGTAGCAGGAAACCTTAACATTCGAAGATACTATGAGGTATAGAATATAATGAATAACGAAATTGCGAGACCTATGCACAGGGTGGAAGCGTGGCTTATCGTAAGAACAAGAATCTGCACCAAAAAGGCTTTAATAACTTTCGTGAAGATGTTGAAGGGAAGCTTGAAGTTTTCCACCTCAGATCTTGAACTTAGCGAAAGTAGTTCTACTAGAATTTAGCTTAACGCAATTAAGTGGATGTAGAACTTTAAAGTTGATGTTTTCCATTCGTCCTAAACTATGTGAAACAACAGCTAATAGATTAATTTTTCAATAATCAGCGAACCGAATCATCAATAACCCCCCTTGTGTTATTATTTACATTTCATTTAGTAAATGAATAAGCCTGTATCTGTCTCCAGGGCAATTAATATCTAAATTAATTCTACCTAAACGGAGAGCATAAAACTCGATAATAGCCACGCAAAGTAGAAGTTTGTATAGGGACTTACCTTGATGGATATACAGGATGGAAGTGGCACGTCGATTAACCCGTGACTCCAGGAGCACAAAACGATAAAACGAGCGATTACACAAAACAACAAAAAACGGGATCAGTTGACCGACCGTTCACCAACTCGTCTTAGGTTCATCTCGTTGCAATGTGGGCCACGGACCCAACCTTTAGGGGTGGCAGGAGAGGGGACAGTAAGCCCCATAACTCGACGCTCCACCAATAGTGGGTAAACTTACCGCTAGGTAGAATTACAAACTACACTAAATGTATGTACAGCTATTTACTTGTATTAAGAATTACTAATGAAATAAACTAAACTAATATTTTTAAAAGCTAAATACCAAACAAAGCCACAACCACAAAAATAATTTAAAAATTCTCTAGCCAATGTAAAGTTTTCATTCAATTTTAGCAGTTGAGCCTACAGTTTTTATACTTAAGGTAGAAATAACTATATAATTTGCTATCTACATTACTTTCTCAACATATCTCACTAATTATTCTGCAACCTAAACCTTCTGTTTACATCCAAAACATTGTTAGCATCCAAACGATCCATCGGCTAATTCTTTCAAAACAATACAAACTTTATGACTATTTGGCTACAATTGCCTGCCGAAACTAGATCAATGGAGACGGTCTGTGCAGTTCTTTAAAGAGTAATCACCTCACAATCGAATAAAAATATGACTCACTTAGGCACGAAAGTCGGGCTGTAGGAAAAACATACAGTATATAGATATTCTGAGAGCAACCTCGTAATAAACACTCCAACAACGCTAACAGCTAGTGGTGAATATAAACGGCGTATATATTTATACATATCTTACACACAAAAAATTATTGAAATGTTTCGTTCTTAATTATCATCATATAAACAAATACAAATGGTTCAACAAGCGAATAGTATAGTTGCTTCAGTATATGCATAAAAAGATTTAGTTAAAAGCGCCCTGTACTGATTTAGCTACGCTTAGAGCTCTAGTTGAAATGAGCATATCTTCTACTCCAAGCTTCTGAACTGTAGATCACGATGAGCTCTGAATTCCGATTACGCGTAGAGGCATCAGCGAAGAAACGCAATTGTAAAAAACGTACAGCTTATCGCACTCAAAAGAAACAATAGAATTTGAAAGACAATCCGCTTCGCTTTAACCGCGAAAAGTTGTGCGTGTCAGTAGCTTTAACTGGCGTTTCGACAAATAGGGAATACAGCATACATTTTTTAGTAAACAACTTCTACTCTGCCAATGACTGCCAGTATTACAATATGAAAAAGGATGAAGCAAGTAAAATTTGTAAACAACAAGTAACTGTTTCCTAGTTACAAATTACATGGAAATAAAATATGTGCAACAGTAAGTAACCTCCATCAAGGAATTCAACAAGCTACATGATTTCTGTTGAAGCTAAAACACAAAAGCGGCAGTAAAAGGTTAAATACCTTTGACCTGCACAATGCACACAGTCGCGGAACACGTGTGTCATCACGCAAGAGAAGCTTCTCACGTACGTACTAGCCAAGGGGGTCGTAGTTGGACCACGACAGATCCGATACGGCGAAATAGGACGATAAATGATTCCGTACATGAGATCTTGTGCGGCCAAGAGATAAGTTGCTTCTGCAATATCGTCAACTCCTGTACACAAAACCATGGCACCAAAACTGCACCTGACTTCTGTCAATAATTGGAGATAAATCCGCTTTATAAGCAAGCGTGCACCAATAAAAGCCTCAAAAAGTTAATCTTATGGCATCAGAAGTAAACTAGAGACTGAAACTCTCTACAATGGGAGGGCAAAGGTATGCTCTGAAGTTACATATTGGAAATCTTCCAAAAGAGAAGAAAATCAACTGTAAGTTAAAAATTCTCAAAACTATATGGGCAACCCATATGTCCAAGGGTTTCAAAATTATTAACGGGAAATCTAAAGCGTACGAAATAATGCTCTACATTTTCGGAAATATTGTAATAATGAACGAAAACAGAGAAATAATATCACCATAGGGCCGTGACTTAAGATTTGAGAATCGGTCCCCCCTCTTGAATTTACAATAAATTCATATTATTTTTTCTATAGCACATGTTAAAGTGTGCTTTTATCAACTCAAAACAAAAGTTCAACTTTTACTT
Source organism: Agriotes lineatus (assembly GCA_940337035.1). NCBI lineage: Eukaryota > Metazoa > Arthropoda > Insecta > Coleoptera > Elateridae > Agriotes > Agriotes lineatus. The sequence goes on from OW679197.1 coordinate 97,563,905, forward strand.
TAACAGCAAGGGTAGATAAAGTAGCACTTTAACATCAAGGATAGATAAAGTAATTTAATTTTCTAACTTTTGTTTAAATTAAATATGACAGCTTCGTATTATCGTAGCAACCCAATCTAGCTACTGACATTTTGAAATGTGATTGACTGTCATTATTTTCTTTTGAAATTGTTAAAGTTCTTGCTATAGAAAAATATATTGTATTATACACGACGATAAAGTTATTTCTATCCACTCTTGAATCATTAACGTCTAGACTTCGTCTCGACGTTAAACGATTCATTCGTGGATAAAATTGAACTTTATCGTCTTGTATAATAAATTACTATTTTAGTATGCTACGTATGGCCGTTGAGGAGTAAACACGTCGTTTCTACTCTGGCGTTTTGTGATGTTTATATTTAAATTTAAAATGGGTTTCACTCGTGAAAACAAAGCTGAAATTTGTGATATCATAAAATGAACTGTAGACGAACTTATAAGCGAAGATTAGTTCATTAATAAAATCGCCGAAAAGGTATCTCAACGTATCATGGATAAGTTCGCGGAATATAAAACCTAGAGTGCTTTATTAACCAGGCAAGCTTATCCTACTAGATTTTGTGTCACAGGGATTTTAGCGCCAAGCCGTTGGCTGCGCTGACCGGTAACCGTGCATTCTGTCGTCTGTCAACCAAGCAAGACTAGAAACCGTTGGAGTACGTACTGCTCGATCCAGACGAACAATGCATGTTGATTTAAATCTTGGTGCATTCCATTACGATGCTAATTATAATTACAGTCTTCATCCAAGTGTGGTTATTTAAATCTATATACAGTGTGTAGGTGTTGTTCTGTGCTGTCAACTGTATCTGTCAGTTCTATCGAGTTCTGTCACTCGTCACTGTTGTTTGAACTAAGGTACTATTAAAGTTCTCTAGTTTGAACCACGTGCGTGTTAGTTAACAGTGTTTTCGTTTCGATTTTTGCTGCTTTCTTTTTATTTGTTTAAAAACCAATCTTTTTTAAGACGGATAAAATTAAATGACATGATCATTGTTTTCCCGACTTACAGTATGCTATTTGGAAAGTAACTAGAATTTGGATTTGCCGCCGCTTTCAGTAACTGAAAATGGCGGACGAGCTTGCTCGTATAAATATAGTACCTTAATAAAACCCGATGTGATGGAAAAATTAATAAAGGGTGTTCATAAGAATTTGTGGTCTAGTCGGCTTTGGAACTGATGAAGTCATGTCGTGCATTAAATCATATGGCTGATAACTGACACTGGTGACACTGTCAGTCAATGTCAAATTCGATGTTAGCAGGTTAGGATTTGCGTCAGTATGTGTCAAAACTGACGCAAAACCTAACCTGCTAACATCGAATTTGACATAGACTTACAGTGTCACCAGTGTCAGTTATCAGCCATATATTCAATCAGTTCCAAAGCCGACTAGACCACAAATTCTAATGAACACCCGTATATGTATAGTTGTGCGTGAATATGAACAGAAACTTGATAAATTGAAACAATACACGCGGAGAAATAGCCTCCGTGTATATGGCTTAAAAAAGAAATTCTCCAATTGAGAAGACTGTAATCGACCTGTGTAAAAGCAAAGCTAAAATCGTCGTGTTGAGAGGAAAACACGTCCCGTCAACATCAAATTTCTGAGTTATAGATACCGTAGTATCTTAATGAAAAACAGAAGAAATCTTGCGGGGACCAAGATAGTTGTCAAGAAGGACCTAACGCAAGAAAGGTATGCCCTCATTCAGTATGCATCTGAGCGGTTTGGGTTCAACAATGTGTGGTCTGTGGATGGTGTGATAAACGTCCAATACAGGAATAAAGTAATTTCTGTAACAGATCAAGTTAATTAAAGCAAAAACTTGCCTTGTCCGTTCTCAATTTCTTAATGTTTAGTTCGTTAATGCAATGAAATTATTAATTAAGTTTGAAAACTGAAAGTCAATCCACTAGATATACAAGGGTTATTTTTTTTCAACCTCCGATTCAGTAGGAATAAAAAACAAGAATATACATGAAACATTTATTGAATAGAAAATTGAAGTACATATCTCAGCTACATTTTTATATATACACTTATCACACATTCGCAGTAGCATTTCTATGCCCTTCTTAAAAAGGGTTGCAGTCAGTTCACTCAGCCAACCGTTTACGTTCGTTTTCAGCTTTTATTTTATATTTTCTGCACCATTCTTGCAAAATATTCGTCCCTTTTAAACTGTGCTCATCTGAAGATGAATTTTGGCGGCATTATGCCGTTCGGAGTCTTCAGCCTGAAGAAATCGAATTACGGCGTATTGCGCCTGCCAAGTGAAACTTTCGCGCCGTAAGCCGTAATTCGTCTTCTTCTGGCTAAAGGGATATACTCTCAAGGGCATAATGCAGGAAAAATTCATCGTCAGACGAGCACAGGTTATGGGGAACGACTATTTTGCAAGAATGGTGCAGAAGGATTAAAAAAGAAGCTGGAAACCAACGTGAACGGTTGGCTGAGTGAACTGGCGGCAACCTTCTTTGAAAAGAGCATAGAAAAGCTCGTAACACTGCGTGCTCGAAATGGAGATTATGTAGAAATGTATCTGAGAGGTACACTTACATTTTCTATACAATAAATATTTCATATTCATCCTTGTTTTTTATCCACATGGAATCGAAGGTTGATAAAAAGATAACCCTCGTATTTGGTTGAAAAATTTAAATCTTTTTTCTAATTTTTTTGCTAACTTTTTAACAATTAAGTTAGAATCATTACTCTATGATATTACTTTTGTCTTAATATACCAATTCGTCTAATATTAATAACTGTTGTTACACGCCTACATATGCATGTATAGATTGTACGGGTGCTGAATAGGAACGCAACTGGCTTTATTTAAGAATGTTTATGTGCAGCTGCAATTAGCAAAATACTAATATTTACTTTGTTAAATTCAAGTTAATTTTTAATTTATGAATATTTGGGAGAGCTTTAACTTTTTATCCCATTTCCATTTTAAATTTTTCTTGCCAACTGCAGAAAATGTGTTGTATAAATCCAAGTTATACTTGGTTCGATTCCTAAAAAGCGTTGTTGTATATATTATAATTTAATTTTATCTGTACTGAATTTAAATTTGGTCATAAAAATATTCAATCGTTGATTTGTAGCTTAAGAGCTAGATATAAGAGATCATGTAACCCTTGACGAGTATGTCTTCGCAGTCAGCGAGACGTGTTTAAAAGACGATATATTAGATACAAATGTCGATATTTTAGCATATAAAATAATTGGAAATGATATTAATAAAAAAAAGGAGGGGGAGTAGCGTTCTATATCTTAAACTGTTTTGATGTTACTGTTATACCAACATCTGCATTAATCGAACAGCTGTGGATCAGACTTAAAATCAATAAGAAGCAATATATTTTTGGAGTAGGTAGTCTACTACAAGCCGCCTGATATGAATTAATTGTAACTAGCAACCCAGTGAGACAAATGTCTCATTTAAAAAAACAAAAAAGACCGTTTTTCAAATAGAACACGTAAATAAAAACTGTACCCAGACCTGGAAGGTGTCAAAGTGGTTGCCTAACCGATCGACGTTTTAAGGCGCAGAGGGTCGCAGCTTCGTTTGGCTGCTGAAACATTTTTATTTAATACGCGTTCTATTTGAAAAACGGTCTTTTTGTGATTTCTCGAAAACCAAAAGTGTCACGTGACTGAAATTCGGTTCCTGAGCTGACATGACCATTTCAAACATATAACTTTAATAACTTTTTTCTCTATCTCTTACGGTTTGGCTGCTGAAACAGCATCCCGGACGGACGGACGGACAGACAAGTCTATTAGATAAAAAATAATTTCTTAGAAGTATTTGATAACACTATTTCTGATTTAATAGGAGATTGTGATGAATTATATTGTACTGGTGATTTTGATATTGCTATGTTTGAGGTAGCCGACAGAAAAACTATAGCTTTGAATTTGTTACTTGAAAGTTATAATTTAAAATAGATTATTAACACGCCTACAAGAATTACTTCTACTACTCCTAAGCTTATAGATTATATAGTAATTCCATCTAATAAATATGTACTAGAGTGTGGCGCTTCTGTATTTGAATCAACAGACCATGAACTTGCGTACTGCATTTGAAATTGTAACAGGGGGGTGTAAATATAAAAATATCCGATCATATAAACCCTTCGATGAGGCCGATTTACTTGGAGATTTAGCGCATTTGCCTTTATCTGAGTTAATTGAAATGAGCAGTGTTAATGACAAAGTTGATCATCTTACAAATCATATTAATAGTCTCTTTGATACAGAGTCGCCTTATACTTTTTGCCGTTTTACAAAAAAACCTGCTCCATGGATCACTCCAAACATTAAATTAATGAGGAATTTCTGGAATAAAAATCTAAAAAAAATTTAAACTTACTAAAAATCAGTCTCATGGGAATTACTATAAACAACTTAGGAATTATACAACTCAAGCTATCAGAAATGAAAAAAAGCATTTTTAGAACATGAGTTACAAACTACAGATAGTGAAGTTCTTTAGCAAAAGCTCACAACACAACTCTAAACCTAATGCAGAGATGTCGCCGTCTCTGAAAAATGCTGAAAAATTAAGTAATTTTTTTATCAATTCAGTACCTAATGTGATTAATGATTCCCGCCCTAGCGTGAATCTCTAGAAACATAATAAATTATTTGATCACAATATTCTGTTTAATTTTAGCACAGTTAACGAAGACCAGGTCTTAAAAATAATAAATACAATCAAAACCAATGCATCTGGTGCAGATAGTGTAAACATTAATATGATTAAATTATGCCTGTAATAATTATATTCTACCCTATATTTGTCATACTTATTATGAATGTTTGTTTAATTAATGCTGTATTCCCTAATCTTTGGAAATTAGCTTTAGTAGCTCTTGTTCCGAAAATTAATAATCCTGAAGAATTTAAGCATTTCCGTCCTATCAGTATTCTACCAGTATTTTAAAAGATTTTAAAAAAAGTAATGGTATTGCAAATCAGAACCTACTTAGAGAAATTCCGTATATTACTTGATACTCAATCGGGATTTCGTTCGTGGTGTAGTAGTTCTGCTCTTTTGAATATTATTGACCATATCCTGTCAGCCTATCATCGAAATAAATTGACCCTTCTTGTTCTACTTGAATACAATAAGTCGTTTGACACACTTAATAATGAAACTTTAATCGCAGTTCTGAATTATATCGGTTTCAGTGCTGCTCCACTGGCTTTCCTTAAAGATAGTTTGAATAATAGAAAGCAAATTGTTCAACTTGACCACCATTATTCCTCTTCTCTGCGATTGAAATCAGGAGTACCCCAGGGTTCCATATTGGGTCCTTTACTATATACCATATACACAGCTATTTTCGCTAAACAGTTAAAATTTTGTTCATCTCATGAATGCGCAGATGACATTCACATATATTTATCCTTCAAGTATGAAGACCTTGTCCTAGCTTGTTCTCAAATTAATAATGATCTAAAGACTCTGATAGAAACATCTAAAAATCATTCTTTAGAAATTAATGCCTCGAAAACTCAAGTAATTTTATTTGGACCGCCTCACCTTAGGCGAGCTGTATTTTCACATGTCTCTGTTGTTGTTGTAGGCAACCAGTCTGATGCTGTGGTTGATGTCATTAATAATTTGATCTTGACTGTTGATAAGGATCTTAATTTTTCGGAACATGTACAAATTATTTAAAAAAAAATATGGCTCACTTAAAGCTTTGTTATCCATATAGACACTTTCCATCAACTAAGATTAAAGCTTTGCTGCATGATTCACTCGTGCTTTCCCATTTGAGTTACTGTGATGTGGTATTTGGGCTTTACTTGAGCGTTGTGGATATAAATAATTTACAACAAGCGCAACGATCTTGTCTGCGTTACAGCTTTGGGGTAAGAATGTTATAATAGTGTGTCACATAAGCCCAAAAATGCGAGCTGGTTGTCGCACACAATAGAAGACTGCTTCATGCAGCTTATATGTTCATGAAGATATATTGTGGGAGATGTCCTGCCTATTTGTATTCAAAAATTGATTTTGTGTCTTCTTCTTCTTCCTTTTATTATAGGCCAGTGGCCTGTTTTAACCACAAAGTGGTTCTATGAGCTCTCTTTACCCTTAGTCCGGGTAGGTGGCTAGCCTTGCCCGTCAAAACTGAGGAAGAGTTCCCTTGTTAGGGGTTAAAGACTACCGCAGGTTTGTCTGTTTCACTTAATGTTAATATCTGTATGAATCTTCGCCCTATATCTCTTGTTACCTTACCTTCCCATAGAACTGAGCAATATAAATCTTGTTGCACTTATCAAATGTCCAAAGTATTTAACTCGGTCAAACATGAATACTTTCTATTAAGCTTTGTGGAATTCACGAGAAAATATGGAATGCATCTCCTTTCTCTGCAAAACATAAGTTGACTCCTTATTCTATTTTCGCCAGTCTGCCGAGATAACATATTCGCAATTTTTTTTAGTCGTTGCAATTTTTATGTTTAGCGATACTGCGGTAACACACGAAACTCCTTAGGCTGTAAGCTATATAATAACATTTACTTTGCCTAAGTTTGGGTGGTAGAGCAGCGTTTGCTAAACCTCGCCTTGTGACTCATTTCTGTAAATAGATGCAAAATGAATAGTCATTATTATTATTATTATGCACGTTACATTTACTTGTTTCACCAATAAAAGTTGCATAAGTTTAACAGATACCTGCGGTTGCCACGTTCAGCTGATAGTAAAGTCGGTACGGCAAAAATTTCGTTAGTACAGTGGCCGTTCTCTGTAACTAACAGAATGTAAACACAAAATAGTGTTGCTATTTATTTGATGCTTTTAAGGCTGGTGTTCGATATCTCCGCTCGTTGGGAATATTTGTGTTTGGGATCTCTTCCTAAGGTTGGCTTTAAGTTGGTTGCGTTCCTCTATTTCTCGAACTGGTGAGTAAACACAGCTTCAGAAGAGTTCTTGCCACCGAAAATCGGCTCGATAACGAAGTGGAGTTAATTTGCCCCCCAAAATCAGATCCACAAAGGAACAGGGGTTGTTTGTCACCGAAACTCGGATCTAAAATATGTCGGATACAGTTTTAGATACTTTGGAATAGTTTCTATACTCTGGGAGTCTTCTTGGGCTGGTTTATGGACCCAAATTCTCAGGCTTTTTTCAGCTCGGAATGGCTACTGGTCTGTGTTTGTCTTCTTGGAGTGAGCCGTCGACTCAAGTGAGCAGTATTAGGATCCAAGGTGGTTCCTGTACTCTAGGAGTATTCTCGTGATAAAGCAGTGCTGCAAAAACTCTTCTGGCTGAAGCTCGCTTCGCGGAATGATGCGGAGTTCCAAGTTCCCTAGTCTGGATCTTCTTCGTCGGATGGAGCTCGACTCACATTTACTTTCACACTCGTTCGAAGATCCTACTTGGAAATTCTTCTGTGCGAGAGGGAGGGGAAGGTGGGGCTGTGCTATTTCTGTTTGAATCACGTACACGCGCATGGCTGGGCTCACTGTGTGTCACGAAGTGTACACGCGGCAAGCGCGTATTGAGACAGAATGACGACTTGCAAATTGCACATGGTATTGTTAACATTCAGATATATAACTTAGATTTGCGCAAATGTAGAATATTAAAAAGAAGAAGGAAGTACAGCCCACCCTAAACTTCTACACTAAAGTTTTGCATATATGTTTGTGTTTTGACGGCTTGTTTAATGCCCAGGGGCCATCATTTTTGTTTATTATCATGGTTATTTAAATATTAGTATCTTTAAACCATAATAGCTCCTAAATGAAAGAGGGTTTATTTTTATCAAAAATTGTATGAAGTCTATCAAAGTTGATAATACTAGAACACCCTATATTTACAGGGTGATTCTAAAATAAGGAAACATATTCTGCAGAAGCATTTTGAGATCAAAACTAAATAAAAAAGTTCAAATAAAACCGTGTCTAAGTAATTTTAATAAAGTTATCTACATTTCCAAGCAACTTAAACAATTCAGTGTTATTTTCTAGGTTTTATAGTACTTTCAATGTGACCCACATTAACATTTTAAAGCTTAATATCTTACAAAGTGTGCTTTTGCGGACATGGGTTTATTAAAGCTTTGTTATTTATTTTTGTTCACAGACTGCTTCTGCAAAGTGTGACGCATTATTTTAGAAACACCATTTTATTGACACTTTCAAAATTAATTATAATTATTAAACTTCAGGTTTACAAATTAACCAAACAATAAATCTAATTTAAATTAAATGCATTTTAAAATCTTTCTGTAGGCTTCTTTAAATTCATTTTATTTATATTGTTCGTCGCTCATTATTCTGAGAATTGAATTTCAATTTGACTCACTTTGCTTTGTCTCTTGTAGTGTCGTGTCTGCAATTTTTTCTGTCTTGAAATGCCCCCTGGACTGCACCTGATTCTGCTACTGCTGTGACAACGTTTTCCAAATTTATCGATAGTTCTTCCACTGTATTATCACGCACTGATAATTACTTTTAACATCTTTTTAACTATATTATACCTAGAGTTTATCTATTTTTCAAATAATTCTGGAAAATTATTTTTATATGTCACAATTTCCAATACTTTTCTCCCCGCCTTTCTCATATCATAAAACATAAACAATTCCTTTTACTTCTCTTAGCACTCTTTTTGGAAGTCAATTTTATTAATTATTAAAAAAATCAAATTAGTTAAAGATCTTGACAAAAGTTATTTTTAGGTTATAAATATTTATCTAACATTTCATAAACATTTTTAAAACTTTCCAGAATTGTAAATAACCATCACATTAACAAAATTTTGTTATACCTCAGTACTTTGTAACATTCTGCAATGTATGTCATATGAACAGTAATTGATTTTTAACAATTCAAACCACTTGCATAATTTAGAGTTGTTATACCAATCTTGACCAGTTTTAAAGTGATTCAACCTTTTTAAAATATATTCTTTTTTACCATTTTTATATTATAGCAATATAGATTTAAAATTATTACAATCAATTTGATAGACTAAATCTGATTGCATGTTGATTGATGTTTTGTCTTTGAGGTTTGAGTATATTTGCTTCCCTATTGTATTGTAATTTTTGTAAGCAGTATTGGTGTTATATTTCTTTGATTTATCTTTCTATCTTTCTGAAATACTAGGTATGTAAGGTATTGATATATATATATATATATATGTTTTGAGTTATAGTCTGGAATATATAAGTTAGAACCAAAGTAGTTTGGTTGTAAGTTGTAAAAGTTATTTTGTTTGTTTTTTATTATTTTTAATCGAAATTTGATTTGCTTATTAATGAATTTTAGTGGATAATTGTTATTTATAAGGATATTAGTTATTAATTTTAAATTTTGCTTATGAAATTGTGTGGACGAAAGTTTAATTGCTCGGTCTACTAAACTATTTATGACACTTTTTTGTATTTTAAATTAGTAATAAAATTAAAATTCAGATATCTGTTTGATTTTATGTTTTTTCTGTACCAGTTGGTATGTATTTTTCCGTTAGGCTGTCTACAGTGTGTTTCACTTTACATGGAAGCACCCCTGTATTTTTTTTTGTTTTTGTATGAATCGATTTGAATTTTTTACTAGTTGTACAACTCACCGACGTTTTTAGCCTGGCCTACTACGATCAAGAACATGGATCGTATTGTCAATATTTTGCATCGCGTTAGAGTTACAGAAAAAAGTTATTAAGAAAAGTTGTTTAGAATCAAAAGAGTACCCCAAATACCGATTTTCGTTTAATAATTCGAATTTTTAATTTTTATCCATAAATTTGTCAAAGTCCCAATTTTCAACTTTTAATTTGGTATTAAATGGTGCCATGGAGAAACAACATTTTTATTATTGTTGCAAACGTCATTAGGTCTTAATAATGGCTGAATTACGTTTAACTGTAGCTGAGAAAGTAGAAATAATTGGAATTAATGGTGAAAATGCAAGATCCAATAGAGAAGTAGCTAGAATATTTAATGGAAGGCATCCAGGGCGTGCACCTATTTATCCAGGAACTGTTTCAAAAATGAATCAACTTTTTAATTTAACTGGAAATGTTGTTAAGCCCATACCAAGAAGAATAGTTCGAGAGCATCCCTCGGAGGAAATGATTTTGGCGGTTTATGACGCTAATCCTCCTGAGATATGGCCTTAAATGTAACTATTGCACTATCGAAAATTTTCCGCTGCTTGCATCTTCAGAAACTAAGTGCCAGGAAAAATAGGTGCACGCCCTGGATGCCTTCCATTAAATATTCTAGCTACTTCTCTATTGGATCTTGCATTTTCACCATTAATTCCAATTATTTCTACTTTCTCAGCTACAGTTAAACGTAATTCAGCCATTATTAAGACCTAATGACGTTAGCAACAATAATAAAAATGTTGTTTCTCCATGGCACCATTTAATACCAAATTCAAAGTTGAAAATTGGGACTGACAAATTTATAGATAAAAATTAAAAATTCGAATTATTAAACGAAAATCGGTATTTGGGGTATTCTTTTGATTCTAAACAACTTTTCTTAATAACTTTTTTCTGTAACTCTAACGCGATGCAAAATATTATCAATACGACCCACGTTCTTGATCGTAGTAGGCAAGGCTAAAAACGTCATTTGCGCTCAAGGACATGAATAGATGCCTCTTGGTGAGTTGTATAGCTGGTAGAAAATTCAAATCGATTTATAAAAAAACAAAGAAAATACAGGGGTGCTTCCATGTAAAGTGAAACACACTGTATATAAAATTAGATCTAAAATGTATTGAATGTGTTGTGTTTTCATTTTCAATGGTGAATTTGAGTCGTGAATGTATATTATTAAAGGTTTTGAAAAAAATAATTATTAACTGGATCTGTTGCCATGATTATGTAGTCGACATATCTTTGATAAAGAGAATAGTTAGGATTCTATTTTAATATTTCAGTCTCTACATCTTTTAAAACTAGATTGGCAATTGTGGAAGATATCGGTGAATCCATGACACATCCAAAAGTTTGTGAATAGATTTCATTATTGACAGAAAAATAAGTAGTTTCTAGTACGAATTCCACTGCTTTAATGAACTCATCCATGGGTATGTTAGTATGTTCTTTAATTTTTTGCCAATTATTCTTTATTGTTTGTATTGCTAGATCTATTGGTATTGGTGTATAGTGACACTACATCCAGTAAGAATAAACAGCGGTATTTATTTAATGTTGTATTGTCAATTTTGTTTTTAAATTCCCACGACTCTTGGCCACTAAATTTGTTTTTTGGAGTTATTTTAGTTAAAATATCAGATAAATATTTACACAAGTTGTATGTAGGACTCTGTATGAAGCAACAATTGGTCGTAATCCTATGCCTTCTTTGTGTAATTTTGGTAGTCCATATAGTTTAGGTGGATTTCTATTATGAGAGATAATTTTTTTATAAGTATAATTGTCTATGTAATTATGTTCGAGTACGTGTTTTGCCATTTCGATATTTTTTTTGTGTTGACGGTGTTATATCTTTTGTTTCTTTTTTATAGGTGTTGGTGTCTGTTAATAAATTATTAATTTTGTTGGTATATTCTAATTTAGTTAAGATGACTGTTTTTTGGGTTTTATCAGCAGTAGTTATAATCAAATCTTGGTTGTTTTTAAGGAAAGTTTTACCTTCTGCAATTTTTTTAGTTAATTCATTGTTATACTATAGTTGTTCGAAAGTAAATTTTAAATTACTATTGTTTTTGTGATTTGTTAGGATGTTGCATATGTTAGCCCGTAGTGAGTTTTGATTTTGTAGTGTTCAAATGTAATTCCTTGTTCGGTGCTGGCAATTATATTTTCAAAAGGTGGTTTGTCATTAGGAAAGTAATAAAATTTTGGTCCTAGTTTTAAAACTTCGTTGATGTTTTGTGGAGTTTTAGTGTTGGTTAAATTTATTTCAAAATTATTTAGATTAAGGTGTTGTGGTACGTCAGTGTATCATCGTTGTAATCATCGACATATAGAAAGAGACCGCATATGACGTGAGAACGCTCTGTCCTTGTTGACGCTCAGTAGCGTACGGCACGACGTAAGGTACTATATTTATACGAGCAAGCTTATCCGCCATTTTGAGGTACTAAAAGTGGCGGCAAATTCAAATTCTAGTTACTTTCCAAATAGCATACAGTAAGTCGAAAAAACAACGATCATGTCATTTAATTTAATGTGTCTTGAAAAAGATTGGTTTTTAAACAAATAACAAGAAAGCAGAAAAAATCGAAACGAAAACACTGTTAACTAACACGCACGTGGTTCAAACCATGGTGTAAAGAATACAGGGTGTAACGTTCCGCAGAATGTGGGCGGACCTCAAATTCAACCAATAGGACATGGTCCGACAAATGGCACGATTGGTAGTACTGAAGTGTATTGTTGAACTCAATAGAACTGACAGATACAGTTGACAGCACAGAACAACACCTATACACTGTATAGATTTAAATAACCACACTTGGATGAAGACTGTAATTATAATTAGCATCGTAATGGAATGCACCAAGATTTAAATCAGCATGCATTGTTCGTCTGGATCGAGCAGTACGTACTCCAACGGTTTCTAGTCTTGCTTGGTTGACAGACGACAGAATGCACGGTTAATGGGTTAATGGTCAGCGCAGCCAACGGCTTGGCGCTAAAATCCCTGTGACACAAAATCTAGTAGGATAAGCTTGCCTGGTTAATAAATCACTCTAGCACGACGGCCCTGTCGCTGTGACGTCATTTTCTGTCGGCCAATAGGAGGCCGGCAGGAAAAGGAAAGATAGTTCTTAAAGTGTTCTCTTTCTCTTTCTAACACAAAGAGTTGCGCATTCGTCCATTAGCGGTCCATTTCTATATGTCGATGGTTGTAATTAGTTTTGGAAGTTAAAAAAGATATAAACAGTTGATAATAATGGTTGATATGGTTAACCTACGTGCACTGTTTAAAGTTATCGCACTGGCTAATATTTTACAGGTAATTTAATATGTAAAACCTTTTTGGAAACCATCTTGGTAAGCTTGAAAATTAATGAATAGTTCACCTAATCTAACTGTTAACTCTTATATTTTAGTTTAAAATGTAATTTCTACCTATTCTGAAGAAGCCACTTAAAATGGCGAAACGTAAATAACTTGTTAATAATTAACATTTGACTTTTGAACCAAGAGGAACAACAACATTTATCCATTTTAATTAAACATTTTGGCTAACAATCTCCTACAGAAGTTTTATTTTTCAGCATCAGCCAAACATCCCTTACTAAGTAAAAACAAACAAATAATGATTGAATTGAAATGACTATACCACTCACAACGTATAAAATCCCTATAACGACTAAGCATTGATAAGTGAAAACACCGCAGGATTGTCGTTTTTGCCTTTTCAACTTTGCAGTTAACTGTCACTGCCCGTGTTACGGCCTTTTCAACTTTTAAAAAAAATTCAGGATACGCATGGAAATCGATTGTGATTTGCGTGTTCATGGTATACTTTCGTTTACAAACTCAACGGCGGGTTGCTTTGTAGAAACAGCACATGGTGTTCCTAAGCAACCAGTTTGGAGAGAAAGCAAAAGTTTTTGATAATTCACAGTCGTCTCGTGGTATTATTGCTGATAATCGCAGTTGATTTATCATTCAGAATTATAAGGAAACCGATTCAGTATCGAAATTATATTAATTATAATAGAGTTTGTTTATGCAGAAGAAAAATCTTATATAAAGAAGCTAGAACTACTTTACTAGGATATTAACTCTCTGAGATGAGTTCCATGACTTTTTAGTGCACAAATAAATAAGGAAGAGCGCGATAGCAATATCTGATGAAACGCTATCCGCTTAGAAGTGCAACTCTTTGAAAGAGATGTCGCTACTTACTAGCTTTTAATTTGTAAGCATTTTCCAGGTGCTTAAATTCTTTTTAATATAATTGCAAGAGGTCGCGCAGGAAGTCGCTTTAGCTTCAAAGGTGATAATTTGACGTCTTTGTGTTACCGAAGTTCAAAGAAAGAGGTCGCGACTGCAGACGCTCATGGCTTTGTATTAAAAATTATTGTCCGGGCCGTAGGCGAGAAAAGCATCCAGGATTTATCCTCATTTTTACTGGCGGGTTTATCGCTGCAAACGTAGCAAACTCGAGATTTCATATTCGGTGGGACATTTGTAACAGCAAAACCTTTTATCGGAATACACAGTGACCGCCGTACAGTCCAGCGAGCAAGCATAAAGCGTTCCAAAACCCAGCATTCGTTCCCAATCTTCGGCCGTTCGGATTCGACAAACGTTTCATCTTGTTCCTAAAACTGTTTCTGGGCGAGTTCAGGCCTCCGCAATAATTTGGTAGTATAATAAGGTATTTCAGGCAGAGACTTGTTGTTTACACGCCCTGAGAATCTCTTGCGCGCGAGGTGCAGGAAAGACAGCCGAAGAGAAATGTGCAAGAACCGGATTTGGAAGTGATAACGTATCAGTGATCGGGTCACGCTTTCCGACAAACCGGGTCAGCGGTCATCGGAACCCGACGCCCCCGACGCTATGCGTATAAATGTTTATGTTATTTGTACTAGCTTTCAGCCCATCCACGTTTATGCTTTATTGCTCTCCTTGTATCAGCAACAAGATGCGCGCTAGGAGTATTGGCAACAAGATGCCTCGGTTTTATTTGCGGCCGAAGAATCGGAGACATCACAGTCTGGAAGCCTAGGTCGTGATCATGCGTCTCGTGAATAATCAGAGACTTTCCAGAATAGGATTATTAAATTAACTGCGGACCTCGATTTATTGTGCCCCTATATCGATTCCCTGATGTATCGTATCTTTCCCCAAATATCGTTTCCCCCTGTCAGTCGTTCAGAATTTCTTGGCTTCTCTCAAAATTTACTTCGATTGTTCGGCTTCTAGATTTATGTAATAACGAAGGGGAAGTGGGAAAGGGCGACTAAATTTATCACTTTTGTTAATATTAAAATACACAGTTGCTTTTTATCACGTAATGAAGACCTCAGCAATATCGTATTATACAGGACGGCTCTGCCGTCTATCCAATAAATTATGCTGTAGGAATCAAATTGTATTGTGAAAAACATCGTTTCTAATAAAGAACGGAAGGAATTACTTGATTTATTTTAATGTTAGACTTCACTCCGATAGACGCCTACTAAAAGGACGATTACATTCAAAACTAAATATAAATATTATTTCTATTCTAACTATATTTCGATTTAAAAAATATAAAATCCTTTGGCCTCTACTGAAGTTTATGAACTTCATATTTTGATACTTAACAAGACTTTAAAAGTGATTTAAAAATTCGAATGGAAAAATCTTACCGCACGCATTAAACAGTGTAATGATTGTCGACGAAATGACAATTAGTTGGTATGCACTTAATTTAAGAGTGGAAGGTTTATGAACAAAAAATAAAATATATATTACGAAGAAGAGAAGACAGACTGAGTCAACAGCCACCAAACCCAATTGGAAACAAGCAGACGTACGTTTGATATATCTAGGGAGTATTCTGACACAAGGAAGTTACACGAAAGCAGTTATAGAAGCGATGTAGAGCAAATACATGCTACTATGCATTTCAACATGTTTTGAAACCACTCAATCTATTCAGACCAGCAAAGCTGAAAATACTATATAAGACGATAATAAGATAAATAGTCTCTAAATATTCTGAGACATGGGGCTACGAGCAGAACATAAAAATAGACTGCTCACCCTTGAAGGAAAGTTGTTGCGAAACAAAAGTGTAGATAGAGGAAACTAGTAGAGTGTTGTAAAGCGGGTTGAAACCATTTAAACAGCTATAGTGCCAGGGATATAGAAGCAGAGAGAATAATAGACGCAGGTAATGTGTTTCGTAGCCGAGAAGGTGATTTAAAACGATTAGTATACACTTAACCAATGTAAAGTGCAACATTGAAGTAACGAGTGACCACGAGCTCGGAGATTGCTCCGATTGATGTGATTGAGAACACTTTAGAAAACTTAAGTGTATTGTTTCTAATTGAACATGCCATTTTTCTAAATAAACTTAAGTATAAAAACGAGGAGAGCTAGCTGAGGTTGCAGTGTCTTGGCAACGTGCTGCGCTCCCCTGTAACTACAACTAAAAGTAACAATAGTGGCGCGGACCTTTGTTCATACTGTTGTGACAACGTTCAGCTACCTAGAAGTAATGAACCCCATAGGAAACCTTTTCTTAATGACGGGGGTGTAATACTATTACTAAAGGAAATTTGAATTTGTCTTGGTCGGCGAGATAAGTACTACGGAAAACATTACCTTTAAAATAGCTCGATCGTGCTTGATTAGTCGCCTTGGGAGTAGCTATGAACTGGCTACCTGCTTCAGACTCGTTGCTGGAGCAGTAATTTTGCCTGTTAACGTCGATGACCAGGAAGAGCCTCCTATCCGTGAGTTGTAACTTTAGTTACTGTCATGCCTAGGCTTAGAATGTGTTTATCAGGCGGCGATTAGCGTAATTGTAGAGAGCATTTCTAGGCATAAAATTTGCTTTTAAAAGGCATAGTTCTGAAGCTCTGGCCTGGTGAGATGCAAGAGAAATGGAATATTTCCTAGCACTAAAAACGACGGCCTATTAATTTTGCAAGGCCTAACCTTCTGAACAGTACTCGCATTCAAGACGGGTTCTAGAGGTATTATCTGCTATCGAAGGTGGCATCCTAGAGACTACAATAAGGGTTCGTTTTGAGGGTATTTTCCGGTACCAAAAGCGGCGCCCATGTTGGTATTTAATGCTTTGGAAAGTATCCTTGGCAAGTCAGTGGGCTCAAGTGGGTACACTTGCTAGGAGAGAAACGGAGCTTCGGTGTAGGCTCTGGTGGACAATTCTTTTGTATGATCAAGTGGACCTGGTGAAAGCTTAGAGTTCAATGGGGAAGCCTTCTCTGGCTGCAGGTACTTCAGTCTAAGCCCCAAGGAGTTCGGGAGCTGTTGGCTCCTCCAGGTGGAGCTGCGCTCTACTGTGTTCAACAAGCCGACCACCATCCTTTTATACCTGGCTGGTCCTCTATCATTTGAAAATTCGCCTGGGGAAATTCAGGTAGGGATACGTCGAGGATAGTTGTTATCGAACTCGCCTTTGCTCGGCAGTTGTCCTTATCACCAAGTCGCCACAAGCTAGAAGCCCGGCGTCAAGTATGTCTTAAGTTGGCGGCGTTAAAATTATAGCAGGTTATTTAGTTTTAAATTTAGTTTATATAAGCGCAAACGTAACAACAATAACTTAAATTATAGAATAGGATACCCATACGCAATCCATGCCTACAATTATAACGATGCTTGTAAAACATTTTGTAAAGTCAATCAAAGCAAAAATAGCAATAAGTATCGTATAACAACAGGAAGACGTCTGGAAGCGAAGGAACGCTACTGGAAATCTTGAAAGAAGGGGGAAAGGAACTAATAATAAACAAAGTAAAGTGTAATTTATAATGAACATCTTAAATACGAGTATAGTGGTAGTAGTAGTAGTAGTATTTATTCATCATAATATATACCGTGGTGCTTAGATATGTCACAATTCTTGTTAAAATATAAACATATAAAATATTAAAAATACAATGCATTTACAGAAATAGTCATCTACAGAAAAATACAGTAACAACAATGTACTATAGTCAATAAAGCAAGATAGTCTTAATTTTTAACAAATCTGAAATCAAAAAGTTCATACTAAACGTTGGCCTGAAGATGTTTTTTAAGCTTAACTTTGAAGAGTTTTGTTGGGGCATTTTTGAGAGTACTAGGTAGGGAATTAAATAATCCTATTCAGAAATTGTTTCGTTTAGTGGATGTTAATCTCTGCTTCGCAACCTGTATATCGCCTCGACTGCGGGTGTCGTAACCCATAGGCATCACCGTTTTTTGTATAATCACCATAATGTTCTTTTATGTGTAATAGATTACAATATAGTATTGCTGATGGTAGTGTTAATATGTTATATTTTTTGAACAATGGTTTACAACTGTCTAACTGACTCGCTCCCGCCAACGCTCTCAAAGCTCTTTTTTGTACAACGCAATTTTTTTTATATGTGTAGAGGTACCCCAGTTTATCAGACCGTACGTCATGACACTATGAAGTAATGCGTGGTATGCAATAATGGCAGCATCTAAGATTACTCGATTTTTTATTTGTCTAATCGTTTTAGATAACTTAATTAAAAGATTGTCAACATGTGCTTGCCAAGTTAGTCGGTTATCCAAGGTAAGGCCTAAAAATTTTACTGTTTTACAGATATTTTGTTTATTTGAAAACAGTGCAGTGGTAGTTTTATTTTAGTTTAAACAAAGCTTATTTGCCTGGAACCAATCTGAGGCTTGGTTGATAATGTTGGTTTGTAATTGAGTGACAAGCGTTTCATCTTCTATGTGATTTGCAAAGGTCGTATCGTCTGCAAATAAAGTTGGGACAACTGGGATGGCATTAGGCAAGTCGTTAACATAAATTAAAAGTAGCAACGGTCCCAATACACTTCCTTGTGGGGCACCATGTTGAATTGAAGACATCTGGCTATACTGACCTTTGCAAAATACACATTGAGATCTGTCAGATAAGTAGAACGACATTAGTTTTAGAGTTACTCCCCTGCAACCATAGATAATACTCCAGTTTATCGAGTAAAAAGCTTTTTGAGACACAGTTGAACGCCGGCGCCGTGCTTAAATCAAGAAATAGTGCAAAGAAATATTTTTTATTTTCTAATGATTTTGTCATATACCTAATTAATGAGATTCAGTACGGCACCCGACGTGTACCTTCCTTTTCTGAACCCAAACTGTCTGTCCGTAAAAATATTGCTGGTTTCAAAGAAATTTAGAATTCGAACTGCAATAATTTTTGCTCAAAATGGGGAGAAGTGCAATGGGTCTATAATTTGATCTATCATCAATTTCACCCGATTTATATAAAGGTATAATTTTGGCTTGTTTCAATTTATTAGGAAATATGCCCGTGTTTAATATGATGTTTGCAATATAAGCTATCGGGGCAGATAAACAAAATATTTTCTTTGTACATACAAACCGACTGATTACATAGGGCTAGTGATTTTGTCCCTTTTAATGCCTTTATAATATTTTGTACCTGGGATTCCTCAACAGTATATAAGAAGAGTGATTGTTCATTGTTTATCGGTAATTTCTTTAGATAAACGCTGTGTGTGTACTTTGATGGGGGAATATTTGATAGTAAATCGTCGGCTACATGCACAAAGTAGCAGTTGTGAGATTCTGGGGAAATCACACTTAACGCTCCATTGCTATTGTTATTGTTTACACCTTTTTTATTATTCTCCATTATGTTCTTTGTTTATTATTAGACTCCAAAATTTCTTTGCTGATTTTTTCTTTTTTTAATTTTAAGATTTTTTGTTCATAGTCGTATTTTTTTTTAATTTAAATTCAGCCGATAGGAGATCATTATTTTGCAAATTCAATTTCAAAATGTTTCCAAGACGATTTATTTCTTCCCTGGTCGAAACTATTTCTGGGTTGGTAAATATAGAGGAATTTTTACATTTGCTATTTGTATTTATTTTATCGGGAGGAAAAGATAAATCATGATAATATGAAAAAAACTTGATAAAAAGCATTAACTGCGCAGTTTGGGTCAGACTCACTATATAATTCTACCCAAACTTCAGATAAGTGGTAATTTGAAAATTTGCTTCTATTTCTAGAACTTTTATTTGGTACGGTTTTGCAAACAGAGATCGCCCGTTTTTTAATAGTGTTAAATCTAATTATTTGAAATTTATGATCAGATAAGTGAAATTCAGCCACAGTTGCAAGTTGTGTTTAAAAATTTGTGAAGATGTTGATACACGACTTGGATTTTTTTTGTACTCTAGTAAAGTCGGTGATATTTTTTGTAATCCAAATGAATGGAATATGTTAGTAATTTCGATGCTTTGCTTAGACTTAACTGTAAGATTTATATTAAAATCGCCACTAAACACTAGTATACTATTTTTAAAATTTTTAGATATTAAGTCAAGAGCACCAGAAAGATTATTTTTAAAGATATCAATATTACCACTTGGAGAACAATATATAAAGCCACCGCAACACAGTTCAAATCTGCTAGTTTAATGCATGCAAAATGTTTTTCACTGTTAAATTCATTAACGAAATTTATTGATGTAAAAACGTGATCAGATTTAGTAAAAATACATACTCCTTCATATTCACTCTCCAATCGGCAGTAACAAGAAGCTAGATTGCAGTTATTTGGTGTATGTAAATGTTTTTCTCCATTCTTAAGCCAATGTTCACTAATCATCACCACGTCAAAATACAGCTCAGTTAAGATGGATTCAAGATAATTGTGTTTGTTCCTAATACACTGAATATTTGCATGGAAAATAGTAATACTGGTATTACTGTTGTTTTTATTACAAAAGGGACGCACTGAATGTTCGTCAATGATAGAAGATACTTGCTCTTCTGGGCACGTATTAAAAATTTCGTTTTAGTGAGTAGTATTTGCCATGGCTTTTCCTGGATTGTTGTAGGGTTATTAGATGTTAGGAGGAGACAAATGATTTGTAAGTTGCCAGGTCCGCCGATGCAGTAGAAGATTCTATGCCATACGCTTCAAAGTACTTCATGAATAATTTTTTAAGCGACTTCACGTCAACCGGAAGGCCCTCAGAAGCCAAAAACACCCTTAGAGAAGCATTTGTGAAGCCATCATGACAAACTGATTCCGGTTGTTCATGTAGATAGGATATGTACAACCTGACGGCATTTATTATTGCTGGCAGACGAGCCAAAAGGTACCAGTCTTCATGGGCGGCAGATTGCACTGTCAGTTTCACCCTAGGCGGAGTCATTGCATGTATTGTGAGATTTGTTTTCTGGATGCCTGCACTCACAAATTTTATGGGTTGATTTTCATTAAAGGTGTGTTGTTTGCCAGCTGCTATAGCCTCTCCATCAGAACGAAGCATTTTCTGTATGTTTTAATAGGGGGTAGCATCTTATAAAGTCCGACACTCCTAACTTTTCTTTAATATAATGTACTACGTGGTTACTGCTATAATACAATCCCATACTGCCATTGCCTACTTTTGCCTACTTTTTCATCTTGAGTAAGTAAAGTTAAATTCGGCACTGGTTTTGGGCCACTAAAACTATAAGATGGTTCTGTTGTTTGGGTGCCAACTGACATAGAAGACTTTGATGTTTGAACTGGAGTCGGTTGTAAAGTCGAAGAAGCAACACCTGGAGATTTTAGGGTTTTCAGTCTTATTTGGAACTCCGCAATGTACTCTGATATGTTTGTTAACTTATGTTGTATCCCTTCTATGTTTTTCCTAATTTCACTCAAAGATGGATCGTGTACCTGTACTTTGATTTGGACTTCATTGCTGTTGAAGAAGACTGAGGAGAGATTGAAAAGGTCCTGCTGCTGTTTGGTAGTCTAGCTTATTGAACAGAATGTAAACAAACAAATTTAGAAAACTACAGATATATTTACTTTTTAAAGAATTGAAGAAAATCTCCTCAAAAATTCATTCCAATAGGGTGTAATATTTGACCGAATTTTCGGGTAATGTTAAATTTAAATTTTGAGCCCTTTGAAAAGAGTGCCAGGTAATACGCTGCCCAAGATTACTAATCCTTTATCTAATAGACTTGTCTGTCCGGGACGCTGTTTTGTCTGTTCGGGACGCTGTTTCAGCAGCCAAACCGTAGGAGATAGAGAAAAAAGTTATGAAAGTTATATGTTTGGAATGGTCATGTCAGGTCAGGAACCGAATTTCAGTCACGTGACACTTCCGGTTTTCGAGAAATCACGTGATTTCTCGAAAACCGGAAGTGTCAGTACGCTGTTTCAGCAGCCAAACGGAGCTGCGACCCTCTGCGCCTTACAGGGGCGTGCTGGCAGAACCAATGCAGGCCGGGACTAGAGAGCAGAGCAGGCCAGGCCCAAACCAATTATTGCGTACAGGTGTCCCACCTAAGGGTCCGAGATCTGTAGCGCTTTTTATTAAAAATACATTACACAATAATTCTTGTACGAGGGGTCGTTTTTGTATTCCCGGACTCGGCTGTTTTGAATTTTGATGCAATTTTCGATTATGCTGTTTTTAATCACATATGCCTTGGTAACTTGTGTAGCAATTTACAAAACAATTGCAACATTAGTAATTTTATTATCTGTCAGTTTGTGTCGTCGCGCGTTGTATGTGTATCGAAATGAATAAAATCGAATACCGGGCTGTTATAAAATTCCTAACAAAACAAGGAAAACCTCCAAAAATTATTCTTGAAGAGATGTTGGCTGTATACGGGGATGATTGCCCTTCCAAGTCAAACGTTTGCGAGTGGTCAAAATTGTTTAGACATGGTCGAGAATCACTGGATGATGATCCCCGTCCAGGGCGCCCTGTTGACGTGATCACTTCAGATGTTGTTGAAAAAGCCAAGTGTTTGGTACTTGAGGATGCAAGACTAAAGAAGCGACGATTAGCAGCTTCACTAGGAGTTTTAGAAACCACAGTTTTCAGAATTTTACACGATTACCTTGGGATGACAAAGGTTAGCGCAAGATGGGTCCACGAATGCTTTCGCCATTCCAAATGCGTGTCCGGGTAGAAACCTGTGAACAATTCTTGGCGCATTGTGGAGATGAACCAGATTTAATAAATTATCAATGGACTTGTCACTGGAGATGAAACCTGGGTTCATCATTATGACCCTGAATCGAAACAAGAATCTATGCAGTGGTATGTTAAGGGCTCCAGCCCTCCCAAGAAGTTTAAAGTCACCCCTTCTGCAGGAAAAATCATGCCAACCATTTTTTGGGACTCCCAGGGAATTTTTGTTAATTGATTATATGAAGAAGGGTAGTACGGTAACGGGAGAGTATTATGCAAACTTGATGCATCGCCTTAGAGATGCTATTAAAGTGAAGAGACGCGGAAAACTGACGCAAGATGTCTTGTTCCTCCACGACAATGCATCAGTGCACAAGTCCAGACTTTCAAAAGCTGATGTAGCTGATTGTGGCTTCGAAGAAATTGAACATCTGCCTTATAGTCCAGATTTGGCACCCAGTGACTATTTTTTGTTCCCAAATCTCAAAAGAACACTAAGGGGGACAAAGTTTAGGGACAATGACGAACTTATAGCAGCTAGCGGGGGCCATTTTGCGGAAAAACCAAATAAATATTTTTATACTGGATTAAAGATGTTATTGAAACGGTGTTATACCTGTATTCAAAAGCAGGGGAACTATATTGAAAAATTAAATTTTGTTGTTGCTCTAGTCTTTTGTTTTCATGCCTTGTCCGGGAATATAAAAACGACCCCTCGTAATTATAAAAGTTTCACCTAAGCAACTTCTTCGTCACTTAAAATGATTTCTAATCATATGAGGTGCCCCATTTAATTCTGGGTGGCACCTAACTCAATTTTTTCAAATAAAGCATCCTGTTTATATATTTTTTTAGATTACCTGAACTTTTAAAATATATGATTCAACACTATTTTCGTAAGCTCTACTAAGCTCATGTTCAAATATGCCGTCAATCGTCGGCCCCGTCGCAAAAAGAATTTTTATCTCACGATTGTGAGAAACATATAGTAAGTAAGTAAGTAAGTAAGTAAGTAAGTAAGTAAGTATACATAAGTAAGTATACATAGAGTACAAAAGAGTTTAGAAGTTTCTGAATCATAACTTAACCACTTCCGATTGGACCCATTTTCACGCAACAAAGATTTTTATGCGGAGAATGGTAGCGTCGTATCTGTTTGGTATTTAGATTTTAATCATATTAGTTTAGTTTATTTCATTAGTAATTTTTAATACAAGTAAATAGCTGTACATAAATTTAGTGTAGTTTATAATTCTACCTAACGGTAAATTTACCCATTATTGGTGGAATGTCGAGTTATGGGGCTTACTGTCCCCTCTCCTGCCACCCCTAAGTGTTGGGTCGGTGGCCCATATTGTAAACACAGATGAACTTAAGACGAGTTGGTGAACGGTCGATCAACTGATCCAGTTTTTTTTTTGTTTTGTGTAATCGCTCGTGTTTATCGGTTTGTGCTCCTGGAGTCACAGGTCAATCGACGTGCCACCCCACATGTAGGCCCTCCTGTATGTCCCACGAGGTAAGTCCCTATACGAGCTTCTACTTTGCGTGGGTATTATCGAGTCTTACGCTCTCCGTTTAGTTAGAATTAATTTAGTTATTAATTGTCCTGGAGAGAGATACTGTATCATTAAATGTTTGTTGTGGAAGCTTCTTGAGAAATAAATCAATATCAGATTCTGTTGGTTTCACAAATAAGTTTAACACTTCCCGAGACACTTCTTCCACTTGAACATTTTCTAAAATTGTTTGATTTATCTGTAGGCTGGTGGAAACTGACGTACTAGCACGATGATCACACGAAACACTGGTGATTTCCGTTTCTTGTGTCTCCACCCTAATATCTTCTGTGGTATAGTCAACCTCATTTGCAGTACTGCTCGTAAAACGTTCACTTGGAGTAGAAGTCTGAACAATGCTCAATTTTTCTGTCCCCGAACTGGGTTTATTAATGAAACTGTCTAATTTTACAAACTTTTCGGCTTCCGTTTGCAACATCTTTTTCATTTTATTTAGGTACTGTTGCGGGTAGTAGAATGTGATACCCGACGGCGTGACGCGAATACTGAATGAATTAATACTTGGCAACCCGATAGTGCATAGTGGCCTCATCTCAATCTTATCACGGTAATCATGATAAACACAATATAGAGTTCTATTACATTTAACCCAAACATTCATAACAATAATAAGAATGGTAATTATTTGCTGGCGGCTGGCTCTCTATTACATTACATCATGACTCCTGAGTTTGTGTGTCTTTATTCATAATTGCTTTATTTTCCGGGCTTTCTGGAATTTTCTCAATTTAAGGGCGCAGGCCATCAGATCACTGACGGGCGCAGGCCACCGGGCATTCGCCCGGTGTCCCGGCGGCCCAGCACGCCCCTGGCGCCTTAAAACCTCGATCGGTTAGGCAACCACTTTGACAGCTTCCAGAATGTTCCCATGCGGCGTACCACTTTGACACCTTCCAGGTCTGGGTACAGTTTTTATTTAATACGCGTTATATTTGAAAAACGGTCTTTTTTGTTTTTTTAAATGAGACATTTGTCTCACTGGGTTGCTAGTTTTCATTAATATTCAAGCTAACTGCAAAGCTTAATTTTGGTTCATTTATTGCACTAGGATTGGCTCAGATGCCGGGGTGCGTTACTACTCAGACGTATAAATTCAGGTGTAGATAGTGCTGAAATAAATCGTATAATGTTTCTAGCTAATTACAAAAATTTATTTGTAAGTACATAAAATATTGTAACAAAAATTCTGTCGCAACAATCTGCAACCCTGTGTGCACTGCTGCTCGCTAGATTGCAGGCCCCTGTAAGAATTCGTAATCTGGGCGCAGAAATGAGCGAATAGTAGCTTCATGTACTCAGGTCGGTATCGATAGGTCTGAAACGGGAGCTATTAATGTCGCCAAGAGGGCGTTTTCTTTATTTTCCGAGAGCTGATAAATCCCACGTAATTAGGAGTACTACGGTGCAAGTGACGTGCGTCGTTAGTGTATTAAGCCTGTCAGCAGCTTCTTTGGTACCCATGATTGGGTCACCCAAAATAACTTAAATATGAAATTTTCACCTCAAGTATTAGCCACGCTTTTGTTGCTTGGTTTATAGTACAGTAAAATTGTTGGAGAAAAACCCCGTCACTTTAAAAAAATTGGCCGCGGCGATTCCTCTTGCACAGCGGTTTAGGGTTATTAGACAAGTATAAAACCAAAAAGCCGTGCCCCCACCCCCTGCCAAACAGCCGCCATCTTGAAAACAATTGAATTTGTTTCTCCTCGCGATCCACACAGAAAAAGTCATTGAACAAAAAATGTTGGAAATAAAATTCTACACATTTTTTGTCAGTGCCGCCATATCGAGAAGTTGGTATTGCGAACGGTAGACGGCGAGAAAGTTACCAAAAATCGGTTTCCGCCATTCTAGCTCTTCGGGGGTGCTGTTTTGCCGAAAATTGCGAATGTGAAAGTGGTAGTGATCGAAAAAATGTGCACGCACGGCGTGGGGAATGTATAGTCCTGCGCAGCAAAGTAACCATTTCTCTTTTTCGAGGTAAAATCGTCACGTCACTCAAGTGGTTGCAATGTGAATAAGTTTTCAGAACTACAGAAGTTCTACACATTGTTGGTCATTGTCGCGATGTCGAGAAATTGGTATAAGTAAAAAAAATGGAAATTATGGGATGGCATATACGAGCCCAGAATCATTTCCCACGCCGAGCGGACTTTTGAGGGCTGTCACTTGGAGACTATTTAAATTAATCACATTATTAAAAGAGATTCGTGCACATTTTTTCAAGCACTACAACTTTTACCTTCGCAATTTTCGGGGGAAAAAAACACCCCCACAGTGCTAGAAACCGATTTTTGGTAACTTTGTCGCCTTCTACCGTTCGTAATACCAACTTCTCGGTATGGCGGCACTGACAAAAAATGCGTAGAATTTTATTTCCAACATTTTTTGTTCAATAACTTTTTTGTGAGACCAATGGATCGCGAGAAAAAATAAATTCAATTGTTTTCAAGATGGCGGCTGTTTGGCATGAGGTGGGAACACGGCTTTTTGGTTTTACACTTGCCTAATGACCCTAAACCACTGGGAAAAAGGAATCGCCGCGGCCAATTTTTTTAAGGTTAAACGACAATTTTACTGTACTATTAGCCGGAACCGTTGGAAGATCGCTTGCGCTCTTGTGCCTCGGCCGGCGAAGTACAATCCGCTTTCAAAGGACTGTTTGGAAGGTGTCGTCGGACCAACAACGTTCTTGCTACATTTATGATAACGATTTAATGAATTTTTACGTTATAATAACATTGGTGAAGCCGGTTGTTTATGGTTAAATTGAACTAGTGGACGTCGGATGCAGGATTTAGGTTAAAGACACATTCTACGAGACAGGTCCACCGTTATAAGGTAGAACTACAGGAGGTCCTCTTACGAGGCGGACTCACCGTCACAAGGTAGAACTCGACCAAGTTCAGGTTATGAGGATCGTCCTACGAGACGGGTCCGCCGTCACAAGGTGGAACTAGATCAGGAAAGTATTGGGAGACGAAAAGTCTAGGTACTAAAGGGGTCAAGCCCCCGGAGGGGATACGTAAAGGTGGAAGTCATAATCAGGATCTCAAGTCTCAAGTCTGTTGTCGTTTTACAGGAACATCAAAAAACTATTTTGCTGGAGATTTGCGAACAACATTTAATTCTTTTCGCTGGTAATCCAAAGAACCAAGTCGATTTATTGACTACAGCTTGCTTTGCTGTTGATTCTAAAACTATTTTTACTAGAAAATAAATACGGAACTTATACCTTATCGCATTTCCTTTTATTCATTTTATGAAATAGCAAAAGGGTATAAGTTGACATATTGCTTTTCGAAATTTACTGGAATATGTATTTTCTGATAAATAATTACTATGATAAAACAGCATATGTAGACATAAACTAAACAAGAATCTGTGTTTTCGAGTTCGAATAATGTGGGGTTATGTGTAAACTTGCCGGTTAAGTTCTTGTTACAGCACTTCAGCAAAACTTTGTACGCATGGGTGTGTGTCCATTTTGGCACTTATTCCTTAAACTACACTATAATAGCTAATAATAACACTAGAAAACTGGACCGCTGAAGCACACTATTGCACCTGCATTGAAATGCACTCTTAGTATAAGTGTACATAAGTTATTTGTATCCAACAAAAACGGAAAGTTATGAAATGGCAAAAGAGTATAAGTTAACATATGCTGTTCTGGCGTTGCAGATAACTTTACGAAAAGCTTTGAATCGGGGTATTAGTACACATGTACCTATTTGCCATTGACTAAATTTGTTTTTTATCAATTTTTAGTGAATTTTCAGGGAATAAGTCTACATATCCTATTTAGAAAACTTGCTGTAACAATGCAGTTATGGTATGTAGACTTATATCCTCTTGTATTTATATGTCCGCTATTTCTCTGGACACGGGGCTTCAATAAAATAAAAAATGAGATAAGTCGACTTATAACCTTATGCCTTTTTGCCACAGAAGTAATTGAAGTGGATACAGAATTTACTTTTATACTTTTTGGCCCTCCTTTTCGATGCAGTCGTTCCAGGTACAATTGAGTAGGAGCGCCGCTGTGCTTGCTTATAGAAGACTCTGATAACGGCTGGTGGACGTTTTCTTATTTTCTGTTCAAGCGTTAGGGCGATACAAACGCAGATTGTGACGGATATTAGCCATAAACAATTTGAATACATTATTTAATGTAAAACTACACATATGTGCTGAAGCTAACGTAAGAAGGGCGAATTGAGGAAGAACTATTAGAATAATATTTATAAAAGTCCAGCAATAAAAATTATAATTTGAAAATTGATAGACCATCACTTCGACTTCTCTTGCATGTTTACTTCCCTAATCTAATAAACGAAGAAAGAAATGCAATCGAAAAGAAATCATCTTTTCAGACATCTTCATATCTTCATACTTCACTGTCCCTAGATGACGTAAAAAGGATTATATCAATTACGTCTCTCCATCTGAATATCTGGCTGTCTGCCTGTCTGTCTCTTTGTCTATCTGTTGCCAGTATAACTTAAAATCTATTTGTTAGAGGAACATGATATTTTGCATGCACATTATATGTCTACCTGGTATGAAAACGAGACAACTATATACAGGGCCAGCATCTTTAGAAATGAAATTTTGTTGATGCTTACCTTAACGTCTACAAAAACTGCAAAATAGAGCAATGCGTATTATTCTATTTTGTAATAAACGAACCAGCATCAATTTAATGTTGGAAACGCTGCAATGGCTTAGTATTAAACAGCGAATTTATTTTAATACGTTAATTCTGATCTTTAAAATTGTTAATAACAAATTACCTGCATATTTAAATAAATTTATTGTATACAATAGAGATATACATAGTTATGAGACAAGAAGTGTAAATAATTTTAGATTACCTACAACAACGAAAGCGTGTTCACAAAAAAATCTATATTACAAAGGTTTAAAATTATATAATGAAATGCCTGATGAAGCGAAACAGGCAACAAATGTATCGCAATTTAAAAGGTTATGTTCTAACTATGTGAAATCTGTTTGTAAATGAATTATGTGTCTTTTTTTTGTAAACATCTATCTTGATGAATAAATTTACTTACTTACTTAAAAAAAAACTGGGAAGTAGATAAAAGTAATAAGTTGCACATAGCTCCAAGCTTTAGTTTTGACGAAAATTGGACTCAACAGATACGGGGTAAATGTTATTAGAAAGAAAAAAACAAAGTATGATAGTGATCTATTTAATGCAGCCGCATCCCACAGATGCGAGGAGCCCGCCGCGAACGAATGTAGCTAACGGTCAGTTAGCTTGCCATTGCCAAGTGTTGCAATTGGATTAGCAGGCGTTAAAGTGAATCCCACCACTGGTACAGTCTTTTTTATTTGAAAATTGATGTAATTGGCAAGTGCTTTCTTTTATTGTTGCAGTAGTATTACGTACGTGAACATAGTTTTACCCCAAGTTTCTTTTAATTTTTAAAATTTTTTTGTGCCACAACTTCCATTTTCAAGGGAAGTTCTGAGTAAGGTCTTTTACAGATTTTTTTATATGTTTTGTTACAAGTGACAAACGTGTTTCATTATACATTGATAACCATCGACAATTCACACCAATGAAATGGTGACAAATATTTATTTTTGCTTGACTTATTTGACAGGATGTGCGTCATTTTGTATCATTTTACCAATATTTTCTGCAAAAGCCGCTGCTGGAAGATAAATCGTCGCAATAGCAATAGCACACGTGAGTGAAAATTACATTATATGCTCTGGAGAATTACCACACGTGCGTCAAATATCTTACTAGATTATAGAAGCTTATTTCACCCAATTAAAATATAATTTACTATTATACTACGCGCTCTAGTATTCAACTAGTTTTGCACTTCCATGTTAGCATAAACAACCATGAAATTAGCCTTTATTTAACTGAGTTTGGAAGACAATTTGTAAAAATAACTTGGTCAATGCAATCAGTGGATGTATTAGAGGCGTCACTGAAGTAAAACTCATCCCCTGGGGACTTAAATCACGTGGTTTAAATCTCAATCTGTATTCGTAATAAACGCATATCTGTAGAACCTTAAGAAAAGATCAGGCAACACAGATTAGCGGGGAAGTAACTTTTGCTGTACAAGTTAATGTAAAATTTACAGTAGAACAGGGAATTGCTTTGCTCTCAAACTATCTATAGTGAGATATGGCACATCAAGAAAAAAAAAGAACGGGGAAACGTGAAATACATGTAATAGGTCACTGCCTCTTTATACACGCGGGGAAAGGGTTGAGGAAACCACTAAACACTTTCGCACGGGCTCAGGACAGTCTACCAGCGCCCCCGACAACGAGGTGTGTGCAGTTGAATGTTATCATTTGGTATAATGCAGGGGCCATTATCAGAACATTAACGGCCCAACGAGACAGTTTCGACGTTGTCGGATTCTAAGGTTTTCATGCAGTTTTCCTACAATCTTTCGGAAAATACTCACTGCCAAAAGCAAATCGTGTGGGAAGTTTCCAATTCCTACAGTAGTACGGAATGAAACCACTTACCACAATAGTGCGGAAACGTGAAATTTGGAAATTCAAGATGATTGCATCCTTAAGAATTATTATTGTAAATATTGTTAACACAGTTATCCAAATGATTGAATTGAAAGCCCGGTGCAGGAGTAGAAAACACATAAACGGTAACCTCTTTCGGAACAGACGATGAAGAAAAACCATAAAAAAATTGTAATGTAAACTATTGTTTTTTAAGTTGTTAACATTTCCATGTCAACTATACTCAATCACGTACTGGATAGTTCAAAAACTACCATTGAAATAATTTGAAATCGAGAGCAAATACTTTAACTAAAACTGTACGGCTAAAAAGCACGCAAGTAGAAGAAATCTTGCTGCCAAAACACTTTTGCTTCTCGAAAGTGCTGTAAGTCAGCTATTCTTGTCTCATGGTACAGTGTGATTTTATTTCGACCCATGAACGGATATTTTAAGAACCTCTGTCGTCTAACAAAACCTTCTGTTCATCTCCACCGGTTACTGACGCTTTGAACTTCAGCTTTTGTTTATTTTTTTGATAAACCAGCTAGCTTACGCTGTGCGCCACATAGGTCCAGTGTGTTTTTTCTTTTTTGTTTCAACGCATTCAACTAAATTGCTGCATTTAGATCTAAACTGAATGTCTTATAATGGTTAAGCAATGCATGTTGCGTGATATTTAATAATTGACCGTTTTAGGAGGATCCAAGTGCTGCGAAAATCATACCAGATTGTCATTACTGGTTTCTCAGCGAAACTCTACAACGGAAACACAATCTATATAGACGTTCGCTGCACAACAGCTCTAACGAGAGTGTATTTATGACATTCACTAGTCTTCAGCTGGGGTCGGCCTAAATGTATTTCATGTGCGTTACCTTAACATATTGTCTCAAATTTAATGCCGTCGTGTGCCTAATATTGCAAAGGTCTTTAGCCGTCAAAGCAGCTCTGGTAGCAGTGCGAACAAATTAAATCAAAATAGAAAAGCACAGAGTTGATAAGATTCACAAATCTGTATAATTTTCACATAAGTTGTCAATATAAAATTACATGGACAAATTGAGCCATTATTATTGGAAATAAACTAAATAAGCTAGAAGCTTGATTGTCACAAGGGTGTGCAGTTCTTAAAGTAATTTAGTTAAACTTATGGCATTATTTAAAATATGCAGAGAAAAAGCAAGTTCTTACGGAGAGCAATAATTAACCGTATGTCGGAAATGAATTTGAACTAGAGAAAATAAAATAATAATTTCTTTGAGCAAATTAAACAAAGGATAGAGAGGCAGAAGGCTTATGGAAGAATGGGGTAAAAGAACCCAAAGGCAGATTTAGAAGGCGAATCATGAATTAAAAATGGATCAACAAGAATTAGAAAAAAGCTGGATTTAAAATGTGTATTGGTTTGGGAGTACCTAAGTGAAAGCGGAACTTACATTGAACTCTAAAGTAGCTAAAGAGGAAATTAACGAAATGAGGCAGTGATCAGTGAAATGAGTGAACAAAAGGGCCTGTTAATTAGCGAAACGCGAGTGAAAATCAAAGGACAATAACCATAAACTTACACAATTTTATAGAATTAAGTTTAATTGTAAAAATGTATTAAATTTAAGATTTAATTTGTAACGATGCTGATTTGATACAGTTCGAATTTCCTGTTTAATTTTGGTAGATTGTTTTTTGTTTATAACGAACAAGAGGATTAACAAATGAATAAAAGGACTGAAGGACAGTGAAAATTGTGGCTGGTGTTTAATTTAAATTTTAATACCCTTAGCTTTAATTTACAGCCACAAAATTGCACCAAAGTGTTTATAACGTGTCAGTTTTCGTGCACAAATAAAGGCAATAAAATCCTTCACCTAAAGTTAAATTCATCTTCGGCCAATATTGGAGTTCCTGCACTAGCAGCCGAGGCCTACGAAAACCATACCAGCATCGCACATCTGGCAACCGACCGCAAGAGAAGGTGTGAGCAATTTTCACCTGCGGAACCTCAACGGAGACCATCTGGGGAAAATTCAAAAAGTCAGTGTGAAGCCAATTCTATTATTGTAAGCGTACAACTTACTGAGGGGCCCAAAACTTGCGCTGCGTAGCCGATATAAGCAGAATCCAGGACTTCAGAACGTTTTTAAAACTGCTATAACCTCCATCAGAAAGTTGGGTTAGAAAATTTGGGATTCTTCCTAATTTACCGAAACAAAAGCCTAATTTTCGATCTGCAAAACAATTGCTAGAGCGACGCCTAGATTGGGCGCGATAATTCAAATCTTACCGAGTTCGTTTGCTCATTCAAATTGCAGTAAACAAACAATTAAACTTTCAGGCGACTTGCACTTAGTTAAATGTCTCTGTAGAACGTCAATTTTAGACTGAGCTAGTTACAAGGTTATGGTAGAGCATTTGAACTACGCATTTCAGTGGCGTACAATTTTATTAACAAGAAGGAACCTCAGACCCGTAAAGATATGTGAGTTTTTCATGCTTAATTCCGGTGCTAGCCAAATTACTAATTACGGATTAGTGAATTTGAAATAAAAGGGCAAAAGACGATTAACACTTGAATAGAAGGAACTGACTAAATATGATTAGTCAGTCAAATATTGATTTTAAATAAGAACCAACGTAAACAAAAAGGTTTGTAGTGATCTTTTGTATTTGAATTATTTGTTTACATATTATTAAACATGAAAGACAAGGATCGATCATTGCAATATATCATTCTTCAAGTAAGATAATCATATAAAACAATAAAATACAAGTTAAGTCATATCTTGGAGCTGAGCACATTTACTGTAGCCGTAGGGAATCTTCTTGGTGGGACACTCCACTTCTTACAGATTCAATGTTTGTGAACGTTTGCAGAATGGTCATGTCTATTGATTAACACTTTATGAACATATTTATAAAATTTTGAATAACTGGCCGAGCGCAGCGAGGGCTTTCGAAACTACTGGACGAAAATTCCTTTTCGTTTATGGATGTATGTATCTATGCATGTATGTTTCACACATAGCGGCGAAAGCTAAGAACGAATTTTCTATAGTAATACGAACAGTTATATTGCGAAAACTTAAGCTTAGTGGCAAGGAGTGTCAGTTTTGACAGTTTAAATAATCCGACTGCTAAGCGGGAGAATCATTCTGTTCAAACTGATACGGTTTGATACAATTTAAGTGATATAACCAAAAAAAATTCTAAATTCGATTCTTATTCGATCAGATTGTTTTTTGAACAGAAAGAGGTGTCCAAAAATTAATTTTAATTTACTTTCATATTGAGCAATTACTATGGGTTACTATTAGATACTATGCAGTAATGTATTTCTCCACAAATTATTGTGTTATATACGAATAACATTGTTGCTATACAGGGTGCTTTAAAATTGCACAGAATAAATATAAGGGCGTTATTCTACAGAATAAAATGAGAAAAAAATCTTACTAAACTTGTCCTAAAATCATTCATTTCAAAGACATCCTTGATAAAAAAATTCAAGATAGTAATTCATATTTAAAAAGTTCATGATTTGGTAGAATGGTGTTTTGTTCCAACACGTGTTTTTTACGTATAATATGTGGACGTTGTTCAACAGTAAAAAAAACTATATGCTCTAAAGTACTTTATATCAGATTTATATTTGATTAATTTACAAAAAAAAGTACGGACACTTAGCAAAATTTATAGTAAATATTTCACAAGCTGCAGTTATGCGATTTCTTAATTCATCTACAGTGTCGTGTCGAGAATACAGAATTTATTTAATGTACCCACAAGCAAAGTAATCTAACAAAGTGAGATCCGGTGACCGAGGTGACCATGGCAGAGGGCCATTACAACCAATCCATCGGCCGCTGTAAGTCGTATTAAAATGGTCAGCTACAAGTCGAGAAAAATGTTCTGAGGAATTGCTATCCTTTTTTGATCAAGGATACCCTTGAAATGAATGATTTCAGGACGGTTTTTTTATTTTATTCTGTAGAGTAACACTTTTATATTTTTCTGTGCAATTTTGAAAAACCCTGTATATAGGAAAAGCTAGTCGAGTGCTGTTATCAAATATTAATTCCGAGTACCTTCCTCAAATTGGGTACTCTGGTTGATGAACGTAAAAGTTGTGAGAATAATAAAATTAGAATAATTGACGGAGATGTTGGATGAAGCTTTGGAACGATGGAACCAGACATTGGTGTCACTGTATTGCATAGTTAGAATTAAGAGTTGCACAAGGTCTAGTGATGATAGAAATACTAGTAATGATAGTAAACTAATAGTACTCTGGGTACACTTGCAAGCTACGCTCTTTTAAGTAGCTTATTGTTATTACTTAGGGTTAGATTTAGTTTAGAGAAGTACGTTCACGTTGCAGCCTAATTTTGGAACTTTTTTGTTCACAATGGGGTTCATTGCGTAGTGCAATACTGCAGATGCACCCTTCCACAATCCAACCACGCAGCTGGATAAATAAACATACGTCTATTTACTGACAATGATAGAAACAGCTGATAGCTCTTAAGTGGCTTAAATAACATAAGTGTAACTATTTAAATGCCAAGATACAATATGCAGCTGTTGAGTTGCTGTACTGTGATGTATGCTTTTGAATATCTAGAAATCAAAAGGTTACTTGCGAAAACGTATAGAATGCAGATTTTAGAGATTTTAAAATATAGCGTAATAAATTAGTGTAACGCCACTAGTGATTGTAAAGGATCAGGAAATAATGCAGTAATCTAGAACATAATTGATATTTCTAAGATAACACAATTTGAAACACATAAAAACAGACAAAGTATAAAATTTTATGGATTTTGGCTTCTTTTAAATATCTGTCTAAATAGGGTACTATTTGCAGAAGCATTTTAAGGCTCTGTTCACACTCCTACAATATTTTCTATTTTTATTATATTAAGCTGTTAATTCTATACTTCTTGTATTACAGATGTATTGTAAACATTCAACAATTACAAAATAAAAATAGTTAAAGTCGGAAGAATAACACGATAGTAACTACATTTCTCCCATAGTTACCAAAACTTAATTATACGATGTTCCTCAGCGCCTGAGGTTTATGGGTTTACTGACAAAGATCCATTTCGAATCTAGAACACTTTAAGGTGGTTTTCGAACAAACTAAAGTTTTGAAATTTCTCCTAGACAGAATATTTATTGCGATTAAACGAAGCTCGTCCAAATACTGGATGAAATGCTTATTTAGTGTTCAGCGACAACTTTACAGATCAGAGCGTGTACAAGGTTATTGTTTTTTGCGAGATTTATCTTATGAATAGCATTTATTTACTTTTGTGGATAAATTATTTCTTGCTGTGGAATTAAGTAAGTAGCTTATAGCGCTTGATGTGGTAAATCATGCACTTTTCACCTATTACTGCTTGTAATCGGTGAGCCAGGAGGTATTGCGGTTTTATCTCTGCGGACTTGGGGTACCTACCATACACGTTACCTTTTCAACTTCGTAAAAATACAGTATAATTACCATGATTCTCTGCCTGTTAGTCTGTCAGCCTGAGTGATCTCTACAGCTCAGACTGTGTTCGGACTCAAAATTTATATCTTAAGATTCCAGTAATTATTGATTAAAATCGGGAACTGGAAGTGGTACTTTACGCTAATGTTTTTTCGCTTTCCGAACATTTTTATAAATTTTTGTTAAAAATTCTAAATCATAGAAAAAAGATTGTTGTTTAAAAAGTCTCTTCTGCGAAGTACTACTTTTGGAAAAATCGAAAAATTCGATTAAAAAGATCCTTAAAGTTCAAATATTAATAACGGGAATAATTTCTTTAAAACCCTATTATATATTACGCATCTACAACTCTTGTCAAAAAGTTTTTTTTAAACAAGCATAGTTTTTGAAAAAATCGGAATATTAGATTTTTACAAAAAAGAACTTCGTCCAAAATAATGGGAATACATTTCTTTAAACTATTATATACCATGTGTTCAAAAAGTCATTACATAAGGGTTGGCCAAGAAAAATAAAACTGGTGTTAATAGCAAGCTTTAGGGGCAGCAATTTTTAGAATTTCGATTCACGATATCAGCATATAATATAAATTACAATGATGACAGTTAATGAATTCTAAAGCTTGCTGTTACCATTACTTTTATTTTTCATGGCCAACCCTTATGTAATCTCTTTTTGAACACATCATATTACGTACTCTTGTTATGTATAAATAAATTAAGTAATGGAACACGAAATAACGAGTTTTTAATGAGTTCCAAAGGGTTATAAAATATTTCCAATGAGCCTGATACCTGTAAACCGTCTCAGGTGGACCAATTCATGGAATAGTGTACTATAAATAATTATGTACCATTTGTCTTCGAACGGGATTTTTTTTAGCGCCATCGCAAGGTTATGGACAAACTTAACTGCTACAATACTGCTGTGTCGTTATAGAACAATAATTTATCATTTTATAACGGAATCTGATATAAACAACCAATAATGGGGGACCAAACATTTATTCAGATGGATGATGCAGACGTAAGATTCAAGGAGGAATAGCGCAACCTAGAGGAAAAAGCTTAAAGCGGTGCAAGAAGAAAGACTGAAGATCGCCCTTTTCATGGCGAGTTAAGATAGTACATATTGTATGTTCGTAGAGATAATATACAACCACACACAAGACTACAAATTATTATAAGCTCCTTCATGGGGTGTTAGTGCCGCATCATTATTATTATTATTATATTTTCAGAACGTTCACAGTTGATTTTTTATATAAATTAAGCTATGCTAGTTATTGCCATTTTACTATAAGATTCTGATGAATTCCGTTATGCATAATTGTTGCTAGTTACTAGTCGCATGCTGTCAAGAAATGTGGACGTTAATGTAGAAGTTTGTTAAATATCCTTTTTACTTCCCTAATACGAAAGACGAAGGAAGTATTGTATTCACGAAAAAATCACCTTCCGAGATTTTTTCAGATCTTCACGTTTCAAGGTCCCTAGATGACGAAAAAGAGGTTTTCTCAATTCCGTCTGTCTGTCTGTCTTTAGGCAGTATAGCTCAAAAACTATTTGTCGGAGGAAGACGATATTTCGCATACATATTATATATCTACCTAGCATGAAACCGGTACAATTTCATACAAATATATACAGGGTGAGCAACTTAAAAAAATAAAACTTTGTTTATTTTTGTGATCATTTTCAAATAAAAGGAAGTAATAACTTTCACATAGGCCAGGCTTTAGATTTGCCGAAAATAAGACTTAACACATAAAGGAATAATGTCACAAAAGAGTAAAAATGTTTCAACGTGCTCTTCAAGAGAGGCGCGCGCCGTACCTTCCTCGAAGAGGCTCGGTAGCGCAAATAAAATTTCGCTGTAGTTATATCCGCTGCGGAAATGCGGTTAGGATCGAGCGATCCGCAGAGCTGCAGATGCGGCGGGTTCAAACCCCAGCGGGATACATTTCTTTCTAATTTGAAAATGTATTTAATTTATTAAAAACGTAAAGATATTTTTACTCCTAACTTAATTTGATTTTTAAAATTATTTAGTGTCACAATGTCGACGAAGGAAGTTCTGGGTAAAGCCCTTTACAGATTTCTATTTAGGAAGCAAGCTAAATACTTTTGTCAATGCGATATAAATCAATTTCAAAAATCTTTAAAAGGCTTTACCCACAACTTCTATTGTCGCCATTGTGACACTAAATAATTTTAAATATCAAATTAACATAGAAGTAAAAATATCTTCACGTTTCTAATAAGTGAAATAAATTTCCAAATAAAAAAAGACGTTACCGGTGGT
Organism: Agriotes lineatus; assembly: GCA_940337035.1. Taxonomy (NCBI): domain Eukaryota; kingdom Metazoa; phylum Arthropoda; class Insecta; order Coleoptera; family Elateridae; genus Agriotes; species Agriotes lineatus. Next base: position 97,602,502 of record OW679197.1, read on the forward strand.
CGAATTGGAACGGCAGGCGGATCACGTGCACAGCCCCATTGTTCAGTGCGATAGCGTAAGGGAACGCGCAATTTCTACCTGAGCCAAGCAGGACGGACGTCTGGAGTTTCTCCGTCGCTGCTATATTTAGTACGCGCTAAGTGGTGCCTCGTTTTTGTATTGTAAAAAATTTATTCTGTATTTATTGGCTCCCATATTTGGTAAGAATAAAGCCTGCACTATGTACAAATTATTACTGGGTTCTATTACTAAGTTGAATAAAAAATAAACTAAATTTTGTTTTTTAAGGCGCTCACCCTGTATATATTTTCCCGGTTTCATTCCAGGTATATATATAATGTGTATGCAAAATATCGTCTTCCTCCCACAAATATTTTTTGAGTTAGACCGCCAACAGACAGACAGACAGACAGACGGAATTGAGAAAACCTCTTTTTCGTCATCTAGAGGCCCTGAAACGTGAAGAAATCTTGGAAGGTGATTTTTTCGTGATTACAATACTTCCTTCATATTTCAGACGAGGGAAGTAATAAAAAGAAATACCGGGATGGGATTCGAACTTTGCTTTCCCCGCTGCCCGAAATAAAGCACCTGTTCGCTACTTTGGCCTTTGTCCGTTAAAGCAAAAATAAACAAAATTATATATTTTAAGGTGCTCACCCTGTATGTATTTGTCCGAAATTATTGCGGTTTCATGCCAGGTAGATAAACAAACTGCATGCAGACTAATGTTTTCCTGCAACAAATACTACCATCAACAGACAAGACAGACAGTCACAGAGACAGACAGACAGACAGACAGACAGATGGAATTGTTAAAACTTCATTTTCGTTATCTGGGTACTCTGAAGAAATCCCGGAAGTTGTTTTTTCGCGATTTTAATACTTCATCTTTTAAACGAGGGAAGTAAAAATGGACTGAATTTTATGCAACTTCGGGGATAAATCACTAACGTGTTATGTAATATGTTCTTTTGGATCTCCACTTCAATGACATTACATTTATGTTGGTATACTTACTTTGAACATGGGCTCAAATCGGAGTGGCGATGGATTTGAATTGATCAGTTAATCCAGCTTTAATTTAGATTAATATTCTCATATGATAGTGTCTATCAAGAATTTCAATTGAAAAAAAAATATTAATCGAAAAACGTAATGTTTTTAATAAACTGCCAATATATATCATAGTTTTGTATCACTTTTCACAAAATTGAAAACGTTTACCAAGATCATCTTTTAAAAGCTTTTGGACACCATAATGGGGTAACATTTACAGGGTCTGTGTCTTAGGCTTTTGTATTAATTGGCTCGTGTGGATTATCAATAATTGATAACGCTATACTCTGTTCTTTTATGTTCTTCAAGAATTTTCCGTCATCAACTTTTACATAAATCACCTACAGTATCAATTTCTTCAAACTTCTAAATCCTACTAAAAGTATTGGGTAATTGGTCTATCAGGGTATTGCTCATTAAATGAAGCACACAGTTCAGCAGTTAAGTATGCCATCGCGTACCAATATTCTCAACATTTCAATTCCTCCCTTTCTGATAATCGAAAAAATTTGTTTATATTGCAACGTAGTTAAAGCAAAAAGTTACACCTGTCTAGTAGATATTTAGCATACCATGTAAAATTATGCACAATTGAACAATACTTGATTTGGCGTAAGCTACCTTATTATAATAGTTATTGAGCAGATAGGTACGAGTACTTTACCGGCCGCGGACTGTAAAGCTTCTAAGTCCGATAAAAAGTTTGCATACCGCGTAACAAAATTAAGTTGGTTCTACTACCATAATTTAGTGTTGTTACAATAACTGTGCTCAATATAATCTGGCGGTATTGTGCTGAAAAATAAAAACTACATAAACAAAGTCGTAGTTGTTATGTAACGAAAGACCTCTGGGATTGGACCGTGTCATTGTTGAGATCGAAAGACAACTTTTTTCCATCTTTAAAAGGGTTTTCGTCAGCAGAGAAGAAGAAGCCTCTGGTGCGGTTGATACGTTGAGCTACCTTGGTCGTCTGTCCCTTATCCTTGCAAAAGGGTTTTGTCTCTGGCCTGGTTTACACGTTGAGGTATCGTACCATTCTGTTTATATTGAATGTACCATTTCATTTGTGCGTTCTTTGCTATTTGCTCTTTGATGCGGCTCGCATCTTTAATACTAGTATCCCGCGCGCTCATTGTTTGTTGAGCTCGGTGCAGTAGAATTTTGGTTTTTCCGAAAAGACGCACGACCTTCGATAATAAAGGTTCCTGAAACGACATTTTTGCGAGTGGTTTTTAGATTGCAAACGCTCGTCTAGGGCGGCAGTGAACGCCGAAAAATTTCAAGCCTCCTGAGAGATTTGAAAGACTTGCTCAAGTAGTCTATGTTTCCTAGCCGTAAATTGTTTCTGTGGCGTCCTTTTGAAAACTTATGAGGCCGATTTCTTTCTTTGAGATGACATATTTTCTAGCTTATTTTTGTTTTGTATTAGTTCCGTGGTAATTAGGGCTGTGTTACGTCTCGTTTAAGGGTGGTACAAAATTAAGTTCTTCGATAATAACGAAAATTACATGGTTCAATCACGAAAGTCGGTGGAAGCCGACAAAATAAAAAAACTTGGTTGTTTGAATTCTCTTGTCAATGTCAAGTCATAATTTTGCAGTGATTTTAAAAGGTAATAAATATGAATTACCATATCTAATTGTTTAAATTGTACTATAAGTTTTACGGTTGATAAAAAATCTATAAACTGTTATTATTGATCAGGAGTGCTTTAGTGACAACTGACCATGCACTCTTCTCTTATCATTGTATGTGCCTTGTTAAGGTATTAATTCTCACTTTCCAAAGTTGACAGTAGAAAATTAGTATTACGTTCTCCATTACTTCATAGTATGGCTTAATAGAAAAATATGGGGAAAGCGCATTTGTTTCACATTTCTGATGGCAAATTTAAATGCATTTTTCCAAGTTTCAAAATTAAGTAAAAGGACACATGGATCTGGGGGATGACGTAGTAAAGCAAAAGGGATCACATAAACATTTATTTAGATTTAAAGCACTTTCAGTATCCTAAGATTTTTTTTTTCAAAAATCAAAGCGCCACAGAAAAACGAATGTTATTCCTGTGAACAACCGTAATTATCTACTTTGTAATGTTCTGTCATGTTATGATTAAAATCGCTTTAAAATTGAGTATCAAAGATTTGTAGTATAGTAGATTAGGAAAGTCGTTGATAAAGACGTAATGCAGAACGTGTTACCAAACACGCCATACAAACATTTGATACAGGAATGGGATTCAGATAATTCTGATAATAAGCTACATCTTTGGCAAAGCTTCTCGAAAGAATGTTCCGGCCGAACATCAAACTAAATTAATCAAGTTTAATACAAAAATAAAACGGGCGTTCCATGTAGCTCTGCATCAAGAAAGCACTGTGAACTTTCTAACTACAGAGAATGAAATCTCGGACCGTTGTCTCACAGCTAAGCTCCGATAATAGCTGTACACGTATGTTCTTCAAACTTAAATTATTGACCTTTCCACTAAGTTTTTCAAGTGGAAGGAACTGAAGTCGTCCATGCGAATATTGCAGGAACGAAACTGTCTAGCAAAATGTAAGTTCTCTGAGTAATACATAGACGCAGGAGATAACATCGGTAACTGTATTAGTGTATAGTATGTGTCCCTTATAATAGTTGAGGAAGTTATATATTTTTTATTTAAAGTGATTAATTTGCTCTCTGCGAAGTTTGCAGAACAGTGAAGTTCCCTATATTAAGTGAAGTCTTAAATTAATAGTAACTCGCGCTGTTAATTTTAGTTTAAGTACCTAGGGACATTTGTAGCGACTACGAACAAGTATTATATATGTACAGTGTGGTCCATTAAGTGTGCAACAAATGGGAAATTTTTTTATTAGTTGTACAATCGAAATTTAAATACCGCCAAAAGTTAGTGCATGTTCGATAACCATATTAGATGCCCTTAGAATGGCTTCAAGTCAAACAATATACAGGGCAGGACAAAAAATATGAAATTTGTTCAAGAACAAAGTTACCTTATTTCAAAAAATCTGGTGTGATACACTCACACAACTTCCTTTTACAGTGTTCTAATAATTAGTAAAAAATTTCATTTTTAATTTTTAGCCATTTGTCAAAAATTTTCAAAAATTACAAATACTACAAAAAGGGTACAAAATAGAGCGTTAGTTGAAGAGACAAATTTTCTCTAGAATTTTAAGGTGAATTCAAAAATGTAATAATATACCGGGTGTTTTATTTAAAATAGAAGTTATTAAAAAAAAAACAAAAAAAAAACAAAAGAAACCCATTTTAGAAGTATTCAACTGGAAAATCACCTATCTCACATCAATACACATTCAAAATGTAATAAAAATGTAAAGTTTAAAAAAAATCGTTAGAGCCGTTTTTGAAAAAAACGAAAAAAACTGAAAAATCACAAAAGTAAACACCTACTTCCGGTTATGCGATTTTCTTCAAAAGCTTGCTGTCGCATCTAGATAGTACACAAAACTTATATATGAAGTTTCAACACCATACCTCTTTTCGTTTTTGAGATATTCTGTTCACAGACAGACAGACAGACACACAGACCAATGAAAAAAAATATGTTTTTTGGGATCAGGGGACTCTAAAACGTGAAGATATGTTGAAAACTCAATTTCGAATTTTTGGGGTGAATCCAATACTTTATTGTAAAAGGAAGTAAAAAAAACTGGTGTGATACACTCACACAACTTCCTTTTACAGTGTTCTTATAATTAGTCAAAAATTTCATTTTTAATTTTTAGCCATTTGTCAAAAATTTTCAAAAATTACAAATACTACAAAAACGGTAGAAAATAGAGCGTTAGTTGAAGATACAAATTTTCTCTAGAATTTTAAGGTGAATTCAAAAATGTAATAATATACTGGGTGTTTTATTTAAAATAGGAGTTAATAAAAAAAATAGAAAAAAAAACAAAAGAAACCCACTTTAGAAGTATTCAACTGGAAAATCACCTATCTCACATCAATACACATTCAAAATGTAATAAAAATGTAAAGTTTAAAAAAATCGTTAGAGCCGTTTTTGAAAAAATCGAAAAAAACTGAAAAATCACAAGAGTAAACACCTACTTCCGGTTATGCGATTTTCTTCAAAGGCTTGCTGTCTCATCTACATAGTACACAAAACTTATATATGAAGTTTCAACGCCATACCTCTTTTCGTTTTTGAGATATTCTGTTCACAGACACACACACACACAGACACACACACAGACCAATGAAAAAAAATATGTTTTTTGGGATCAGGGGACTCTGAAACGTGAAGATCTGTTGAAAACTCAATTTCGAATTTTTGGGGTGAATCCAATACTTCCTTTATAGTAAAAGGAAGTAAAAATATAGCAAAATTTTATTGAGAAAAGTTGTTTAGAATTAAAAGTTATGCTCAAATACAAAGTCACGGCCTCCTATTCGAATTTTGATTCTTTTTTGGAAAATTTTGTATTACCCCCGTATGATACATATTTTTATTATTTTGATTTTATATGTATTTAAAGTAGCCACAACCACATCCCTTTTAAATAACTTTTAGCAACTTGAAGCGTATTTGTAAAATTTACTTGGATTTATATTTTTTTAGGTAAGCGTCCATTTCATGTTTGTTGCAACGATATTTAACAGAACTATAGAATTTCGCAAATATTCTTTTTAACAAGGCAAATGCTTTACTAATAATAATTTACATATGAAAAACTCTTAATAAAATCAGAATAATAAAAATATGTATCATACGGGGATAATACAAAATTTTACAAAAAAAGAATCAAAATTCGAATAGGAGGCCGTGACTTTGTATTTGAGCATAACTTTTGATTCTAAACAACTTTTCTCAATAAAATGTTGCTATATTTTTTGAAATAAGGTAACTTTATTCTTGAACGAATTACATATTTTTTGTCCTGCCCTGTATATTGTTTGACTTGAAGCCATTCTAAGGGCATCTGATATGGTTATCGAACATGCACTAACTTTTAGCGGTATTTAAATTTCGGTTTTACAACTAATAAAAAAATGTCCCATTTGTTGCACACTTAATGGACCACACTGTATACAATGGTTTTACATAAATATTATTTGCACAAATATTTTGCAAAATTTCGTTGACTTAATATACCAAGTTAACGACAATAGCTTAGTGATACATAGTAATAAAAGTTATTGCTGAAATAATGTGCCAGTCAAATGTTTTTTGCTTAATTTTAAGATATTATTCCAAACACCGGATTTATCAGATAAAATTCGTATTTTTTCGGAGAATATTTTAATATCTACCCCAAATGTTTGATGTAAGCTTTTCTGCAGCTGAAAGTTTCTACAAATACACCCTACTTTATAAATATTCCTAAAGATTAAATGTGCTCTTGGATTGTATACTAAGACCGGTAGCGTCACCTTGCTGAAAGCAAAATCCTTCTCTTCTACTTCAATGTATCGGTAGTAGAATAGTGAAAATGTAGCTCCATATATCGCAGCCGTTGCAATTGTATTTTGTATTATCAGTTTTAATTAAACAAGAAGAGAGCATGTGACCGGCAAGAAATCACACTTGCAGTCGGCAGGTAGCGGGTTCGAATCCCAGATCCGGATTTTGGTAATATCGAACGCTCTCCGACCATCATACTAACATCGTTGATGGTTGTGACCCTTAAAAAGGGCATTTCTTCCAAGCGATAAGCCAGCCACCTTCCTGGGCCACCGCAGAAGAAGGCTTATAAAGCCGCACGTCGTAATAACAGGCCATCGACCTATATTAAGAGGAAGAATATGAAGAAGTCCAAGACGATATGTTATTGCAAATAATTAATAATTGAATGACAATGGTATCATTTCATATTAATCGAACATTACGTATTAAAACTTTCACAAGTTTTCCAAGTTTCTTGTGGAAATCCAGAAATTAGGGAACCAAAGCTATGCAGTGGATAAAAATCATTCAAAATTATTACACGAACAGTATTCTTGAACATTTTACTGTAAGCAATCTGTTAACGCCACTTCTTGTTGACTCTATATAGGTTTCGCTAAATGTTTTCAAATATCAACACCGCGAGGGTATATTTGAGGACCCACTAGCTATACTCAGTGGAGACGTTGTGCAGTTCCTTATATGATGTGATTACCCAATATAATGAGCGCCAATAAGTATCATTTGCTCTTAAAGCCTGCTTTGTGTTGCTTTGCTTTGTTTGCTTAAAAGCTCGGAAACGTTAATAATCCTTTAAACACTTGTACCCCTATTATACCAATGGGGCCATAATTATATATAACAGCAATGAAATAACATGAATAACAAAATAGAATGCTTGAGTAAGAAAGAGATGGCCATACGAAAAAATTATTTTAGTAGGCATGTTTAGTTGACAAATGTCATAATTAAATTATGCTTCAAGCCTTCTCGAATATTTGCTACTATGTTTATCTCTTTCTTACTCAAGCAATACGTGTTATCTTCTTGTTCATGTTATCTCATTGCTGTTATACCGGGTGCTGACTTGCGCGACGCACCATAGGAATTTGCATAGTAAATTATTTATGTTCAATTATTTGCTCCCCTAATTACTTTAGAGTTAAAGTGTAAATACATTTTTTGTAGAGAAAAAAATACTGCATCCATTCATACTGTTGCTAACAATTTTTTATTTTCCGAAACCGAAGGAATGCAAAAAACAAACTAGCATTTTCACAAAAATCAGTGATGCCATGGAATTATTGAAACAAGCCAATGCCAACGCAAATGCGTGCGGCGCGACAATATGTGCTGTTTGTTTGTTTGTCATTGGTTTATAATAATTCATTATTAATTATGTTCGGCTTAATGTCTCTAAGGTACCTAGACCTTGTCCATAACAAAAATGGTTTTACGAGTATGGTGGACGTTCGTTAAGTAAGCTCCTTGTTTATTGTAAAATATCCGTATCGGCAAATTCCAAACAGTACAACCATTAATAGACTGATTCATTTTAAGTTTAAGACCACAGACAAGTTATTAAATAATTGTAGGTGCAATAATGAGGTTCAGAGCTTACACGAAAATGAGAAAAACGACAATACGTTCAATCTTTTGACGGCAGTAACTGGATGATCGCCCCGCACGCACTTGCGTTGGCATTGGCTTGTTTCAATAATTCCATGGCATCACTGATTTTTGTAAAAATGCTAGTTCAATTTTTTGCATTCCTTCGGTTCTGGAAAATGAAAAATTATTAGCAGCAGTATGAATGGATGCAATATTTTTTTCTCTACAAAAAATGTATTTACACTTTAGCTCTAAAATAATTAGGGGGGCAAATAATTGAACATAAAGAATTTACTATGCAAATTCCTATGGTGCGTCGCGCAAGTCAGCACCCGGTATATAATTGTGGCCCCATCGGTATTTAACTCAAATATATTGGCCGATGGTTATTGCTTTCAGTTGATATTATCATAATTAGCACAAAAGTACTCATAACTGATAAAGGAACCTCGAGTGAGTAACTATTATGGAACAATCAATAGCACTATATGACTTTGATGTATAAATAACTTCGTTTGACAAATCGAAAGTGGCTGCAACGTAGTGTTTATCACTACGAGTACTTTCTAACTCTATCTAAATTGGACATAGCTTTCCCAGTATTGGAAACGTCATAGTTACGTTTTGGACGACCTTAAAGTTTTAAGATATTGAAGATTGATAAAAGTGGTAGCGTCGACTAATTCATGCCACTCAAATGCAACTTCGAAGATGCAATACTTAAAGTACCTGTGACAGTAACTGCGATGGTCTGGAAACCGTTGTCGTAGAACTTGTACGTAACATCTATTAGAGTTAGTAACGTTTTGGCTACCTACTTACAGAACAAAAAGTCACTGTGTACGGTTACTATAAAGTGTAAATTTCAACATCAAGTGCCCATTTTTGACTAAAATTCATGCTGTGCATTGTTATGTGGATTACAGTAATGCGAACGGCAATGTAGTAAGTAAAAACAATGATGTCTGTCAAGGGCAAGGTTGGTCACAAGCAAAAACGATTTACCAAAGTTCTTTGCCCTTTTACAAAAAATTTAAGCTTTTCTTCTATATTCCATTGAAAATACACACACTTACACTGTGTGCGAAGCCAGTCGTTCAAAGGAAATGTTCCATAGAGGGTATAGTTCCATGTGGAACCATATAGAGCTAACAGGAACTTTAAAGAGGCTGTTTGTGGCAGTCAATACTCTGCTGGGACTTTGAGACTAAATTTCGCTTCGTTATTTGTAGTTCACGTCCCACTATCGTCAAGTTATATTTGGTATTTGAAACGGTTTCAACTAGGGACAAAACAGTTTAAAGTTTTTACAGTATTTACTGTTACCTTCCGGCGACTAATAATTGTACTAGCTGGAGGTACTTGATTCTGAGGGGAAAATATTCTGCAGTAGTCATTCTGATACCCTTCATTACATTAAAGAACTGGTGAAAGCGGCTGCTAACGATTCGTCCCAGCAAAGTCGTGTTACCGCTATTCAAAATAATTTTCCTTATTTGATGTGTGGAGATCGAAAAATTAATTCAAAAATGAAGATGTCTTGTTGGCTTGCTTCTATGAAACGGTATATATGTGACTTATTACTTACAGTGGTGTTTCTAGTCACAAAAAATAAAATCGCCCACTTTATGGTCGGTATATTCGATGTTGAAATCCGAACTCAACGTTAGTGAAAACATCGATATTTCAAAATACGCCAAGCTAAAGGCGTTTCTGAAGTGGAAAGCAGTGGGATATAAGACAAAAATATCCAAAACATTAACATCCACTGAAATTGTGAAATATCTACGTGGTGCTCACGATGACAAGCACTTGATAATCAAAGTATAAGTTTATTTTGATTTTGGTTGGTCTGTATTCTTACACAAAGTACTTATAGGTAGCCTTCATTTTTGGAGTCTATGGAGCATACTGCCGTGATGAACTGTATAACTTAATGATTCATAATGTTGAAAATACCATAGATTAAGCTCTCCATATGTGAAGGATGAAGGTTTTTTTATCTACTACAATTATAGCTAATGTACATCACAGAGAGTGGGTATTAATACATTTTCTCAGTTGCCTCGTAAGGTTTCCAGATTTTTTAAGCTTCCGGACATAGAATGCTATACTGATCATGGTTTTTGCCGTTCTTCCGCGACCTTATTAGCCATTCTGGCGCTGACATTGCACTGTTAAAACGACATGGTGGTTGGTCATCGACATCGGTCGCAGAGAGTACATCGAGGAAAGTATAGAGAATAAAATTAAAATTATGCGACGTATTATACCAGCTGAAACCCATTCCATTTCTGTAACACAGGTTGAAAACTTTTCGTAAATGAGTGAACTTATGGATTTGGAGAACTAACTTCACGTCGCGAAAGAAGTCACTAAAAATTCGCTTACAGCTTTTCTGGACAAGCTGGTGTTCTAATGGAAATGAAAACTGTCTATTCAATATCCATTTTCATAGATGTAATCATCAGTAATTTGTGATTTATAGTGTTTGTTAGAATTGCAATATGTAAATATTGTTAAAACAAATCGTTAAAAAATAAAAACAGTAAAAAAACGAGGTACTTTCAATACGATTTTTTGACAAAAATACCCGAGTAATTGGGTCACTACAAAATATATAAAAACACAAGGAAATTTCAGTGTTTTATATTCCCTAAACGAGCTAATACACGATGAATAGTATTTGAGGTGAAATATCGATCGAAGGATTATTTTTTGTGCCATAAACACTTACTGTGTACAGTAGCACCCCAAGATGCAACATTGTAGACTCTGTAAGGATATACTAGCGAAAAGTAGACTATTCTTTAACGTAAGGATAGCGACGCAAACTTTACTGATTTTCTTACTTAAATAGTCAATGTGTAAGTCCGATGAAAGGTAGCTATGCAGAAATGTACACAGATATTTAGTCCCATGAGACTGATCGATACTTGTGTTGTTGACATCGAATTGAAGATGCTCTTTCATATTGTGCTACGAATATTTTAAAATTGTAGTTTCTTTCTAGATTTAAATTTAGATTATTAGCATTACACCAATACTGGAAACTTCTTATAACAGTGTCAACTGGACCCACTAATTGTGCAGGAGTCAATGCTGAAATCGCTAACGTTGTACTGTCAGCAAACATTATTATTTTCTTCATCGTGACATATTTAGGAAGGTCAGTAACATACAATAGAAAAATCAATGGTACCAGGACTGACCCCTGTGGAACACCAACATCGGTGACACGGCAGGATGATGTGACATTATCTGACTTAACATACATTTTCCGTTGTGCTAAATAAGACGCTTACTATAACATTTGCCCTCTGATTTCTCACAAATGAAAGCCTTATATGTGGTATTATATTTACCAGCATCCAAGTTCTTATGTATGACGTCCACTAAGTTACATATAAATCTCTCAGTTGATCTTCCTTTACGAAATCCATGTTGCGCAGATGTAAAAATACAATATCTATTAAGAAAATCGAGGTTTTTTCTATAGGTAGTAGTTTGAATGACTTTAGAAATCGTGCTCATTATCGACACAAGACGGAAGTTTTCTATATAGTATGTATATCTTTTTTTTTTTTAAATAGGCATCACCCCAACGATTTTTAGTACTTGGGGAAATTGATCTGCTTGTACAAATAGGTTGAGAAGACTCGCTAAAGGAACTTTACTAATGTCAATTGCCTGTTTTTGAGATTTTTCGCAGTATGTGCAACCTGTGCGATATCGACCGGTATAAAAGCAAATGTATTAGGATTCAAATTAGAACCGGTGGAAGCAACATCACCAATAGAGCCCAGCTCTTCAGTAAACTACGTTCTGCCACCGTAGAAAAATACTTCCGCAATTTGCTGAGAAGGAGTGATTACTACATCGTTATAATTCAATGATGTAATTTCCTTTTTCTCCGTATCACCTAATTTACTATTAAAAGTACTCCAGATCGTTTTTTCCTGATTGTTGGAATTGTTTATCATACTTTGATAATAATATTTGTTTACTTGCGTCAACAATTTTTGTAGCTTCTCCGTTGTATCTTATACCAAGTGAAAATGTTGGAATCATTAGTTATTTTGAACAAGTTGTAGGTACAAATCTGTCAAGCTCGTCAAATGCTATGTGAATATTATTATTGAACAAATTAACGCTATCGAAATGTAGCTGTTTTAAAGTAGGTACAATTGTTTATGTGAGAGAGTGGAGCAGATACGCCGACCCTTGTGTCCAAATCATAACGAATACCAAAAATTACAGATACAAAAGAATTACTAAGAAATGTCTCTTTTTGGAGGAACAATTTGAAAGTTACCAACAAGTGCAATTAAAAAATTGCAGTTAGATCTGTGTCGTTATATTTTATCCACCAAAAATAATCAACATTACCTTAAAAGATAAAAGGTAGCACAATAGAACAAGTGATTAATATGAACTATTTGGATGTTGAAGTATTGAGTTATAGTAACGTCGAAGAAGTAGTAAGAGAACAAACAATAAGGTCGAACAGAGTAGCGGGTTGCTTCAATGACACTATTTGACAACATAAACACATTAGAAAAGGGATTAAAACAGGAATTTACAAGACAATGTACTACCCATAATAACTTACACATTTAAGACTGGACCTGACACAACAACAAAAAAATAGCGGCCCCTATAATCAACCGAAATGAAAATGCTTAGAAAAATTTCTTAACAAAACGTTACGGGGCAGAGATCAGGCAATGGTGCATCGAATGGGTGGTACATATAAAGATAGAATGGAATTAACGTATCAATCGAATGCATAGAGACAGAGTAGAGGATAGAAAAAGACATGTTTTCAATAGGTCATAGAACATTGGAAAGCCACGGAAAAGTTGGAGTGATAATTTAAACCCCCCGGTATAGAGGCAACACTGAAAACGAAGCAAGCAGCTTGCCTAAGAGCAAGATGGAAGAGGAAGAAGAAGGAGAATCTTGAAATAGAACTTATACCCCTAAGGAATGCCATGCTGAGATTATCAAAACCAATCCAAGACTTCAATTGCTATAAACAAAACTTTTAAGGAGAATATTGGCTTAACGAAACGCATTTGAGTGTAGTTAAGTAATAAATCGTCTTATATTAAACCCAATAATTTGAGATTAAGCGGTGTTCATATATCTTAGGGATGCCCTGTATATTTGACGTCATGATCTGATATCGAAGATGCTTCAAGTAGTTGAAATTAAGGAATGCCATGAAAAACACTTCAAAAGAAAATCAAAGAGCATAAAAGTGTCAAAGCATCCTCCAATAATACCCAGATATCTGTAATAACCCTTCGTGACGCTGGTAGTAGTCCAAAAAGTTTATAACAAAACTCTTAAGGGGTCTTAGAGCGGAAAACTTGACAAGCACAGAAAAGAAGCATCAGATGTACTCCAGACATTTGCGAAAGTTTTAATGATTTACGAAAGTCAAACTCTACGGTTATAATTCCTTGTTTATAGCACCATCGGCTTTCAAATTCAAGAAGGTTGAACGCAGGACGTCTAAGAATTCGCTTTCCCTTTAGCAAAGTGGCGAAGCAGAAGCAAGTTTCTTCGGCCGAGGACCGTGAATCTCATCTAGCAGTGTTGCGCCCCGAAAGCATCGTAATCATTAGCGTCAAATATTAAGCTCTTTTTATTAACAGAAAAGTTTGCTAAGCCGAAAAACCCGAAAGTTCCGGGTGCGCTTTTATTAAATTTTGTTTTCGCTGACATTGGTCGTTAATCGTGGCGTTTTGTCAGTTATGAGCCGAGAGTATCATTGCTGCGCACTTGCCCAGACGGAGTGTTATTAGAATATTCCGTAAGATTTTTCTTGGGGAAATTGAAGCCCGAAAATCGATTAACGGAACTTTTCCGCAATTAGAGCTGGGCGGCGATATTAATGAGATGCTGGTACACCATGCTGCAACTTCGGATAGCAATTGCTACATTGTGTTAATTTTTCAGCGGTCATTAGCTTTTTTACTGATGCCACTAGCTCTATTCAAATGAAGCATTGGATTCTGACAGCAACGGACACAGCGCAAAGGTAGGATCGACTAACTCCTAGTATTGAATCCTTTGGATCCAGCATTTGCTCTTGGTTCAAAATTGAGGTTAACCTTGAATTTGGGTTCAGTGAGTTGCAACTAGATCTTTGGATTTGAAGGTTGCGTTTTCGTCTAAATACATTATCTTATCTGAAGGACTTTCCTTATGAACATATATTGGGATTAATTATACTTAAGCTGATAGTTCTTTGCCAAGACCTACGTATGAAATCATGATTTGTCTATTTCTTATTGCGTTTTTTAATGTGCCTATTTTGAAAAAATATATTTACATAATGGGTTTGCTGTTGAAAAAGCATGTTTTACATTTATCTTGTTTCCCCACAAATTTGGGCTTAAACTAAAACTGCGCCTTTCCATTCCAATAGCAACTGCGATTTTTCATAGCTGGAATAAAGAGCTTTGCAGATTTTTTCTTGGCCCATCTCCAAGCCCGAAATATACTTCTTAATTATCATGCGAGATGACAATCAGCTGTTGGGGAGGAAGTATAGGCCCACCTAATTATAAATGCCATAGTTTTGGGCCGGCGCCGTAAAGTTTTAGCTCGACGAGGGGGCGTCGGTCGGCGTCGCAGTTTCAGCGCCGCCTTGGTCCAGTCAACTTCGAGGTTCTTGCGCGCCGCGACGCCAGGCCAGGACCCATTAATTCCTGTTATGCCCCAAATAAGACTTTATGTGCATTTACATTGACCGTGGCTGGACGTATTGTTTAACGTGAATTTAATTGTTGCTTTTCACCGGCTGCGGCCGAATTCGCCGCTTCCTCCTTGCGAAGGATTTAGCCCCGGTAAGTCGTTAATTTCTGTACTAATTGGGAGCACGTTTTGGTGCACAATTATGATAAAACAACCGGATTGCTTCCATAATTAAACCGTCAGATCCTGGCTCCCAGCACAGCTGAGCGATTTAAAAATATAATAAGGACGAGGGGATTCTGGCATGCACTAATTAATTCAAGAGGAAAATCTAATTTTGCATTATGCATGCGATTTAATTAAAGGAAAATATTTGCTCGAACGAGTGTGGGCAAAAATCCGCTAGAGTTGCCGAGCAAAAGGGACAAATTATTGAAAGGCATTTCCAACCGTTTCTCGGGATTCCTTGCACGATTATTTTCACCATTTTGATTCCAATGTTACGCTTTATCTGAGTCAATGTTAGCTGTAAGATTCTAAATCGCACCTATATATTATTTACGTCGCACAGGGGAGAGAATGAGTGCTAACGGAGGTTTATGGTTCTGATTACATAAGGGATGTTCCTGCAATTACGAGTTGAGGTTCTAACGTTTTCATCTCATACTCGAAATTAGCACGTAATAACATACTTTGTAGCCCCTAAAACTGCTGCGGTCTCATTACGCTTAAGCGCTCTGATAAAATTGCCGGGTGTGCAGTTTTTGCAGAAATCCCTATCAGGTGCCGCTTTATAGGGTAGCATCAGTCATTACATACGGATTTGGGTGGTGTCGCGCAAATCCTGGGAAAAGTCAACATGGGGTTGCAAATAATTATTATTTCGGATCGGGGGTTTTATAGCATCTACGCTGAAGCGACAAGAAAAGGCTTTGTTGTGCGTCTTTCGCACTTTTTGTTAAAGCCCAACGTTGTCAGAAACAATTTCGGCGAGGACGAACCGCCGGTCATTGTTGCGTTTTCCGTGTCCTTTCCAATCTTTTAGAACATAATAGCGTTGTTGTATTTTACTACAAAACGTTTTTATATCACGGTAAGGTCGGAGGGTTGGTTTCTTTTGGGCCTGACGGAAGGGAAGGTTAGGTGCTTTGTTTATTCAGAATTACTTCTTAATTGTTTGCGCTTTTCTCGAGATCTTGTTAATGCCGACAGATTGTGTTTTGTCAGCGTACAATTCACGAAAACAGCCTGCGCCAAAGTGGCACGAATTTCTTATTTGGCGCGGGATTTCAGAATATTAATAACGGGACAGAGTCAAGAGAAGACGGGTTAAGGTACGGAAATTAAATGTTCCGGAAGACCTAACTCAGAGAGCAAGGTCAAGACATGATACTGATTGACAATTTTAACCCAAATTTGGCTGATTGTTTATTAACAGTGAAGGGCTTCATCTAGCCCAATCAATTATTTATGCCTCTAATTTACTCATTCAATGTAATTACGAGGCACGCACTGCGTTACATAGTTTAACGTTCATTACGTGCCACACCAACTCACTTGTAAATCATGATTTACTTTGTAGTAACTACACATGTCTCTTTTGTGCGGATCTCAATCAAGGCTAATGTCTCAGAAACATTATATTTAGATGCCAATCTAAATTCATGCTGGAAGGTGCGATGTAAATTCCCAAATGAAGTTCTTTGAGGAGGACGACGCTACATTTCTAGTTAAGGCTCCTATTTAAAACAATCGATTTCAACGTCTAAAGGAAGCGCTTGAAACTAAATTACTATTTCCGGGTGCAATTACATGTTGCACTTGCATGCGGGCTTCGTTCTTGCGTGAGCAGTTTTAGAACTGCATTGGCTCGTTACTGTGGTTATTGATTGAGGTAATTATTTTCAATGGAGTGGATGTGAACACCAGCAGGTTAAATTGAGGAAAGTACTCGTAAATACTGAAAACTCTTTAACAATTAACTGGTGCTTAGATCTGTTATGGTGCGATAAATGAATCCCTTTTACTCACTACATACATGATTCTACTTGAACTATCTATAGTGCGATTTCAATCATAACCCGATGTCACTGTGAAAGCCGCCTAGCACATTTTAACAGTTGCGTTAATTGCGTATCCGAATAATTTAAACAAACTGGAAGGCAAAACGTTTAATTGTGAAGGGATTACTACCTTCGGAAACGTTTATTAGGTGGGTGTCGTAAAATATTCCCCGGTTGAATTTTTGCGGAAGTGTAATTAAATTTGAGGTATCCTGAGTGCCAGGATAATCCTCTTTAGGTGAAGACTTGGCTTGTTAATGCGGCAGAAAGGGAAAGTCGCAGGTAAAAAGTGGTGTTTCACTCTGAAATGAGGTGGCGTTGTTTACCGGTGCACCTTACATATATTTGTAAGACCCCCATTTTTAGGAAAGCACGATTTCTATGTAGGAGATTTTTCTGAAGTAACATTTATCAATTGCAAATTTAAATACACTTTTAACTTATCGAAAAAGGCATTGTTGTTTATTTAAAATTTTCCCAGTACTGCGTTTTAATTAAACGCCGGAATTACCAGTTGATATCTTAATCCACAAATTTTAATGAACTTTTCCTCGTTAGGAATATAAGAATAAAATATTCGGAAAATACTGTTTTCACCTACAAGTAATCTCATTTTTTAATAATTGGATTCACACATATATACACTTGAAAGCTGTAACTAGATCCGAGCATTTTTAATACAGATACTTCAAATATTTATCAGCATACTGCAGTTATATAATAGTATATTATTATATGAGCGATTATGACAGCCATTATTCACGAAGATGACATTTGCGCCACAAGCCGAAGGCGCGTGGCGCAAGTCATCTGAGTGAATAATGGCCATAATCGCGAATATAATACGTTATTTTATCTACTCCTATGCAATACGAGTCTTGTGTTCATATTTCCGAATTATGACATTTGTGACAGCTGTTCGCTTCAAAAGTCATTTAATAATAAGAATTCATTTTGTGATGGGCTACAACCTATTGAATAATGAAAATAGAATTTTTTTATTGGTTGCAACTTGCAAGCTATTGAATAATGAAAATAGAATTATATGATTGGCTGCAAACTGTGAATTATGAATGGCCATTGTACAGTAGGAGTAGATAAATATCTATCTACACATATGTAAATATTAGGGAAAACAGTTAAGACATTATTTAGTAAAGTAAAGTAAAGTTCGGGCACTTCATTCCATGTAGGAACAGGGCCTGAGACAAGGCCAGTTAGGGTTGCCGAAATATCTTTTTTCGAAACCCAATCATCTGGCACACTGTTAACGTCGTACTGGGTGATGTGGTTAGCATCACGCCTTCGACGACTGCCTTACTTTCCCTACTTCAACAACTGTGATTTCGGTACCCAATTTTTAATGCGACAGGGTGGGCCGCCCGCCAGTTGGGGATTGAACCCCGTACCGTGGCACCGCAGCTTGGCGCCCTAACCGCTCGGCCACGCTGGCGACTAGAAATTATTTAATGGCTCCAGGTTCCAGCTTTTCCTATTAATGCTAACGATTTAAATTATAGAAGCATTTAGTTATTTCTTAATTGAGCCATCACGTTCAGCTGATTTCATATATCTTATAGGGTGAGATAACAGTGAAGTTGAAACGGATTATTAAAAGATCACTGTAACTGTAGCAATTCCAGGGCACCGATATGTTGTAGATATTGGTATATGGTTAAAAAGCCGTAATTAAAATAACATAATATTTGATGCAGCCGTATTTATGTTTACTCCTTTGGTGCAGAAAGTGCTCACTTTTCGCACGCGTTTGCGTGCAAAAAGTCACCACTCGTTAGCACTGGTGTTCCACCTTTCAATTTCGCCTTTCAATGAAATTTTTTCCACGCTTGTATTACAATATAATATTGAAGATAGTAAACTAAAACGAAAAAAAATAATTGGATATCTGAACAGTAATTCAGATATTACGATAAGTTTTGCAATCAATTTTGTAACTTTTAGATAAGTATCAAATTCACCATGTATAGTTCATTATAGAATGAGAATCCTATTGAATAAACTAAAAATATCCAGTATTCAGTATAACATTATAGATATTAACGATACAAGTTTGATTATGAGCATATTAACGAAACGAGTTTCATGGCCGAAACAAGGCGGTGAGCCAAATTTTGCGGGAATCAAACGAATCTCGTTAAGTGCCATAAGCAAACGTATATTGTTCAATATTTTATCTTCGTCAATAAGTTCTGGTTCAATGCATTTTTTTTATATAAAAAGATTGCAGTAATATCCAATACCGCACTGAGTGAGGCAATGAAGCTCTTAACGATACTAACGTTAATTTGGTTCATAGTCTATAACAACATCGACGAAGATACAGAAGTTAATAACGTTAGTGACCAAATTTTAAGTAACCAGGTGTAGTTAAAGCTGTCACTTTTCTTCTTAGACGTCTCAATTACACAGACGCCGCGTCACCATTCCATTGAAATACTTCGTACAGTACTGCGTCAATCGCTTCTCTGCTCCATTTCCTGTTATGCTTGGTGAAGTTGAAGTCCGGCGCTTTCCGTATCTGTACTGCCCATCTCGTACGTGATCTTCTTCTGCGTCGTTTGCCTGGTACTGCATGATCGACAACTGTTATCCTTTAGAGGGATGAGTCATTTTTTAAATTCAATTTATTTTGACAGTGTTGAGTAAAGGTACTGAATAATATAACCTGTACAAATTTTACAGAATCCCATCACATTTACAGCATGTTTAATACTGAACACAAAGTAGTTCTGTGTATGGAAAATTGAGAAAATCCCTTTGAACATGTGTAGCTGTTTTTTTTATTAACGTATGTATTTAACAGATATATTTTTATTTGTAAAAATTACTTTAATAATATAAACTTAAACTGTCAGACGTAAAATGCCAATGTGACTTGTACTGCCAACGTAAATTTAGGAAGAAACAATTCCACAGCCCACTAGAAGATAAAAGTTTTCTATCATACGGTACTCTCGTTACATTACCAAACGTTCGAGGCTATCGTTGTCTCTCCCTACTATATTTTTTACAGAAATATTTTAAGATCCTTTTCTAAATCGATATTGATAGGTGTTCTTCTATCTTCAAGTATGAAACCGTTAGTCCTCATGGCGGTCCACAAAATCTCCAGCATCCTTCGTTATACAAACATTTACAAAGCATCTATCTTTCGCTTGTTGTTTTCTTTGGCAGTTTAAATTTCTGATCCGCATAGAAAGAGTGGAAATATTAATGCTCTGGCCATTATAATTTTTATTTTGATTGTTATATTTATATTTTTCTAAAGTTTCCTGGTTGCCTTTAGCCATTTCAGCTCTACGTTTAATATCTTGATCTGTCTCGCCAGTGTTGGTCATACGAAAGCCCAAATACACAAACTGTGATATTACCTTGTAATCACTGATAATGACAATATAAGAATGGGACGATCATCATTATTTTCGTTTTCGGTTTGTTAATGCTGAGTCCCAGTTCGAGTTTAATCAGCAGCTGAAGCAGTTCATCATGTTTTCGCTAGTATCATATGAATGATCAAGTTTATAATCTGTGTTCCTCCGACGGCAATTCTACATTCCCATTCTTCCAGCGTTTTCGCACCATATATTGTTCATATATATTAAATAATTGTGGTGAGAGAATGCACCTTGGTCTTGGATTCAGTTTTAAACAAATTTGAGTAGTGGTTATTCATACTGTAGCTGGATTGTGATATTAGACACATTAATGGCCTTGGAACTTCTATACCCAGCAGAATATGCCACAGTTTAAACCTTTCGACGGAATCAAATGCCTTAATGTAATCCACGAAGCATATTTATATGGGTAGATAAAATTCACGACCCTGTTCTATGAGTTAACGGATATTCACCCTATAACAAATCCAGATCGTTCTTGTGCATTTGGTTTGTGATCAAATTTATTAGGCGTTTATTTAATACGTGTAGTATAAATTTACTAGCATGTGATATGAGGGCTATATTTCGATTAGCTTCATAGTTTTTAGTTGATCTTTTTTCAAGCATAAAACATATATTGATTCTGATCAATCGTCAAGCCATTTTCCAGTTGTCCTGATCGTGTTGCAGTGTGTAATCTGTTTATTTCTGTCTCTCCCATTAAAGTAATTGCATCTATTGAGGTTCAATATACGCCCTTATGTTTATCTGAGTTTATGCGTGGTGCGACATAGGTGTGTAATTGCATATTTCAGCAAGTATTACTTTCCATGCAATTTTTATTCAAAAAACATTTCTTAACTATTTAATCTTGATAAAAATGCGTAGGAATCTAATTTAGCTGTTATCCTCCATTAATTATTACGTTAGCTTTCATGGTGTTAATTATTGAATAAAATATAGAAACCACATCTGTGGAAAAATTGTAAATGTGTTAATATCAAGCAAAATTGGAGGATTTACATGTGGTCTATAACAATCTATATGATGTGACCAAAGTTAAATTTTACCATATTGCGGTACTAATAGTTTTTTTAAATTTTAGTTGTATATTTACAACCACATCTTAAAATTTGCGTAATTAGTAACCCGTGAGAGGTTACAATTAATATTAGGAGAATCTAGCTACCAATTCTTCCTGCAAATGTTTACTTTATTCCTGGTTGGGTTGCAAAGTTACGTCCTGTGTTCATTGTCACTCCAGCTTTCCAATAATGCTTAATGGGAGAGCTGCTCTACGAGGTTGTTTCCATATGCTGCCAATTAATTACTGTCTGAGCTTGCAAGTCCCTAGATTTCGCTGGCTACGTATTCTTCTTTACAAGCTATAATTCCTCCAGTGCTCGAGTTTTCCTTTTCCAATTGTCTTACCTTGTGCCTGCTGTCAACTGAATATTATCAGACCATCTTTTCATGGGTCTCTTTAACACTTCGTCTATTGTCTCATGGTCTCCATTGAAGCAGTTTCGTTGTCCACCTATCGTCGCTTTTCCTAGCCGCATCCCAGCTCACTGCCACTTCAGCTTTGCCATTCACTCTGTTATATTTGTTATTTTTGTTTATTGTATCATATCTTGATTTCTACCGTGCTGGTTCTGGCTAACACCCAACATTTGTCATTCCATAGCTGGTTGAGTACATTGGCGGAAGCCAAAGTAGGCTATATTTTGTAAAGGCGATGCTTTCCAGCCCATGTGTTAACTGGAAGCGCACAACACTCATATATTTTTCTTTTCAGATTCACGGAGACATCTGCATTCTTAAGTATAAATCCCGTTTTCTAAATGCGACCCAACTCAGACCGAATCGTTTTGGTATTTCAGATCTTTGATTTTCTTTATTTTGTATTCTAGGTCTATATGTTCCTTCACTTTTTTCGATATTGTCGGTTCCGATATTTATTCTTATGGTTTGTGAGCTAAAAAGTCGGTTTTTATGTTCTTTTCCAGTCTGACTTTTCGTGAAGCTTGATTAAGTTGTTCAATCACGGTGTTTAGTTTTTCTGGGTCTTTGCTGATTAGTACTGCATGGTCTGCAACTATTAGTGTAATTACGTGTCACATATCGTTCACAGTTGAGGCCCTTAAACGCATTCTCCAATGCCAAGGTAACCAATTTAGGTAAACTCGCTTCGCCTTGCTTTACTCTTTTTTTATGTCTACGTATTCCGTTTTCAGATGTTCATCTAATTGAATTGGTATTCTTGATTTTCCGTATATAGATCTGGCGTAATCTAGGTTGCATGATTGTCCACTGTTCTAGGTAGACGAAAGCTTTCTTGTCGTCAATAAAAGCTAAGTGGATACCAATACTTCGGTTGCTTTTTCTATTAGCAGGCGAAGAGTTTCGATATGGTCTGTTGTTACGAAGCCCTTGCGAAAGCCAGCTAGTTCAACTGGGTAATATATTGTAATGGCCGCCCACTACTAATTAACTGCTTCTATTAATAAAAGTATCTAAAGCCACCATACATATTATTTTTAATTCTGGGTTCGTCACAAATCAGATAACTAATTTTGGTTCTCAGGGATAATTAAATGATCGGTCTAGTGATATGCTTGACCTGAATGATCGTACGCCCCTATTTATAATGTGATCTACTTGCAACTTGAATTATTGTTGGCTAACTCAGAGCAGAAGAGAGCTCTTCTTCAAGGTCTGGGTTCACAATTTTAGATTTAAAATTTTGATCGCACGCCTATGGTGCGTAGGTCAAAAGCAACCTAAATGCTACAACGGAGCTAATCTGTCATATAATTTTACGTCTTTATGAAAAACTAGCAAATGCAGATCGTTTTCGTGTTTGTGATATGAATTACTACTCAATGAGCAAATTAAATAGGTAAGTTTTTTATTTTCCCGCTTTCTTATAGCGTCGGTTGATCGTGTTTTGTTTCTAGCCAAAACCCTCCACTTCGTTGATTCGAAATAATGACGTCAAGGAATCCTAACCTCAATTCTGGACTTCTAAATTCTCAATTTGAAGCTACTGAAGCTATTAAATCGCCGTGAATCTGCCAAGCAGCGATGCTATTCCACTCCCGGGTAGGTTTTACGGTGGTACATGTACAATTTTGCTTCACAACTAACCTTGCAATTTTTCCAGGTGCTGTCCGATGATGTCCGGAGAGGTGATAATGTGCCAGATCTTCTCTCAGCGAACAGGAACCGTGGTGCAGGCCTTGGAGGAGCTGGACTGGTGTGCCGCCGATGCAGCCACGAAGTCAGGAACCTCGGAAACCGCCTCTTGCTGTTAAACGTAGGCCAAAATAGGATGTCGAACGTCCCTCGGAAGCCGTTGTGGATCGGAAATATTTTGTAGTGGCCGATTTTAAAACCCACACTTGTGCTTGAACACTGCTATGTCGTGAACACTCTGGTAAAGTTTCGGAGCTGTATTTTAATATTTACTATATAAAAATTAGATTTTTCTGGGAGAATAAAACTGGGCTGTCAGTAAAATTATTTTATTTTTAGTTGTTATTAACAATTGCACATCAATACAAATAGGAAATCAACTCTGTTCAATTGACCTTTTTAAATTCTTAAAATCTAACTAATTTTACAATTCTACCTTATTTACTAAATTGCCCTTTGATTTTTGTAATCATTGTCTTACATTATCACTCGCGTTGCACCGTTTTAAATGTATTTTCATTCACTTATTGCACTGACTCATGTTTCTTTTCGCGCACATCTTCTTTTGATCACTTCTGAATTCAATTAAAAGTCCATTTCATTGTTATACTTGCTAATCAATAAACTGTTTGTAAATTCAGCAAATTTCCAATATTGTTGTTCCATTTTCCTTTTTTATTTATGATTTGCCTCTAGCTTTGACCTCACTTCGTGCTCGTTGCACCCTGCTTTGCCTTCCTCCACATTACCTTATTATGATATGCTCACAGAGAATTGTTATTAATGAATTATGACTTGCAAAATACCCTCGACCAGCATTTACTAATTATTTTCATAATCGATTCATTCTTACAAATTTACATTGATTAAATAGAACATGAATCCAACCTCTATTATTTGAGCTCTGCCTTGTTCTTTATGTTAGGAGAATTAATTTCTTTATTTCTTGCATAGCTTTGCACATATTATTCCTAAATTCAAGTCTGATTAATATTTATTTTATTGCAATTAGATGCCATTTCTCAATCTAAGCTTGTCTGAATTATTCATTATTTTGTTGTGCTGTTAGAAGTGAGACTCAGGGCTTAAGACCATCTCAATATGTCGATGTTGTTAGCCAGTCCGTTAGTATTTTAGTAAGAAGCTTGTATAAATGCGATAATAAGCTAATTGGGCCATAGTTTTCAAGATTCTCGTGATCGCCTTATTTAAACAGAAGTATGACCTCGCTATGTTGCCACTATACATATATTTCTTGTTGTTCTACAGAATTGTTAAGCAATATATGTGTTGCCTGAAAGAGTTCACTTCCTCCCATTTTTTGAGTTTCGGAAATTATCTTATCTTCGTCTTGAAATTTCTTATTTCTTATTTGCTTTAGAGCAATTGCTAGTTCACTCCCTCTGATCTCGGATTAACGTACTACGGGGCGTGCGGCATCATACGAAGATTTCATATTGACATCTCTGGAGGATCTTGGTGTGAGATGCTTTAGTGCAACCTCATAACTGAATAGCAGAAGTGTATCTCATACAATTTTTAGTGGTTACCGTGATTCCACACCATATTTTGCTTTATTTGGTATACCATGGATGTGTAATGTAGTCAAAGTAACAACTGTATTTAAGATATATCGTCATATTTCTGAATTTTAAAGAATAGAAATAAAGTTAGATATATGGTTT
This sequence comes from Agriotes lineatus, assembly GCA_940337035.1. Taxonomy (NCBI): domain Eukaryota; kingdom Metazoa; phylum Arthropoda; class Insecta; order Coleoptera; family Elateridae; genus Agriotes; species Agriotes lineatus. The sequence continues at coordinate 97,627,649 of OW679197.1, forward strand.
CAAGGCGAAATGTATGTATTTAACAAAAGTTTCTGATTACTTCACAACCTGCTGCAGCAGTTTTTGGTTGACCTATAATCTAATAAAGATGTGCCTATGTCGCTAGGAAATTTGCCTATTAAGGTGACGTAATTCTCTATTAACTTTTTATAAGTTGCATAGCCCCATGCTCCAAAGACTCGTCGAACAGTATCGAGCGTTAAGCAACTTTCGCAGCCAGCCGTGCCTCGGAGAGCACGTTAAGCGGTCGGCCCCGGTTGTCATTTCGGTGACAGTAGTTTAGGTTACGTCAGAGGCGTTCGCACAACCTGAAAACTCCAGGGTTTCTACTACGAGTCATACGATACCCACACACTCAAGGAAAGAATTGGTTTCCTCATCAATAAACAGGGTTTATCAACAATTTCTATCAGTAGAATAATCAGTTAAGTTGTGGTTAGACATAATTTTGTATACAATTCCAAGATCAGGCTTTGAAGGGTGGCTGTCCACAGGTGTAATTAGAACCCCGGAGGTTCATGGTTCGATTTCCGCTCTGATTCAGGTATTTAGGTGGTTTACATGAGCCAGTAGAGTACCTTCTTTGAAGCCAATACCGGGGTGGTAGTTTTCTTCCATTCTCCAAACCCCCTTTCTCTTATTCATTTTGTAATATTGGCTGAAAAAAAAACGCAACATCCCTATTTACAGTTCGACCCCAGCCATAGCCCTCTCTAAAGAAGGCCGTGGCCGCACAATATGGCAACAGCGCATCGCCTAAAAGCCGACGGCCGATGAATCCGTGAACGTGACCAAAGGAATTTATTGAATGTGATAGAAAAATTCGATATATTGTTTTCAGAATGGGTGACAGCACTACAAAACTAATAAAACATAACCACAAATAGTTTTATTAGACAGTTAGTATACAAAACACGTTTAAATTAATAAAGATAAAATAATTCCTACGACAAAATATCTTTTATTTAATTTAGAGGTTGACCCTTTTTTGTGACAATTTGTACGATCTTACTTTTAAGTAATTATTTAAAAGAATGTTTGCTATGGTAGACATCATATGTTGAACTAATACCCAATTGAAATTACCACAGATACAAGACTCTTGCACACTACTGTTTGCGCCCTTACTAGCAGAAATTACTGAAAAACTTAAGCTACACAAAATAGTTTTTTTTTCAGATTTTAAAAACAGGGACTCAAATTTTTCTGAAACTAAAGCTTGTATTATAGGTACTTATAACAATGGTGCGTACAGCTAAGACAAAATTTGATGGTACACATAAACTTCCTCTGTCTAATTGTCGAAAATAGTCATCATCACAACAATTTTTACTATTGTTAATTAAATTTAACAATCAATGCAACTAATTTGTTTTGACACCTTAAAAATAGAAAAACCGCAATCATAAATCATAGCCAATTGATCGACTTTAATGTCACTTTTATCATTTAAAGTTTCTGAAAATGCGTCATCAATTATTTTATCATTATGATATTCTTGATTAAGCTCAGTAACACCGGAAGGCAAAGATTTTTTTTCTATTTGATTTATACATAAAGATACACTTCCATATTGAGAAGATCGTATGCCAAGAAGGTTTTTAGTTCGTAACTATTTTTCTGCGTCTAGAATTTCTTTTACTGTAATTAACCCCCGTCATTTGTATGTACATTCCAATATCTCTTAGGTCCGATGAGATATCGTCTTGGCGTTTACTTGCAAACATTTTGCCCTAATCAACCCCTAAAGGTGTGAATCTGAATTAGGGGTGAATTATAGAACCCTTTATATCTTCTGTGTTTGTTGAGTTAAAACATTATGTTTTGGCATGTACCTAGATCATTTAGTTTGTACAAACATTTTAAAATGTTATTCTCATTGTTATACTTCAACCATAGTTTTATCAAGTCTATACAAGGGTACGACAATTACATACACATTTCCAAGGGGTATATGAAGCATAAAAGAATGCCGTAGAAGTTTTTTCGATAGAATATTTTTCTCTTTTACCTACAAAATCGTTTTGCGGCATTTGTTGGTTTAGCGTATTATGTAAGCGGCAAGAGGGAACTCTAAATTAATTTAAGATTTAAGGTATGATTCCGACTGCCGTTGCCGTCTGTGGTCTGATCAATGTTGCTCACGGCGACAAGTTGGTCTTGCAGTTTCATGGCAAGACGCTGCTATTGACTGCGGAACGTGAAGAATTGAATAATTATATCCACAAAATGTAGGTACTAATATAAATGAAATGATATAAATGTCAACAATAGCACCTATACATCAGTTTGTATCATTAGACAAAATTATTTATGCATAAAATCCTATGCTTTTCTAAAATTTTTCTTTTACTAGATTATTCCTATAACTAGCGTGTTCTGCGTCATAAATAACTGGATGTTTTGCTAAAATGTTTATTAATTTGTCATCATCTGCTTTTGAAAAACGCAACGTCAGCGTCAGAATTGGTTCTAGATCGGTAGTGCAGTCTGCAGTGACTGCGAGGTGCGACCGCAAGCGACAGTGACGCTTTGTTCAGAATGCATTTCATATACAATAGTCAAACCAGTACTGTCGCTGGCGGTCTGCCGCTGCAGTCTGCAGTTTGCAGTCTGCTGTTTGAAGTCTGCGGTCACCATCGGAATCATACCTTTAAGAAAAACAAACGTTTGCAGTCCGTACGAAGAACGGGCATCTTCCTAATATCAAATAAACCAAGCAATAATCTTTGTATTAATGAATACAACACACAGAAAGTAAATCCACAAGGTAGAATTGCACACCGCACACGAATCAGCTGTTTAGTCGTCGGCCGTCTGCGCGCTGTTGCCATATTTCAAAGAACACGGCCTTCTTTAGAGAAGGCTATGCCCCAGCTCGTGGAATTGAAGTAATATCTCGATTATCGAGTTTTCATAGTTCTGTGTTTATTCAATAACTTATTAAATTCCAGTATATATCATAGGGCATGGATGAGTTTGACGTATCTATGTGTTTGATGATTTGAATTGATGATATATTTACTTTAGAAGAGGTTGGCGTATTACTGTAACTATTATAATTAATATTTAGGTGAAACAGTTCCACGTTATATTAATAACACGGCAACATTTTCTATGCCAGTCTTATACATATTCACTTATCGTTTTAATAGAGAAGATTTTAGGGTATCACATTATCTTAAGTTGCATCTTCATCTCCATATATTTAAAAAAGATTATAGAAGCTTAATCCCGCCTTAAATGATTTTTTACAATGGCAATGAAAAATAGCTAGCATTTCAGGCTATATATTGTGTTGATGCCAATTATATTTTTATTTTTACAGTAATTTTAGTATGACGTAATATCTTCTCAATTGTATATCTACATTAAGAGAATGTAATTTGAAAGCAATGTAAATTACAGATTGCTTTAATACATCATTTAATAATTGAACAATTTTGCAAGATGTACAAGATCATTCAGAATTATTAAGAATTTATGATTACACGTTTATTAATTGTTTTCAAATTAAATAAAATAATTTTGGCTCGACTTTATCATGGATTCAAGATAAAAGTACTGAATAAGCCCGTGTTATATTAAAATATAAAAAAGTAACATGGAAAGTTGATTTAGAACTATTAAGATGGTGATTAAGTATCCAACTTAAACTGTTACTCCGTTAACTTGCTAAGTACATACGTCGAAAAGTTTGAAGTTTGCTCACACAATAATTAACATATTTCCCAATCCTCCGTATTACTACTAGCAACTTATATAACTTCGCAAAATTGTTTAGGCACGTATACTTGTACTTGTAAGTAGTACATTGTACCTTCTATAATTATCCCTTTCAATTTAAAGTATAATAATAGTTAACAACCTTCAGCATAATGTCGCACATTTACCGTTTTAAAGGTGTCAACCGCTGAATTAGAATTTATGGAAGGTATTTAGGTCACAGTGACAAATTTGCCTTGCAAAGCATTCTATATCTGTCGCTAATAAAATATTTTGGTTGCGCTCCAATCCTATTTCAATATACGAGCATCTTGCAATGCTCATTAAATTCATCCAATCGGTTTAAATACTGAATGAGACGTTGAGCTTCAGAATTGGGCCATTTCAATAGTTTGATGCTGTCCCCTAGGTGAATATTACTTTATGTAACTTAAGCAGATTACCTGTGACGTGTTTCACTAATAGTGTACGCAATTATCTTTCTCTTCTCTGTTCGATAAACGGTTGATTAATAGAAATTACCTAGAAAAGCTGGCAGTTTAGGTAAAAATTGGTTTACATTTGTAATAATACTGAAAATAAAAAATATTGCAGGTGGTGAGATTCGAACTATAGCGCCTGCAAACGGGAATTTTTGATCCAGACGCAGAACACCAGGCAATCGAGAACCTCTCCCGGCTTTGCAATGCGCGGCTGTATTGAAGAGAACAGCTTTGTCGTTCAAACTTTTTGACGCTTTTACGACATTACCCTGCATCTGTTGAGACCATTTTTGACAGTGTAAAGCCTGACCTTGTGAAATTATTTTATTTATTTCTCAGTTAACGTAAACATCAATAACTTTTTTTAAGATGCTCACCGTGTATATTTGTCCGACATTGTCTCGATTTCATGGCAGGTATAATCGGCATGCGAAATATCGTCTTCCTCCAATAAATAGTTTTTGAGTTAAACCGCCAACAGACGGAATTGAGAAAACTTGTTATTCGTCATCTAGGGACCCTGAAACCTGAAGATCTGAAGAAATCTCGGAAGGTGATTTTTGTCGTGATTACGATACTTCCTTCGTCTTTTAGACGACGGAAGTAAAAATGGAATACCATTCTGAACAAGAATATTAAAACAGAAAACACAAATATTTTGCACTTCATAAGTGAAGACCTAGAGCGAGAAAAGGAATACCTATTTGACTCTTTACAAAAGAACGGATATACAACTACCGTCATACGAAAAGCGCTAGACAATACAATGACACAAAATGCTAACGAAATAGTAGGTGGGGCCTCTGAAAAGTTTAGCATTTCTACCTTACTTTAAAGGCTCGACTGAGAAGATAAGACGTGTCCTAAAACTGTGCAACATCAAAACTGTGTTCACGATCAATGAGCCTTGCGTAACGACTTCACCCCAGTAAAAGCAAAAATCCAAGTTAAAAACTGCTCGTTCCATTTAAGACTTCAAGAGCATAGAGGCAGTTGCAAACACAAAGGCATCACCAAATCAGCCGTAGCTGAGCATACATTTACAGATGGGCGCGACTTAGAGTTTGAGCACGCGAGAGTACTTACCAGAATACCTCACTACCTTTCATGAGTGATACGTGAAGCCCTAGACATCCAAATAATATAAACAGGGAAGATGGTTTTAAGGTTAGGAAAACGTGAACTCCTGTAATACACGATTTAAAGCATTACAACCACTGTGCGTCATACGGCCACGCTGCACTTGAATGACCAGTGCTACGTCGCTTCAAGCGACTGGCGCAGAGGACTATAAATAACTCCTCACCAACCTTCAGTTCTTAGTGCGACTTTCACTGATGACTGATGATGCAAGCTGCAAGGTCTTGCGAAACGTTAGTTATGGGTGCACAAACAGCAACAAAACCAAGTCTGGCTAAGTATCCTCCTCCTCAAGGGACACAAAGAACACGAGCCACCAAAGAGCAAGGACATCACGTAGACCCGTGATCGAGTTCACAAGATGCAAGGCACATTAAGCCACAGATTGCTGGGTTTTTACCCACAAAGTTCACGCGGTCTAATCCCAAATTCTATGTTAACAAGAATAATTCGAGTAACCGCAAAAACCTCAAACAGTGTTTAAAAATATGTCACCAGGGCAGTGGTTATACACATCTTACACGTTCATGTTATCATGGTTGTCGTGACCCATGTGAAAGATCATTCTTCTTTAAATCAACGGGTTGGGCTGCGGTTTCTCCAGTTGATCTGAATATGTCGTTATCCTCAGTTAATGTTGTTGTTCTGAATCAAAACTTAAGCTTGATTATTTATATATTTTATGTAACCCTCACAACAATTTTTCAGGTTATATGTAGTATCATACCATTACTCCCACTCCAAAAATTAGTTTTTGTTTGCAATAGAGAAAAGGTTTAAAATTTTTTGAAAAAATCACATTAGCTACAGAAACTCGATGGATATTTTCCAATAATGCATAAAATTAATTACAATGATTTAGGAACTAGTTATGCAATTGGAATAATATATTTATTATACGTAGACCTTGAGTAGCACAGCGGTGACGAAGCAAACCTGATTAAAAACATACGCAAAAAATCACGAAAAGCAGAAAATGGACCTTCAAACAAATATTCGAAAAATGGGAAAAATCTGAAAAGGGTGCTGTAAGCTAGCCAGGAAAGGTGTCAATTGGTCGTCATACCCTGACCTAAAGCGTTTTGAAAAGGAGGAAGCCAGCGTAGGCTAAATAAACTTGGGAAATGGTTGCCAAGGTTACCTAGAATATGTGTACCACGACCTGCTGAATTGTTTGACAAACGTCACTGTATACGGCCTGGGCAAATGTGATGTTTCGCTATTCTCCGCAGAGCGCTGTATACCCACGAGCGGGAATTTCAAATTAGGAATGTAACATCAGTTACTACGTTGACTACAATGCAAATATTTGATTAAATTTTGCGACGTTTCTTAAAATTTTACAACAATAATTTAACCCTCCCGTGTATTTTTTACTTTGATTTCCTATTGTGTTTTTTGATCAGTTTCCTGCTAGTTTTTTCGTGTATTTTCTCATTTACATTATTTACGTTCACAGTATAATTTGTTGATTCATTTATTCGTTATTATTGCTTATGATTTTGTGTGGTATTGTTAAAATAGAAAAGAGTTATACAACGTGCAAACATACCAATTGTGGATGATCTTATCATGAATATACCTCCAACTAAGTTTTACGAAGGAAATGATAAATTTAAATTATCGTACTAGTGCTTCAAACAACGTACTTTTTTAGCGATTTCTATTTTCTATTTTTATTTAAATAGGTATCCATAAACAACGGGAAAGAATTGTTAGCTGTAGCTTTCAAGAAAGGTGTTTCCGAGTAACTTCTTCTGGGCGAAGACTATAAAATCACATTGCACTTTCTTTAGTACATTTTTAATTACTACATTTACAGATAGATATCTAATAAAACAAACAACTTTTAAATGTTTAATTTTAAATTTTTTACAATAAATTACACACAAAAAACTCACAACCTTGCAATAACACACAGAATAAAATACTTCATTACTATTACCACCAAGAATATCTTCCCAATTTGTAAGAAATACGATTATCTGCATATCATGGACTATTTTAGAGCAGCTGTGTGAGCTATCCAAAAAAATACCTGCCTGAAAATATGAATCCGTCTTCAACTATGAATTCTTGGAGTTCCACGCCTCTCTCAAGAAAAATATTAAAACTATAGATCTTTAAGGTACTTACACGACACTAAATAATAGATTACACCATTCATATTTATATTAAATTCAAAATAATAGGTCCTTATCCTACTGATACTGCATTTAAAAAATCATTTCTAAAGAGGAATTATTCTTGACAGCCGTTGTCATTTAAATGTCATGGTGGGTATGTGGCGCCAAACGGCCAAAATTGGCGTTTTCTAAGAAATGAAAACAACAATGGATTTCAAAAAAATGCCCAGGCCGTATAAAGTGACTTTTGTCACACAATTCAGCAGGCATTTTAATTAAAACTCTAAACAATTACCCTGACAATTAGGTGCACTAATCCATACATCAGGCACTATATATTTGATATAGGTATTCATTAAAAAACAACTTTTGTTAACGCTATGTAATGAAGTGTACAAATTTCGAAGGATATAAATAATAATAAGTAAAACATAAGCGAAATGTTTATTAGAAAACGACGTGGATGCTTGCTATCAATAAACAGAAGTACATACTCGTAAGCTCAAACAAGGTCATACGTTATATTGTTTACATAACAGATTGAATATAATATTAAATAATTTGCCATTTTCAAATAATCTACATTGCAATGTCTAATAATTTGCAATCTTTCATACTTACTGTGGAAGCCAAAGATACTGAAATGCAAGTGCAAATGATTTTAAAAAATGCTGCCCAACAAGGACCTGTCATTAAGCTATTTTGAATTACTATTGGATATAAGTATTTTAGGAGATTATTAAGTCAAAATGGTATTAAATAAGCATGAGTTTTGATTACAAGTAAAAATCATTTTGTCGTAAAGATACTTTAATTTTAAATCGGAAAATTTTTAATTATACGTTTCGCCAGTTATGTGAACTTAATCATTAATTTAATAAAACATTATAAAATTTGCAATTTTTAACAAATGTAATGAGTAGTTTAATCGATTTAGTTAATGGCATTTTTTAAAATTTTATTTTGTTAATTAATGATGTAAAACGGATTATTCAGGGTAATTCATTTTTAATACAATAAAAACAGAACCCTGTAGCAATTCTGAATGCAGGAATGTAAAAAAAACTCGTTATGTTTTAATTGTATTCAAAATTGATTATCACGAATAATTCATTTTACTTCATTAAATGTTAATATTAAATTCAAAAAAATTTGTTAACTAAATCCAAATTTAAACTAGTTTTATTTGTTCCTCACTTGTAAACATCAATTTATCAAGTCACTGTATTCACCTTGAAAATGTGTCTTAACTGGCTAGTCAGTAAATTTTTTACTGGCTAGCCAGTTATATTTTACAAGCGTGCTCATAGATAAATGATAGCGTGCAAAGCCAGAGTTGTCTTCCTTAGTATGTGTCATATTGATTAATTTAGTTGCTTGTCAGTTTGACATTTTGAATAAATGGTGAATTTCTAGTTATTTACAAGTGAGGAACAAATAAAATATTCAACAATACACGCCAGGTAACCATTTTTACTGACTCAAGGATATGACAGGCTCGCCTAGCGGCTCGCCAGTCATCCCAATCCTATCGCCAGTAAAACCTGTTTTACCTGGCTTGTAATGTTAAATACTATAACAAGTTTAAACATTTTTTAACTATTGGATGTTTCGCGAAGTTTTATAAAGTCAAAAGGCCACTCGGCTTACTTTTATGACACCATGTTATCACAAAAGTATTTAAAGTATTATAAATTATTTAATATTATATTCAATCTGTTATGTAAACAATATAACGTATGACCTTGTTTGAGCTTACGAGTATGTACTGCTGTTTATTGATAGCAAGCATCCGCGTCGTTTTCTAATAAACATTTCGCTTATGTTTTACTTATTATTATTTATATCCTTCGAAATATGTACACTTCATTATAGAGCGTTAACAAAAGTTGTTTTTTAATAAATACCTATATCAAATATACAGGGTGTCTCAAAAAGAATGGGACACCGATTAGTCATAGATTCCTTACGTCATAATAAATCGGTTAAACCTAATATACCTTAGTACAAAGTCCCTTCTGTAAGAAGTTATAGGGCCTTGAAGTTCAATTTTTTATTTTTTATTTTTTTGTTAATTTACACAAATGTAGAGATTTCGATTTCAATTTTGGTATTCTTACTTACTATTATATACTGAAACAATAGGAAAAATTTCATAAACTAGACTTGACTGTAAAGGGCACTTTACCTAACTTTCAAAACTTCTTTTAGCTGTAACTTCGTTATCGGTAACATTTATTGGAATTTTAGGTTATTATCTGAAAGACAATTAAAATACACAAAAATAATGTACTCTTAGTTCATAAGCGTAAGAGCAACCGTTTACCTTAAAATGCCCATCAAAGGTTTTTGGTTGTCACTAAGACATGTAATTATCGAGTAGGCATGATTACAAAAACAATGGTCATCTAGTAAAAAACAATGATAAATCAATTAATGATATTAGTGACATAAGAATTTATTCTCTTATGTTTAAGAAAATGCCGCTACATAACGAATTCTCCAATCCTGAAAGGTTCGTTATGTTGCAGCATTTTCGTAAGCACAACAAACAAAAAACTGATGTCACCAACGTCATTATTTGATTTCTTGTTGTTGTTTACTAGATTACAACCATTACCCATTGTTTTTGTGATCATGCCTACTTGATAATTCCACGTCTTCATGTCAACCAAAAACCTTTTATGGGCATTTTAAGGTAAACGGTTGCTATTACGCTTATGAACTAAGAGTACATTATTTTTGTGTATTCTAATTCTCTTTCAGATAATATCCTAAAATTCCAAAAAATGTTACCGATAACGAAGTTATAGCTAAAAGAAGTTTTGAAAGTTAGGTAAAGTGCCCTTTACAGTCAAATCTAATTTATGAAATTTTTCATATTATTGCAGTATATAATAGTAAGTATGTATAACAAAATTTAAATCGATATCTCTACATTTGTGGAAATTAACAAAAATATAAAAAATTAAAAATTGAACTTCAAGGCCCTATAACTTCTTACAGAAGGGACTTTGTACTAAGGTATATTAGGTTTAATCGATTTATTATGACGTAAGGAATCTATGACTAATCGGTGTCCCATTCTTTTTGAGACACCCTGTATAGTGCCTGATGTATGGATTAGTGCACCTAATTGCCAGGGTAATTGTTTAGAGTTTTAATCCAAGATTGATAGCAGACGTGTGGCCTACCTCAGTATGAAGTTTGTTCCTATAATTTTCTATGCATCAGGATAGATTTCTTGAAAACTGAAGGTTTCAATGCAGACAAAATGTTTGTTGAATGGGTTTTGACGGCTCGAAGTCAGAATATTACTGCATCAGGGGCTTCAGTGAAGCCCAGAGCCAACAAAATAGCGAAACAGTGGCAATTTACAAGAACACAATTATTTTATTTATGTATAATGCCGGATATTATCCCCGCGAATTAAATCTAAAAAATATGTGGACATTTTTTTCTCAAGCCTAATACGACTTTAATATGTCGGTCTTTAGATCAAAGAGCCATAGATACCTCCGAATGAATTTTAATATCCAGGTCTAGTTTTGAAACATATTTTATCATAAATATGAAGCGTCAACTCTGCAACAGAGCTTTCAAAAATGGTTGATGTGCTAGAGGAATTATATTTCATAAAAGCACAATGAATAAAGTAACTTACACAATCATAAAGGATTGTATCGACCAAGGTGGATTTAAGGAATGTGACTGATCTGTTGAGAGGTGTCAAGGAATTAGGACCAAAAATATACATACGGAGGATGACCATTTTGGTATGCAAAGTTTGAACTTTTGGAACTGAAACTAACAATGAAAATGATACGAAAAGTAAATCAGAAAACGTAAGACAAGATTTTGAAGTAATAAGCTCTCATCATGCAGCTTTAGCACTTATTTGCAGTTTGGCACACTTCTTAAAAGCAATCTTATCCCAAGTCAGCATTCTAAATTTGGTTGAATTGACTACAGAGTAATTTTTATTTGATAATGTATTTCATTGATTCAGTTACAATGTATGTACGTATTGTGTTTAATTTTGTTAGTTTATAACTGCCCGATTTGTATTACCAATACATGCATACACATATTTACATATGTATTCTAAATATACATAGACATTCTCAAATATTATTTATTGCTAATTTACCCTTAACCGGACATCTCAAAAGAAGTCATTGCATTTATTTATTTCCAACTGAATAAAGAGGTCTCACAAATTTGTTTCTGTCTTATTTTGGTAGAATTCACGTCCCTGAAACACGTGGTATTCGCCTTTCGCGTTTCGTATGCAAGCACGAGCTGTCGAAGCCAAGAGAGAACAGCTAGCGTCAAGCCAATCGGAAAACGTTTCATTAGGCGCTTAAAATATTTGAACTTCTGGGATTTACTTTGAGGCCCATATACACAATTTATTACATCTTCTTGCACCGATGGGTTGGGTGGAGGTATGTTTACAATTCTGAGGCATGAAACAAATACATTAAATGTTTTAAGATCTTCATTTGGTCTATATTCCCACTAGTCTACGAGTCGTATATGTAATGCTCTTAATGACTATATCATGTTTTCAATAATATAGCTAATTGGCAGTCTTCAAGTGCCTTGTAATTTATAAGAAGAATCCTTTTCCATTTAGTACAGTAGTAAAATTAGAATATGTTTTTTACTACAGATTTTCTCTATTATTAGCATAGATAAGGTTATATGGGTTTGGTTACCTAAATGTAGTATGTAAATAAACTGTTGTGGTGAATAAATATTGTTTGTTTATTTGTACACATATTCTAGGTAACCTTGACAACCATTTCCTAAGTTTATTTAGCCTACGCTGGCTTCCTCCTTTTCAAAACGCTTTAGGTCAGGGTGTGTTTTAAATACGACAAAATGCAATCAGGAAGAGTTGTTCAAAATGTAAAATTATGGTCTCATGCAAAATTTCAGAAATATCGGCTTACTTTTATGACACCATGTTATCACAAAAGTACTTCATCTAATGCACACCAATTTATTGTATTTCGTAATTTATCAGTAATTTCACGGGCCGATAGCGCCTAGCGTTTAGGCAACTAATTCCACTAGTATATCAAAGGCAAGATTCCGGCCGCAGAGTTCTGCTTAAATACAGTTTTCTATATCATCTGCAATTCTTTCCGCCGAGGGACATTAATTGTCGCTAAATGGTGATACAGTTGGCGTCACTTCCGCTTTCCGAGCTTTTCCAAAATGTCAGTGTTAATAACGGCTCGCTTTGGCGAGAATTAATTCTTAAATTATAGAACACTGTGAACATGGCTGGAATCAATTAAGGCATTGAAGAACTCACCGTTGCTTGTAAATCATTTTGGAAATTAGCTTTAGACGCCCTCAGCATAGGCTATGTTTTCGGATGCAGCCTGTTCAAATTTTGATTGATTAATTGTGATATTTACCTATGTAATCTATTTATTATTGCGATAGCCTTGTGATTGTACGTTTAATGCCAGTAATTACAAATCGGGTTTATGCTCCCTCCTTTATCTATTTAAAACATACGATTTATTGAACGTTGGGTTTTCATTGTTTATGTTGTATTGTTACCCTGAGCAATTTATTGGTTTGTTCACTCAAATAAACCAAGGAACATTAGCCTGAAAAAACCATTTGGCGCCCCTATAATTAAACCGTTTAGTTTTGAAGGTAAGTCATCCACGTCCTTCCTCTGAGCTAGTGCGAGTGCATGTTCCGATTTACTATCGGCAATTACTAATGTAACAATTACATTTTGTCGTATTTAAAACAGAGGGGGTACTTTACCTGAAAAAAAAAGTTTTTATCTAACGTTGTGAGGGCTCATGAAGACCAATCCAACATTTTCGTATTAAGATTTTCGACTGAGAATTGTACAAGGAATATCGCTACCTGGAGCTTTTGCGCCAATTTGTATACACCCTGTATATATATATATCTGAGCCAAATAATAAATCAAGTGCGTACATACGCATGCAAGATAGTGAAGTTAAAGTAAAGTAGTTTTCTGGAAAATTGTAATTGTAGTAGTAAAATAATGACCTTTATATCATACTGATGTCAAAAATGACATTTTTCGGATTATTTTTGGTACAAAAAATGGAACATTAAAATCCTAGTACTTTAAAGTAAAATTTTAAAGTTCAAGTACTTTAAAACTTATTTATTGTGCAAAAAATGGAACATTAAAGTCCTAGTACTTTAAAGTAAAATTTTAAAGTTCACGAAATTTAAAATTATATGTCAGTTGTTGGCATGAAATTTTAAATGATTTACAACTTTTTATTTAAAATTCATTAAACTTGCAGTATGAAATAAACCGTTGTATTCACCACCAACGAAAAGTGTTTTTAAAGGTCCTCGCAAGTAATTCCGTCCTCGGCTGACGCCTCGGACGTAAACAACTTTCTCGTCTTTAAAATGTCACTTTTCGTTCTAGATAAATAGACTACTATTAAAGTGTATTGCAACTCAATATTAACGGCATGGCAAACATTCAAAGTTTAGACAGTATGAGAGAGTTCTCAAGTGTCGCTTCCAACGCAAACGTTGTTAAAGGTCTGCTGTTGAATCAACTTTCAGTACCTTACTCCAAACTTGTTACAAGCAGTTGTTACAACAAGTAAAATTTACAAATATTTACCCTATTCTATCAGTGCAGACAATAACATAATTAAATGTTCATAAATGTTAAATAATGACATTACTGCAAAAAACAAATAACATTAAATATCGGCGTCTTCTTCAAACGCTGCACTGCAGGCTGGAAACTTTAAAAGTTGAAAAGAGCAAAATAAGACAAAACATATGGCCACGTAGAAATTTCGAAAAATATCGACAACCGTAGAAAAAAGAGTAGTAAAAGTTGAATGAAACTTTGAAAACCACAGTAAAACATCGTTCAAGCTATAGGGAAATAGTTGGCGAGTACGTGAGTGACATGCCACGAAATGGACTCACCCCTTTGTTGCTGTTTGGGCTTTTAAGTAAAACTGGTAAACATTAAATGTCCATTTTAGGATGTTGTAATGCCCCTCAAGACAGTAATACACAAATGTGTCTTCACCACGTAATAGAGGAACCGAATACATATTTGATTACAACAGTTGTCAACAACTTTTTTTTTCCACCACTAGGTAACTAGAGAAATGAAAAACTCTAAAAATTAGTCAATATTGTAAACATTTACAGTTTAATTTAAAACAATTACTGATGTTAATGAAAATAACCCTATATGTCAAGTGATTAGACTTGTCATATAAATAGGTTGCCTAACGAGAATACGCAAAAACATCCGTGAATTACATTTGTGACGTTTTTAGAAAACCTTGACAAGTTTCTATGGCCATTTTCTTCTATTGTTGCTTTATTTGTTATTTTACTTGCGTGTGGTACGTGGATAACTAGGAACAAATAAATCAAAGTAAATGTTTATATAAAATTTTGGAAAATAGTTTTTCTTTTTAATAATTTATTTTCTAATTAGAACTCAGAATGTTTCCAAATCCAAAACTAAGGATCAATTGTTAATCAGGAGAGATAATAGTTTGAAAATTGAAACAAAACTCGTTCTGGAGAGCTTAATTTAAATTTGTATTTGGAAGTCTCGGTATTATGGCAAATGCCTAAACTTCATGCCCTGGCTGTTCTGTAAATAGTTAAATCAGAACCTTAATTGGGTAAACTTACATCAGGCGCAAGTAGTAACTGAATCTATATTTCCCTTTGTTTTCCAGCAACGCTGAAATAAATAAGTCGTTTAAGCATAGACAGCTGGAACAGCAATGAGGAAAAATATGATCACCGTAGTTCTTAACTGAACCATTATATTTCACTCGCACAATCTGACAATCATATCAAAGTGTTAATTTCAATTAGGTGCCATCAAACTTAATTCACATCAAAAATGGTTTAGAACTACAAATATAACATCGGAGCAATATATCACATAAAAAACATTGAAAAAAATACCTTAGACAACAATAATTTGTATTTTTAACGGCTAATTTGGGTTACCGGCATTTCATTAGCATAATACCAATTATAACGACCTGGAAGTGAATGAAAAAATGGTTGCAATAACTATAGGGCACCACTGAATACCCTTCTTTGATGTAGCAATACATACGTTCATGGCATTTTTCTACTGATAATTTGAGCTTTACGAAATGTTTCTGTCCGCGCGATATTTATATCGCTTTGCCTGCGTCTTATCGCGTTTTTTCAAAGCAGAAATGCTGTTGTCATTTGAGTTTCTTTTTGTTGAGTCACATCAGCACTTGAATGGCGAGGAATCTGGGCGGTTGCGGAAAGAAAGCCAGCAAAAACGCTTGCGGAGGGCGCTAAGTCGAAAACATGGAGTACAGCACAAAAGATGTAACAATATAAATTTTATAAAGAAAAGGATTTAAGTTCCTTTGATATAGTAGTGTGCAGCTGTCGCGCTTTAAAATTAATTTTACGTTTTTTCCAGTCCTAGTCTTTCAAGCGCCGCTTTTTGCGGAATGCAAAATGGAAAAAGAAAAAGTTGCAGCCCGCATACATCTGTCGCTATAAGTTCTACCTGAGTTTTTCCGTGGCTGCCAGGCAATTACTCAATTGCTTTATTTATGGCGGATTGCAGTGCTCGAGTCGCAGAAAGGGTTTTAACAGCAAAATTTGCGGCTGGAGGGATGCTCACCCGGGGGACTACAGGGGGTTTGTTCCTAATAGTTCCCCCAGTCATGCTTCATTAATTAAGATTTGTTCAAAAATGAGGCATTGTGAGTTCATCTCGTTGCAAATTTAATGAGAAACCGAAATTTTCAATATGCACGCATGGGGAGGTCAATTAAAAGCTCACGCAGGTTTTATGTCCGACTAATGAAGCGATCTGATTTTTGTGGGATTTATAATTGTTACGAATGTAACCATATTGCTCGTTGCAGTACCAAAACGTAAAATTTGTTTGAATTAAAACACAGGTTTGGCAGCCCGAAATTGGTTTTCAAAAGCACGTACTGACCTGAAAGTCAATTGAATATACTGAAATCATGAGATGGAGGATTTAATTGGTAAAACACGTTTTTACTATTGTTATTAGTTTTCCGAAATACATGTATTACTAATCGTAAATCAAGGTTTTCGCAGATAAACAAAATTTTGGTCATTCTGTACACTTTTTCAGTGAACAATTCCGGTTTCAATAGAACCTGAATTTGTGCCGATTTCTTCAAAAACTGTTTAGATTATCGTACATTCTGGGATTTTAGTGTTTAAGTTTGCCCAGCTTGATATCTTTGTCGTTTTTTTTACCACCAGAAGAAACACTTTATTCCTGTTTTTTTATTAGATTCCTGTATGCCATAAGGGGTTTTCAGAGAATATTTAGTAACTTTAAAACGAATTTTCAGCGTAATTCATGCAAATTTTCAGTAACTGTTTACCATATTTTAGTAAGTTTCCAAACAATTTTGAGATTGTGAACACAAATTTTCAGAAACACTTTAACAAATGTTAAGTAACCCATAGAAAATGCTCATAAAGTTAGCAATGGATAGTCAAATTACAATTAAGTTTGTCTTACAATGGTGAATAGGTTTGCAGTAAAACGTTTGCATTGTGCAGCAATTGTTAAAAAAAGGAAAGTTAAGAAAGTTCGCAATAGTAACTAAATAAATTTGCAGTAATATAGCAACCAGATTGCGAGTAAATTTTTGGTAAAGCTGCAATATTCCGCAAATTATCAATAACACGTAAAAAAATTCTAGTAAATTTTCAGTTTACAAATAAGTATGTATTGTATTATCAATACGAATGTATCAAATTTGTATCTAGATTTTATTAAACAGGGAATTTGCAGCTGCATTTTACATTATTAACAGTTCTTGCAGTATAAAAAATTAATTTTCAGTAATCTAGAAGCTGGCAACCTTGACATTTGGAAACTCTACTGAAACATTGGCATTGACATTGAAATAGTAATAACCTGGAGAGCTTAGAGGTCACACTTAATAAGATAAGGGATTGTGATGCCTTGTACTTCGGCAAGTTCACGGCTAAAATATTAAACTTACATTGAACAGGTTTAACATTGTATGCAATGAGTCTTAAGTAAGATTAAACAAGGCTTTAAATTCATAGTCCCTCCGTTAGGGCGTCGAATTGAAATGAGTCGTGTTGTCAGTTCCTCCATCGACGTTATTGGCTTATCTTGAAATTTCGAGTCGCTTGTCCGTCCAAATACGATCGCTGATTCAACTTTAGCAAAAAACGGTTCTTATAGGAGCCTGCTACCTTGATTTGCCAAATTGAAATGAAACTTTTCACAGCCGCTTTGTTGGGACGTTGGATTGAAATGTCATACATCTTAGTATTTTTATCAATTATTTGCTCTTGTTGTTTACCTAGCTCGTTCAGTATAAATGAACTCTGAATTTAAATGGTGAAATAAACTTCAAACAATATGCACAAGGAAATTCAATTTAATCGCATAAATAAACACAGAATGAATCACTCTTAGCAGGCATTAACCTACGTGCAAGTACAAAAAATCGACATGCAGTAAATGGAACTCAAATTGAATTCCCCGTACAAACTATTTCGCGTACGTATTTATTTTCCATTAATTGCATATATCTTTCCTATAGAATCTTATTACAGCCTGAAGCAAACGCTTATCGTTCAATCTGCGAACATTTCCTGTATCGGTTTACCATAAGGTCGTGGTCTGAGAACTGCTGAGTAGCACCCGGACTAAACCACGCCACCAACCATAACTGGTTGTATGAAAATTTATCACGAATACTGAATGAAATTACCTGGCTGCAAGCTCGGTCTGATCTCTGGCTGATTGCGTCACGATACGATCGTGACGCCCACTCGGTACAAGGATGAAATGGCATTTACTTGAAGTGCAAACACTTGGTTGCTGCTCACAAACACTCAGACAGCAGAGTCTATTTACTGCGCAGATTTGCCTTTTTTATTTAGCGCGCTATAGGTGAAGTTCACTGGAAGTCGCTTGCAAACGGTGTCCTTGGGGGGCGTACCTTGCCACCCCCTTCTGTCTTCTCCGCGACTACTGTTAAACTTACTTCAATCGCTGCACATGCAAAATTGGGGGATCCAAGCACTGAAACAGGACCGTACTCGCACTTCGGTCACACTAGACTAGAATAATTAATTATAATTAACAATGAAAAATTATGCAGACACAAATCAGATAGACGAACATACGTAAGTGATGGAATAAACAGTTCTGGCAAAGGAAGAGCAGCTTCCAGTTTCAAAGTAATGTATTTACATTTATTTCGTCTGGCAGTTTGACGCTTGCAGTAGTATATTATGTGATTAGGAGTAAAAGTGATACTTTATTTGGCGAAGCTGAAGCTTATTTAGCCGAACGTTAGTGAGGCAAATAATTCAGCTAAGCCACATAAAGTCACTTTTACTCCGAATAACATATACTATTTTATCCGCAAACGTATTCAGGTAAATTTCATTAATATAAATTTTAAAAAAAGATGCATCGGCCGGGAATCGAACCCAGGCCACCCGCGTGATAGGCGAGCACTGTACCTCTGCGCTAACCTCTCTTGTACAAATAATGCGCTACTGTAATTATATATGAACATACTGAATCACCCGAGCTAATAGCACACGGCGACAGCAGCTGTCACACCATAACCCACGGCGACAGATGCTCCGATCCGCTGCTTAAAGGTTTATTTAAATTAAAACTTGTTCGTACTCTTTTTGAAAATAAAAACTGGCCTCCGATCTAAGTCTAAAAATTAATAAAATTTTAAGCCATCATACAATTTAATCGGTGCAGTATCTTCGGAGGAGATAGCGAACAAACATAGAAAGAAAGCAAGAGAGCAACGATTTTGTGTGCTTAGGCTGATAAAGGACGCAAAAGTCGCTATTTTATCTGCTTAGGCAGATAAAGTGACACTTTTACCTTGTCAATAAAGACACATAAGTTGTCACTTTTGTGACGTTTGCGGATAAAATAAATTATTAAATTGGTTGTCTCATAACAAATATTTTTTGCAAACCTGTTTTATATTTTTCTGGTCGGACGTAACATTTACTCTATTGTTACAAGTATCGACTGCACTAGAGTATACTTCTATGCACTTTAGATCAAGGTGACTCATCAGTTTATAGATATTTCTATTAGTTATACCGATATTTAAAGAAACCGGGGATAGTTTCTAGGCATTGCAAGAATGAATGAATGCTAGAGACGAATGAAGTCCATTGAATATTTCTAAAATGAAAGTCTCCTTATTCCAAATTCAGTTAAATTGAATGAAGGCTACAAAATCTCTAAAATTGGTCAAGGTAGGCCTTGAAGGATAACGGAGAAACAAATTTGTTGTGATCAAGGCTAATCTCACAAGTTCTGATCTAATTGGAACTTTGATGTAAAAATATAACAAATATTTTTGGAATTTATAGTTTTTAATAATAATAATTTTAATAATAATAACAAATATGCGTATGTTTCGAGTCAAAGTCTATTCACTTGACCAGGTCTGTAATTTTTACTATCAGAGTAGTGTAGTGATATTTTAATGCACTGCGCAATAACAAGGACAGCTGTCAATCTATTATTATTATAAATTGTATATAACCACTATTTGTTACCCTGTTACGCCTGCGAATTCGCGATTTGGAGTAAACTTCTTCTACGGTATAATTTATCCCATAACCACTTTTAGCAACTTTTAAGAAAGCAAACCAACATCTACGCTTGCCCAAAAAAGTGCCTTGTTAAACGACTAACATGAAAAACTTCTTATAAATTGAAGGTGCTGGGAATTTATAGAAATATGAAGTACCTATTTATTTAAGAATCTACTCGCTTCCTAGCAGTAGCTTTCTATATTTTCAATTCCGATGTTGTTTTGAATAAATTAAGCAGATATAGCTCCTGCACTGAAAATAATATAAAAGTAATTGATAATCAAAGTTGCTCAGTGCACAGTGTGATTTGCAAAAATGTAAATTTCAATTCGTTGAACAAGTTGGTAACACACAACTTAAGCTATCTTTGATATTTCTACTAAAACTGCCACGATAACATTTATAGGCCATGGTTTTTCTTAAAGATTTTATATATTCTCTACCCTTGCTATAAATAAACGTTTTTCATTTCGTTTTGGCAGTTTTCCCTCTACGTCGTTAGGTTAGTGAGAGCATTACTTTTTATGTTAGAGATATTCAAGCTACGTTATATGTATGGGAATCCTAAGGCACTTTAGCACATTAACAAACCGAAAGTTGCTGGTATTCGCAAAGTACAGTCAGTTGGATTCTATATTTTTATATCTACATTTTGTAATCGGACGAAATACTATATATTTACTACTACATCATGAATTAATTGCCCATGGATATTATACAAAAAATATTATTCTTCTTGAAACCTTAATAAATTACTTGATTTTTATATGAACACATTTTACTAGATTGTTTTAAGTCAGTTCATCGCATCAACGTTAGTATTAATATCTGAAGTTATATTTTTGAGACAATGCATCGTGACACTAGAAAGGTGTGAAATGCTAACAGAGTAAACTTTTAGCGAAAATGTGTTAATTAGAGATTAGTTTTTCTTCCAGCAATTGGTTCGGTAATATTTTTAATTTTGCAGTGTGCCAAAGCACTCATCTAAACATGACTAGGTGAAATTAATGTTATTTGCTTTCGACCAATCTGAAAACGTTTTATTAATAACAGAAAATAGAAAAATACTTCTACAACAGTAAACTGTGTTAGAACTACTTGAAAGAGAAATATGCAGCGGATAATACTCAAAGCAAACGAAATTCATGGACACAAATGGTTGAATTCTTCAGCATTCAAAAATTATTAAGACTTCCTCAAAGATAACGTAGAAAACATCGACGTTACTTAAAAAATTCTCAGGGTTTGTGTGGCTGAAGGGTGGAATTACTTCCAAAATTACATTAAATCCTTAGTCGATCAGATATGTGTAGCAATTCACCAAACCGAAACACAATCCTTTTACTAAACTTTAATTACAAGGGGCCAAGGGACGTCTTATAACGTCGGAAGTAAAGTGAAGACCTCAAAAATATTCAAAAGTGGGAACCTAAAGTGTACCCTAAAGTTGTATAGGGACCTGTTAAAAAAACAATAATGCCAATTATGAATAGAAATTATAGGAAACTATGCAGGCAGCCCTCACACCAATTGATCGAAGCAGAAATGTAGGCAACTTGACTTAAGTGCCGCCCCAATTCTCTAAATTACTGTAAAAGCGAATATTGGGGAAATATATCTTAGAGCAGTATTCTGTCAGAGGGTGGCATTAATTGTAAATTATGAAATAACCATTCATTTTATTTACCTTTAAATGCAAATTACTTTATGCTTGTTACTTATAATATAATTTCTAGTTTTATTGTTCAAGGCAAGTTCTTATTTACCACCTTTTACGATGCGTACTTATTTATACAGTAGTATATTATTGCTAAAGAAAATACACCAATGGACTCAGCAAGTACCACCTAGTAGGATCATCTATTACTCCAATATGTTGTATTCCTTTATTACAAAATAATTTCCTCAATAAATAAAGAAGTGGGCAACCATTCTGTGGGAATGAGAGGCCTTAGAATCATGCAATAATCTTGTAATCGTTTTTCTAAAAGCCGGTAGGTATCTATCGGCATTACAATTTGCTCATAAATGTTATAATTTCGTTCTATAGACCAATATAACGTTTACATAGTTACTGTTGAGTTATTACCTCAATTTCTGGCTGTTTTCGTCATTTATATTCTGGACAATTTCCAAAAAGTGTGATAGATTATTATTTTTCTCTTCTCCAGTGGAAAGAAGACCATCACCAATATACCATATCCTAAAGTTCTATGTTTTTTCCTTGCAGCGGGGTATGCATTTGTAATGCTAGCCCTCTCATAGAGCTTATTTACAATCTTACACCTCGGATAGCTCAAAATAAGTCGGAGAATTATTTGGTTCTTTCAGATATGTATCACAGTGTAGCATAAATATCAACAACGGGCTTTTAAGATGTTTATTTAATTTAAACGTATTTATAACAAATAACTGAGTTGTATATTATTGAGAAATAAACAATATTCTCGCGAATGGGCGTTGTGTCCCTGGCTTTGTCAGCAACCAGTTTTACGTCGCTGCAATGTCGGCCGGCCTAACTTCCAGGGGCGTCAAGACCAGGATTCGTCCGGAAGTTGTTTTGTTCGTTCGGGACCCGCTTCGTGTAAACCCGCCTTCACCAATGGCCGCGGTCAGATACCTCGTTGTGTTTATGTTTTGCTGGGAAGACAGAAGCCCAAATTAGGACGAATAATGCATTTTCTTACCTACTCGGGTGGTTATGACTACCACCTGGACTTCGGGGTGTGTTTCGACGTAGTTCCGAGTCGGACCCCGGGAATTACAAGTTCTTACTGGGCCAGATGCCTTTCCCGGACTTCGCCTCTCTGAAGACGGTTCCCCAGGTGGTGCGGTTGCTTACAACACCGTAGAAGGCCTGGAGGTAGGTACCTAGTTTTATATTCCGAGTAAATAGTGACACTTCGTGTATCTGCCAAGATTACTGGCTCGAATTTGTTCAGTGAGCCGGGGGAATTGAATTACAGTGTTATCAAGCAAGGGGCTCGGACCTAATGACAATTATCGTCTGAGGAAGGCGATGTCTTCCTCTTAGGGCTGGTTAAAAAGTCTGAATGGTCGAGTAGAGCATCTCGTGGAGTTGTTCCACTCTACCGGGCTCGGGGAAATAACAAAAGTTTGGGGTTAATTAGTAATGACTTCAGCGAAGAGGACGCAATATTTAGCCACCAGATCGGCTGAAGTTCGGGATAATTATTAATGACTTCAGCGAAGAGGACGCAATATTTAGCCACCAGATCAGCTGAAGTTCGGGATAATTATTAATGACTTCAGCGAAGAGGACGCAATATTTAGCCACCAGATCAGCTGAAGTTCGGGATAATTATTAACGGTGACTGGTCGGGATCGGGTTTTCAGGAAAACAAGTGTTTCCGGGGAAATCTCTTCGGCAGGAACAGGGATACGGGCAGGTGGAACTGGGATCTGGAACTGGGATAGAAGTAGAGCTGGGGAAGTAGGTTCGGATCTCTGTGTCTCTCTGGGAAAATCTGCCTCGGAATCGGCTCCGCCGTTCGTTTTATGCGACTTCGAGCGCTTCTAAAAGTGGGGAGAAACAGCGCGCGACGCACTTTTGTACTTACGTGACGTCGGTCACTGCGCTCTGCTTATCGCCTCGTGCATTGACATTACGGAAATTACGATAACGTGAGGTCGGACAAGGATCAAATTTAAATATTATCTTAATATTCGGAAATACAAATTTGATCTGCAGGCAAACGTTACAAATTTAAAATATATTTTCTTCTGTGAATATCGATGTTATTACCGATGCAGCCAAAATTGTATATAACAGCAATGAGATAACATGAACAAGAAAAAAGGGGTATAGCTTGAGTAAGAAAGAGATGAACATAGTAACAATTTTCAATTATAACACGTCAACTGAACATTCCTATCAAAATATTTTTTTCTTATGGTCTCTATGGATTTCTTTCTTACTCAAGCATCATATTTTGTTGCTCATGTTATTTCGTTGCCGTTATATTTAATTATGACGCCATCCGAATATTAAGTAGTAAAGTAAGTTTCAAAAATAATTGCTTGATTCAGTTTTCACTGAATCATATTTTATTTAGTATTGTTTGCACTCTTTTGATGATGTCGCTGGTTAAATTGTGTTCCGCTTACCTTTAAATTTGATCTGTATTAATCCCGAATATATTTTACATTACTACCTCCCATAATTTTATTGTTTGAATTTGTTACATAAATAATGTAAATTCATGCTTTTTCCATGCTTCACTTCTAATGTTAATGGATTTCTATATAATTCGGTAGAGATATTAAACAACCGTAAAGGGCTTTGGTTTAGGTATTTTCCGGGCCTCACAAATTTCCAACATTGTGTACGCCGAAAACAAGTAAAATAATGAAATCATAACAAATATAAAATATAGCTTGCCTAAGCAAGCGTTTGTTTGATAATTTTCAGCTTCCTGGCCACATTTCTGGTGTTTGCTTTGAATACCAACAGATCAGCAGTTCTAATAAAATAGGATTTCTACTATGTTTAAAGAACAAATAATATACTTGCAGAGCGATTACTGCATGTTTCAGTGCGTCACATTTCAAGTACCGTAAATCAGTTCTTAGCTTCAAAAAGGTTAAAAAATCTAGTATTGACTATTTGATTTATCTATCTACGAGCTCAGCACAGATCAGCAGAGTTCTATATGAAATGCAAACGGAAATTAGATGGCAGAAGATGTTGACGAACTCGAGTTCACACTTCTTATTAAATGGCGCCAACCCTGTTTAGTAAGCAAGATGACACTTTCACCGCAATATTTGTATTACATAGCCGTCTGCATGTTACTGTAGATATTTTGACAGCGATTTCTACTTGAAATGACATCTAAATTGAACGGTGGTTAGAAAGCAGTCCCTGTACTATTTTGAAGTTACTAATTATATAGCCAATGTTTACATCCTATTGGACAGATGCCCAGTCTTATTAGAACTATGTCGGGAATTGTTGGCGTAACGTACCAGGTGTTGCTAGATATAGATACTAGGAGTAGTATTATTCATATTGCTGTCGTACAAGGTACGCATTTAGTTATTCGAATAAACCCATATTTTCTTATATCCCCAGCAATTCAAAACAGGTAATCCTTACTTCGTTGATAAGATGCTGGTCTATGGTCGGTCGTTAATAAGAAGTATTTCGACTAGCTGGGAGTGGGGTGGATCACGATCAATCTGTAGCCGTAAGTGTGATGGTTAAACAAGACTAAAATTTAACAGCACCAAGGATCTAACGAAAACTCTGAAACACTATCTGTGACAGACGCTACTGGTGACAAACTAGTAGGCACAGTCTACTCAATAACCTAAACATAAGTAACTTACCGTGAAAGGTCTGCTTCACAATCTTAACCTTAGTGTCGATTTGAATAGCTGCTAATGCTTTAAGAAAATTTTAACATTTGGGTTTTAACTCTGGATACATACTAAATACAATTAATTAGAGCAAGAATAGGTAAACAATGTTGGGAGTTCAGCTAAACAAATTAAAAAACACCTAAATAACACCAAACTGATTATACTGAAAACAAAAGGACAATCAATTAAACTTTACATAACGACACCAGGTTTATTGCATTCAAAACTAATCTAGAGATCAGGTAAATAACTTGAGGTCAAAATTACATTTTTTAGAAAAAGCCTTAAATAAATAGCATACGATTTGTAGCAAGCACAAAAAAGTAAGTTTAAGTAAAGGCATCCGAAACCGATTAAGCGAAGCTGTATGACCTAGTACTAAAAATTAATATAATAACACCCAAATTCCGTTACGCGAAGCGTCACATAATTTACGGAATCACAAAGAAAGATCTTAGTTATCTCATTTAGAGCAAACAATTCGCTCTACGGCCAAGTAGAGCACATTCACTATTCCTTTTTTAATTCTAGTTTTCCTGTCTGAAGCAAAGTGTTTAGATCAGCACGCTATTATTTTGATGTGACTGTTGCATATTTTGGCTTTCTCGGTTGTAATCTTTCGCAATATGATCGGGGGACTGCTTTACCTTCGGATACATTTTTAACTTTGGAAGACATAATAATTATCTACTAAAGTATACAATGATGTGATGGGTTTCGTTTTCCTTTTGCTCGGTCTTGAAATTAGGCATTATATTGTTTTATAGAGGATATATGAAATATAAATAGCTGATGGGGAGGATTACGATTGGGATCAGACTTCCTCTAGATACTAGGATGTGGAAGACAGTCCAAGCCCTCGTGGGCAGGATCGTTTCCCTGAGGTAGACCACTTATCCTCTATTGCGATTATAGGAGAGTGTCTACGTGCTACCCGAATTAACATATACAATGAACAACGCCCATAAAAGCATAATTCAGCAAGCTACACGATCTAGATTGAAACCGGTAGCGGCTGAGGTCCTATATACACAAGAAGTGGCTTACAGTCGCTTTCCACGTGCGTCGGTATGCAGGAAGAGTCGCAATGTGGCCAAAAAGAATCGGTTGCTATCAGGAAGCAGGATTTTTTCTCAAAGTGCGACGTGCAGCCAAACAAAAGACACCATAACAACTTCGAAGACCACCGAAAGATAATCAAAGATAGCATGAAGAATATAGAGTCGTAGTTAGAAAAGTCGTAAAATAAATCTAATAGAACCTCAAATCACGGAAGGTAGCGTAATGAACCGATACCTAAGATTGCATGTGGAAAAATAGTAGTTTTCTGCGGATTTTCGGAATAAATCCGCTTTCCAAGCGTCAACAAAAGAGCCTCAAAAATGCATCTTACGACTGCGGGAGTAAAGTGAAAGCCCAAGATTCCCAAAATTGGTACCGGAAAGATGGCTCTATCGTGAATTTTTATTAACAGGAATGCCAGTTGTGAATAAAACAATACCAAAAACTATATATACAAAGCTCAAGCTCCGATAGTAAAATCAAAGCAACAGCGTAGGCAAGCAAATGTACACAAGGAGCCTTCAAATCCACTTAATATCTGTGCAAGAGAAAATACGGAAGGTATTTTAGAAGTGTTACAACATTAACTTTTTCCATATTCAAACGTTACCGAACTTTACCCATGATCTTTAACCAGTCATGCAAAATAAGTGTTTTACAATTATTGCTGGGTGCGTGAGACAAAGGAGAGGTGAAGAATGTAAGAGACGCCCAAAAATGGACAAGTATTGTCCCAGCATTTGCCTCAGAGAGGGTACACTGTCGACTCAGGGCTAAAAACTTGAATTAGAGCAGGCGGTTGCGGCTGCTAGCACACAAAACTCGATTTCACGTCTCGCAGTAATCTGCCTAGCGTGAAATCTTCTTTTCTGGAATTGTATTGCCAAATGAACCAATGCAGTTCTTTTCTGTATACAGAATATTTCAGAGAAAAGTACAGTAAATTGACAGTGTGGTAGATTTTCTTAAAATTATAAGAAAAGTTAAATACATTTTCCATGTAAACCTCCTCCTTTGGGGTCTACAGGTCATAAAAGGAGATTGTAAAATAAAGATCTAGTAGTTACTCCTACTATGCTACTTTTTAAAAATTGCAGTGATCCATAGGAGGAGAATAACGCCTTTAGAATACGTTTTTGGATCTAACTTGTTGAACACCGCGTGTTTAGGAAAAAATGTGAGTAACTCGCAGATCATTTTTGAGATTTTCTGTTTTGGTACTACTCTCGTAACATCTTGGTGTAGGTAGCAACATTTCAGAAACAATTTTGACAACTTAGAGAGATTGAAATGTGATGGTGGAGTTGTGTTAAACAGCTCCATACTTCAAATTTTCCTAAATAATTCTTGAAATTTTGCTACCTATACCAATATGTTATTTTCCTACGGGAATGAAACAAACACTCAAAGAAGCTCAAAAAGGAGACCTCCCGGCGAGTTAAATTGAGGGTATCCTATGAATTCCAAACTAAATAGAGAATGGTCTTAGCCTGTGTATTATTGCTCCTCCTCTGCCCATCATCCTTCGTAAGGACGTGGTGGCATCATGATGTTTGCGCTATCTTTTCCGACCATGTTGTTCTGTCTTGCGCTTGGTGGGTTGCTTCTTCGAATGTGTACCCCGTGGCTGATTTGATCTGATCCGTCAATCGCGTGGGAGACCGTTCTCTCGCTCTTTTGAAGAATGTTTCTGCTTATTATTGTTATTAGTCTTTTTGTCGTATTTAGTTCCTCTAGGAGGTTCACTATTACAATTTGGCAAAACGAATTATAGTAGTTTGTCAGCGGAGGTAACTAAAGTGTTTAGCTTCATATCAATATGTCTATCCTCGAAAATACTTTAAATGACATCTTTATTTTTTTACTTTTTAATCACCCTGTAGAACCTAAAGGAGAAGGTTTAGGAAACTTTCCTTATTATTTTGCGAAAATCAACCACTCCTCCAAGGAAATGCACTTATTTTTGAAACACCCTATATATGATCTGACATAAAATTAGCTGTCTTCGATTTGCCAGAAAAAAATTTCTTTTAACTGTATATGACTCTCCAATACGGCAAAGATGATGGGTCTTGTTCTAGCTTGTTTAGGTAGTTGCAGTCTATGATAATTGTTTTTTATCTCAACGGTTAACGTAGTGTCCACGGTCGGCGCTTTGTCCAGGACGCGTTGTGTCCTGAGCACTAGGCTGCGTCCAGGACGCGTTGTGTCCTAAACACTAGGTACTATGAAATTATTCAGGCTCTTACTTTGTTTTAACTATGACTATATGTATATATTATCTTTTAATCAATTTAAATTGCCCTGTTCATTATTATTTGAATATTAAAGATTATTCTTTTGGCTAGCTTCTGAAAATCAGGGGTAGATTCCCTTTATCTAGATTGCTTATTCTGAAATTTGATGTTCTGATTTTATGTTTGACAACTCAAAATAACTTCTGTCAAATGATACGTCATACAACTTTGAAAATTCAATGACAAATACCAGATCGTTACATTTGTTATATAACAATATAAAACAGTAAGTAGTTCCTTAATAATGAATTCACCAATACAATCTTTATTTTCTTTCAGTACTTATCTAAATACCCAAACTCACCCACCCTTCACTCGAACTTATCAATGTCCTCGGCATAAACCAACTTGTCCCACTCTGCTACCGATCACAACTGCTCCATTCAATAAACACGGTGCAATCCTCCACTGACAACCAATATGTCAAAATTGGCTAGAATCAGGAACAGAAGCTCCTTCACAGCATTGACTCAAAACAGACTCCAGTTGCAGTCATTCATCTGCAACACCGTATCCAAAAACACTATTCCAAAGTACTCCACCGACCAGTACCAATGACCCCGGTACAAGTACAGGACACCAAACCTCAACTGCCAAATCCTTCAAACATGTTTCCTCTACCAACGATCTCCCTGGAACTCTCCTTTCGTGCCAACAGCTCGATACAATCCAACTTAATCAATGTGCAATGTCAAAATGTAATATCTCAATAAACTGAATGCAGTATTTTCCTCTAGTCCTGCTTTTAGTTTAGTTTCTCACCATATACTTCCTATCTTCCTCCATTTGGTGTCTCATCTTCTGATTTTAAAATTTCACTTCTACTCCACCACGCAAATTCCGTCTCAATAGCAACCCTTCTTAATTTCCAAAACATTTTATTCTTTAAAATAGGGTTTATTTCATAATTCTAATTTGTACCAAATTAATTACATTTTTAAAATTTGTTATATTAACAATTAAAAGCAAAGTCCTTAACGATATCATATTTTCGACTTCCAACACACTATATTTTTATTTTTTATTTCTACCCACTATGTATAATTATCTATTTCGATTAAGTATTTGTCATTGTTTTGCAATTTCATATTTAGGTATTAAATTAAATTCGAATCCTTCTGTTTTTCAATTAGCCTCATTTTATTCAATTATAAATTCTATATTCTTTTCTAATTACCTATCAATTATTTCAATACCAAATTCACATTCAAATTGATCCTTATAACATCCAGCTGCTGTAATCCTTTAATCCTATTTAAAAACTTATTTTTATACCCCTTTATTCATATCATTACGATACGTATACAATAAGTCAGAAGAAGCTGGCTCTGTAGTAGCTGGACGGTTGCGTTCAAAATACACAGTTGTTTTTATTTAAATTTTTATTATTTATTGTTATTTTTGAAATTTTTACTGACTTTGACGTTTTTCATTTACATTGACGGTTGATCTTTAAATAAAATTTAGTAGAACATGGAATCATGAAAGAACTAAACATATTTAGTAACATAACTAAATCTGCATAACCTAGCATTCTATATATGACATTAACGCCGGTTGCCCAATTTTAGTGTATATAAATTGAAGGAAAACATAATAAACTCAGATGATGGTCACCTATTGCACAAACACCAAGTTAACGATGTATAGATGTATATTTTCTAAGCTACATTTCATTATAATATAGCTAGGGAAACTTCTAAATGGTTTTCCATAAGGTATGCTTTTTTCAACGAAAGCACCCACTCAAAATTGTATACAAAAGGGCACCCCCGTGGTTTTAATACCACAGTTGAGGAAGTTCTCAAGCAAGCTTTTTCATTAATAAATGGAGAAGGGAATGTCAACAAACTTGTTATTTTTGATATGAATCAGCATAAAACTGTTTTATTTCTTTCCTGGTTACGTGTTATTTTTAAATGACATATTAATTTCAAAGAAGCTAGTCACGCAACGTTTCCTTTTGATCGATCGACTGTATTTCATGAATGGGTAGGCGTACACACTTCTATTAGTACTTGTAACGGGTAAATTGTTCTGCTTTGAGATTTATCATAACTACAAAAAGGAGAAGAAAATATAAATGCAAAGCCGTAATAAATATGCTGATATTAAAGAAAGCTATTTCGGAAAATAAACACGTCGAATCAATACTTCTCATTTCCCTCCTAACTTTATGAATATTAAAAGTTCCTCGCCTACACGCTGCATAAAATGATTTTATAAATCAATTATTACTACGTAGGTATCGATTTATTAGCACGACTTAGTTTCCAGGGTGTCATAATCACCAGCGAACTTGACGTAACAAAATATTATTGTATGGATCAAACATAGAGCAACGTGCAACTGCTCGATAATAAAATTGCAGCAACGAATGCATTTTGATAAATTGTAGCCCTGGGGTTCGTTTTCACATAACCTAAAACTATATAACGTGTTTATACGTGGACAGTTAAAAATAACAGCATTTAGTGAAATTGCATATCCGCACATTAACTGGTGCTTTAATACGATGATTTAATCAATGAAAACATACCCACTGCATTAACAGCGGAATGGGTAGGTGAAGGTAGGAAGTTCCGATTTTCAACCTTTGTCAAAAGATAGAAATTTCTAGAGGCGTCTGTAGTAAACAAATAGCGGACAACGAACTTCGATGATGAAGGTTCATTCTTACAAAGGCGCTTTGAATGCCCAAGTGCTATGAAACAACCCACGGCGGTAAACTGCTTTTAAGGTTCCCTTGCTAAATCTACATGAATAATTAATCCCTAAACCTATATATTTCACATTAGTCGTATTCAAATAAAGCCTGCGATAAATCCAAGCGGCGCTGGCCGATTGCAGGCAATCCTAATTTCCAAATTCTTAAGTTATAATTTAATATATGTATTGGCTGAAACAAGCGATTGGTCCTTGATTTTGCGTTTTGGCTACATGAACATCGGCAGTTTATTTTAGATACACCTGAGGCGACATTGTTAAATTTATTTACCTCTGGAATCAATACCTTTTACCAAATTCCAGAATAAATATAGAGAAAGTGTGAAAAAGCTTGATTGATACATGTAAGTGTCCACACGAAGCCCAGATTTTCTAACTGTTTATGTATTATTTATGGAGGAAAATACCTTTCCGTTGCTATAAAAAGCGTTCACTGACAGATAGTTTACTAATTCGGTCAATTGGGACTACTTCTTATTCAAATATAGTTGTTTATATATCAAGGGCGCAAAATAGGCATTTTTCGCCCTAAGCGGAAAAGTTATAGCACGAGATGTGTAACACCAAGAACTATAACACCATAAGTTCGAAAAACGCTAACAATTACGCCTGAGGTGCATACCAAACTTCCTGTACGTTTAAAATTTTATATAAAAAGTTAATTTAGAATATATAAATCTTTGTCAATAAAAACAGAGAAATTCTTACAGTTATTTTAAATGAATATTGCCTTTCTAACCTTAGTTTTCATTAATAAGTCTTGATAACAAATAACTAAGATGATGTGGTCGGGCGAGACGATGGTCTAAAAATACATATTATTTATCTATCGTACGTAAACGTTAGATATATTAAATGTGAAAACATTGTATCTCAAATGAAACGATTCATCAACTTTTAAATAGCCTGACAGTCTCACATCGTCTTCCTGCTGTCCTTAACAATTTGCGTGTGTTTATGCCTGTCATGAGATCTCTTGATTATCGATATTACTATAACTCTTTCCCCCATAACCCACATATATTTGAAATGAGAACTTGCGTCATTAGGATAATAAATTATATTAAAGTATTATAAAACCAATAACCTATGACCCTCCTTCTTCTTGTGGCCTGTTTTAACCGCAAAGTGGTTCTATGACCTCCTTTGCCTTGAGATCGGGTAGGTGGCTAGCCCTGCCCGTCGAAAGTGAGGAAGAGTTCCCTTTTTTTGGGGTTAACGACTACCACGGGTGTTAGCGTGGTAGCCGGGGAGCGTATGATCTTTAAAATTCTAGAGTCCGCCGGGATTCGAACACGGGCGGGCCGCCTGAGCATTTGCTTGAGGGGCCATCCGCTCACAAAGCTGTGACCCATAATTCATTTCACGCGTCCACATGTAACCCTAAATCTATTAGTTTCAGTCTATGTTTTTATATATGCAATATGTAGCTCTAAAGTTTGTGCAGTTGAAGCTTACTACCTGTTTTAGGGTGTAGTTGTCAGTGTGATTTATCAAGGGCGTAAATTGATATTTCCAGTGCAACTATTTCCAACAATATCGCATCGGTGAAATATTTAAGTATCTATAGCTCGATATTTATTAAAATTCATACTACATTTCTTCAGGTATTCACTAATGCGCTTCACTACACCTCACGAATTTGAAAACCGTTGTGGTTAATTTTGTTGGTTATAGACCCAGGGGTACTGGGAATAGTACTCATCACTTTGGACTGAAATTGCTGATAGTTCCCCAAAGTTGCACCCCCATAGAGTACATTATCTTTAGGATAACTTTGTAAACGACAATTTTGTTTTCCAAGGTGAACTGTTTGCGTTTTGAGAATATATGTTTACGCAGTAACGAAACTAGGTTTTAAATGTATCTCCCCAGGTTCCAAATGCCCTTTCTACGTAGCTCAGAAGCCATAGTTTGAAATGGATTAATTAGACGGAGAACAAAAATAAGTTGGTAGGTATATTAACAATTATTACATTGTACAGACTGATAAATTTAAAATGCATTTTATAAGCACTATATTACAACAAAACTATACAAATAAAAATTTCTTTGAAAATCGTACGACACTCATTAATGACCAATAGAAAAATCAGTTCACGATCCGTATCCAAGACAACAACAAAATTTCTTGGAATTTTTTTGTAGGTAGACATTACTTCTTTTTAGGGTTTGTGTCGTTACGATTTTCTTACCGAATCTGCATTCGAGCATTAATTCATATCCGGAAATTATTTTTCGTGCACTCAACAACGTCATAATTTGCCCTCGCGTCCCGCTCGGGCAAATTAATACGACGTTGTTGAAACGCACTCAAAAAAATTTCCGGAAAGAATTAATGCTCTTATGAGATTATATGTGATAATTTTTCTGAACTGGAACCAAAAGCGCCTGGCCAGCATGGAACCCGATGGATACAGGTGCGCCGCGATGGGTCTTTACTAGGTACCACGGTTAATATCATTGATGTCCAGACATGGTGTGAGGGCAGTGACAATATTTTATGTAAATGGAGAAACAGCATGCAAGTTGTTCTTTATGTTTAAAGCAGAAGTTTATTGTGATGCTGCTCTCGGTTCTTCACTAACCGCCAACAGTGTGAAATTGTTTTCAAATGTGACCCTGATAATATTTGGAAACGGAATGTCTGCCGTTTCCAGCAAGTACGGGTGGTCAAATAGCACTACCAATAAACTTGGTATAGATTCGTTATTTCCTCTTGCGTTTCACTTGAAAATACCGTTCGTCCAAATAGAAGCGAAGTAGTTAGTATGTGTATTGTAGTTTTTTTTTCAGCGTATGTAATAATCTCATGTGTAGAACTTTGAAGACAAGTTGTTCAATTCTGTCCGTCTATGAGTGAATTCTTATGGTGTTATTCTTCACAGTTGATTTAGCATTATCCCCTTTTGCGATGTTGAGTTACGAAGGATACAATACTCCTGATCTGGTTGCGGCAGCTTGTTTGGTCTTTCTTTTGAACATAGATTTTGAGCATAAGAGGAGGAAATTTTTACACGCGACAGCCTTTTTAATTCGATGGGTATTTTTTTTTCGCAAAGTGCACATTTTATACAACCTATCTTCCTGGTTCAATATTTCCGAGTTTGACCATATCTGGACATCTGACGCATTTTGGTATTATTCCGGCTTTCATGGGCGACTCGACTACTATTTTTCAATATTACAATAGTTGATGTTGTAGGCATTTTAGTTATTTTTGCTTGGTAAGCAAGTGTGATTTGTAGTTCTTTAAACGTGTCTGCTTCTATACACGACATAAAGTCGTTTTAACATATACCTATTTGAACACATACAGAACTTTCGCATGTAATATGGAGTCGAGATAAAAAGATGCTGCTTTTTAAAAACTGCTTGAATTATAAGAAGGGCAGCCTGATACCGGAATTTTAATCTTCGCTAATCTCAATTTTACAACTGATTGAGCCATTTTACTTTGTTGTGTCAATACACAGTGTTTATTTTTCACAAAATTGCTCTTTCATCTTGAATACTATTAATAGTATGTATATATTCTACAGAGAACAAGTGATGCAACATCTAATTAACTATAAATCGATGAGGCTATGAGAGGCACAAGCAAATTAATTACAGAACTGCCCAATTTTCACTAAGTGGAATGTAGCTCTACTGCTTTTATTCTAATAGGTTTCATTGTTAATTGATAAATTTTTCGAATGGAAAGCTTTCAGAAATGGACGTTTTTCGAGTTGTTACCTCGGCAAGGATGCTTTATATTTAACGAGGATTTAGTATTTTGCGGATTATTTGACGACTGCCATTGGGGCTACTATCGATAAAATACGGGCTGGTTGTGATTTTTATAAGTGCATAAAATTTTTAACACTTTAGCTGCTGTCGCCAGCAGATATTGGAAGTCTACGGGGATTTCAGACAGTAAATTTTGCACCCCCTCATTAATACTTCACAAGTACAGCATAAATAACGGCAGTTAGAATGTGAATTGAAGCAGCTCCGAGCTCTTCTTAGCGTAGGCGTAATTACATTAAAAGCCGTAAATCCATATACAATATCTTGGGGCTGGGCAGTTATCTCCAGTTCGCCTGCGAAATAAAAACCACAGCACATTTACATTACGCATTGCTGAACAGCGTAGGAACTGTTCTGAGATTCTGCCGATGCCGAACCAGTTCTCGTGGGGGTAAACAACCCTTGGTGGCCAGAGTTGCGCAAAAACGTATTTTTTGTAGGATTTACGCACTTTTTGTGTAGTTTGTAACGGATAAGTTGCTAAAATACGTGGCAAAGTCATAAATACTTAATGCTGCATGCTACGCAGTTTTCAAAATATTGAATTTCGGTAAGTTTCTTCGTAAAAACTATAAATGTGCTGCTATTAATTTTTACTTATTTCTTACTAAAAATGACCACAGGTACACTAATAGCAATTTTTGAGGAAAAAGGGAATTTACGAAATAGGTGACTCAATAATTTATTACTGAATAACGATAAGTTATGATTTGTAGATTACATGATAAAGCAACCAGTGAAATATATTTTCTAGTTAGTTTCAGGCATTGTGACATTTTGAATATTGCAATTATTTGAATTGTTTACTAGCTGCTGAACGTATCGATACATGTTGACATCCGATAGGTTTTTCTATAAGTAGAAAGTGTAACCTGCTATAACCTAAAATCAGAACTTAGATCTTCTTCTCCCTCTTATGTTATGACAGGAGCCTGTTTAGTCTCACAGAGTTGTGGTTTAGATCGTATGCTGCACTTTTTTTTAAATTTTAAATTATCCAGAAAAATTGGTATTACTCTTCGTTCAATTCAGTTCACCATTATCTTGGTATTGCATGGTTCTCTCCCTATATTTCTCCACGGGGTTCTATCCAGCCGCGCTCCATCTTGAGCGTCTCCATTCTGTATGACCCCCTAAATCTCTTGATACGACCCCCTGCTTAGTCGACCTCTTTTCGTTCTATACGATGGTATTCAGTCTGTTGTGTGCTATCCTCTGAGAGTGACCGTGCAATCTTCTCCCTATTTGGTCGACTTGGGTATCCATTACTTGTCTACCTTGTGTGCTTTGCACTCTTTCTCTTCTAAATATTTGCACCGCCTTTCTCCAGCGGTTCATTTCTAAAGCTTTAAATTGCTGTTTTGGTTTTTCCGATAATTAGGTACCATATATCAGCTCTATATAGAGCGACACTTTGGATTATAATTTATAGATTTGAGGTTTTTATTTTTTTGTATTAAAGTTAATATTATATTTAATGCGCCTTCCGACTGTATTTTACTCGTCCCTTTCCTTCTACGCCATACCTTCCTTGATTCTCTATTTTACACTCCAAATAAAGACACTCTTGTAATCACCTAATTTTTTCTCTAGTTTTTAGAGTTAATACTTAATTATTGTACAGTTAATTGCAAATCTCACTTCTTGTGTTCCTCTTTAAGCTTTCTTCTCATGTATTTTATGCCGTCTCCATCCTGAGTTATGATATCTTGATCATCGGCAAATTAATTATAATGTATCTAATGCGTTCTTTATATAAATTTTCAATAATGTAGGGTATACGCAACATCCTTATTTCAATTCCTTGTTTATGTTAAATGCTGCAGTCAGCTCCGTTCCCACGTGTACTTTTTTCTTTGATAATATAGGTTTACCACGCTCTAACTATTGTGGAACAGTTTGTTTACGCCATACGGTCGCAGGCTTCTACAGTGATTATAAACACTATATGTTATTTTCTACCTGGTGATAACATGTTGGGCCGATTTGTGATAGACTTAATAGCAAGAAACCGCTCTATTTTTCGAACTCTCCTCATTAATATTGCTTTTCAATTATAAGGCACACTATCTGACGATATGACTTACTGAAAATACTTAACCCTGTTATGTCTCTTTAGTTTTCGCATAGATCCTTTGTATATTTTTTATGTATAGCGCATGTACACTCTTCCATTCCTCTAAAATTGTATACCCATTTGTAATGCAACATGCCATTGCATGTAAGATTTATTTCAATTTTTAATATCTAGTTGGTTAATACAGTACATGAATAGAACAGTTGTACCGGGTGATCAACAATGAGTGAATGTGCCGCCTCCTTCAAATAAAGCTATTGTCCACTTAGCACATGCAGTGATCCCAACTATTTCCAGTGGCGTACGGGCGGGTATTTCAGATTGGGCAAGAAATTTAAAAGCTGGTGGTATATTAAAAATAAATATATTATTGCAACTTTTTAAGTTATACATAGTGCACGTTTTGTTACACAAAAAGTTAATAAAATTGAACAAGGTTACAAGAAGAACTAAAATTACATATAACCAGTTTTAATTATAAAATTGAAATCACATAAAGACAAGAACGTTTCTTATATTCAAAACACACAATATAACAACAAAGATGAGACAAAATTAGCAAAAAAATACAATTTGTGACCATCGACCTGTGCTTATTAGTCTATCCTGGAAATATTGCGATAAATATTCCATCGTTGTATGAGTGCACATGCAGCTTTTTTCGGCAAGCCATCTGGCATGTTCCATACGAAAGCCCTACATTTAATAATAATCAGCATTTAGTAATAAAACATATTATACGCATTACTAGTTTCAGCAGACAGTCGCCTTAAATATTTATTGGGGCTTGGTTCCCCTGTGGGTTGGGGACAGAATAGGCTCACAGTATCCCTGCTTGTCGTAAGAGGCGACTAAAAGGGTTGGAGGGAACGGGTTAGCAGCCTACCCCTCCGTAAAAAAATAATTACCGCTCACAGAACTGGAAACCAGACCTCGGATGCCGGACGGAACTTACTGTTGACGACCAATGCACGCAAAAGGAAAAAACGAATATGGAAGCAAAACCAGCTTAGAATAGCATGTTGGAACACGCGATCGCTAAACAATAAAGACCAAGAACTGATATTAGAAATGGAAGAGCACAAAATAGACATATGCGCCCTGTCCGAAACAAAAAAAGGAGGGAAAGGAACCTCGAAATATCTAAACTATATTCTCATATACAGCGGAAGAGACAAGGACAAAGGAGCAAGCTCGGGGGTAGCACTCCTAATTCACGCAAAATATGAACAAAACATCGACAGAATAGAATACATCAACGATCGAATACTGAGAACCTCACTCATACTTGGAAATAAACCCTTCCACATAATATCAGTATATGCACCAGATTCCAGCAAACCGGAGCAATTAGCCACTGAATTCTACGACGAACTCCAAATACAGATAGATAAAATACCTCAACAAGAAAGACTGATCATACTAGGAGACCTAAACGCCAGAGTGGGTAATGATCCAATACAGGGTGTAAAACAAATTTTCAACGAGGAAACGCTCAACGCACGAGGAGAAATGCTAGTCGAACTCTGTACGCACAACGAACTCCGTATCAACAACACTTTTTTCCCCCATAAGTCGCAGTACAAGTATACCTTCACTGATAATAGGAATAACAAATCCATCATTGATTATATC
This sequence comes from Agriotes lineatus, assembly GCA_940337035.1. Lineage (NCBI taxonomy): Eukaryota > Metazoa > Arthropoda > Insecta > Coleoptera > Elateridae > Agriotes > Agriotes lineatus. The sequence goes on from OW679197.1 coordinate 97,666,785, forward strand.
ATTACAAATAGAAACATTCTACCGAACCAAATTATAGACGTACGAACCCTAACCTCAGCAAACGTTGGTTCCGACCACAACCTTGTTCTTTGCAAACTAAGATTGGTTGCAACACCAACAAAAAAGCAACCAGTGCAGAAAATCGAAAAATACAACATCGAATCACTAGATCAAGAAAGTACACGAAGACTGTACCAGAGCCGGCTCCAACATCAGATAATAGCCAACCCAGTTAACATCGAAGACAACATAGAGCACAGTTGGAACAAAATCAAGACTAACATTCATAACGCTGTGCGAGAAGCGGTTGGAACTAGGACAGTAAAAACAAACGCCAAACCAAACAACAAACCATGGTTCACTATGGAGGTCAAACAATTAACACTGGAAAAGAAAGAAGCACACATACAACACCTAAGTAAACAAACAGGTGAAACACATGCTAAATACATAGAAGTAAGGAACCGAGTCAATAACAGAGTTCGTGAAATAAAAAATGAATACTGGAGAAGATTCAGCAGTGAAATTGAGCACGATATGTTTGGAGCCCAAAAGAGGGTATGAAACTATTAAGAGCATTAAAAAGGCCAATTAATGAAAATATAGATTTGAAAACAATAAACGAAGAAGAATGGACATGTCACTTTGAACAACTGTACAACCACAATGGGGAAACAACTATAGAAATGGAAGAGGATACAGAGGAAGAAGTTAGAGAAAGGAATGACCTACCCCCTACGATAACTGAAGACCAAGTAAAAAACGCGGTAGTGAAACTAAAAAACAGAAAAACACCGAACGAGGACGGAGTACATAACGAATTTATTAAATACGGCGGAGACCATTTAATTAAAGAACTGACAAAACTCTTTAACATGATAATAATGCAAGGAAGAGTCCCTAAAGAATGGAAGAACAGCGTCACCATTCCAGTATTTAAAAAAGGAGACAAGAAAGATCCCTCCAATTACAGAGGAATAACGCTGCTAAGCACAATTATGAAGTTAATGACCAGCATACTGGCAGATGAAATCAGTTCCACTCTCCCTATGAATGAAGAACAACAGGGCTTTAGAAAAAATAGGTCGACCGTAGACGCCATCTTCGCCCTACGCCAAATAGCCGAAAAATCGCTGGAATATAACGCACCGGCCTTCATATGTTTTGTCGACCTCACCAAGGCATTCGACCAAATTCGCTTAAATGACGTCCTACAAATATTGCAAGAAAAGAACGTTTCCCAAGACTATATAAAAATAATCCAAGATCTCAACACCAACAACTCCACCAAAATAAGAACTAACAACAAACTGACAAAAGAAATAAAAACCACTATAGGAATACGCCAAGGAGATAGCCTCAGTCCGCTTCTCTTTAATACTGTTATGGACAAGATCATAGACGCAGTCAAAGAAAAAGATATCGGCTTTCGTCTAGGAAACCACCGAGGCAACATCATTTGCTACGCGGACGACGCCGCCCTCATCGCGGAGTCAGAAGACGACTTACAACGCCTACTATACGCATTCAAGATCAAAGCCGAAAAATACAACATGACCATCTCTAAAACCAAAACTAAATGTATGGTTATAGCCAAGGAACCATTACGTTGTAAAATAACAATCGACGACAGTCCTATAGAACAGATCATGTCTTTCGACTACCTAGGCTGTAAAATCTCGAGCTATGGCGATCTTAAAGGCGAAGTACGACAACAAGTCAATAAAGCGGCGGCAATATCCGGATGCCTAAAGAACGTAATATGGCGGAATAAGAACATTAGCACCCATTGCAAAACCCGCATATATAAGACCTGCCTTAGACCCGTAATGACATACGGAGCAGAATCAAGAGCTGATACGGCAACGTCCAAAAGACAACTGAGAACGGCTGAAATGAAAACTTTGAGAATGATCACAGGCTACACACTACATGACAGGAAGAGAAACGTAGAAATAAGAGAAAAATGCGAAGTTGACGACATAGTTCGGTGGACGAGAAACCGTAGAAGACAGTGGAACGAACACATAAATAGAATGACGGAGGATAGACTGGTTAAGATAGTTAGAAACGAAATCCCTCCAGGCAGGAGACTCCCTGGACGACCACACAAGAGATGGAGGGATAGCTGGCAATCCACATCGCAGGAATAGGCTTACACCCATACCCAGAATAAAACAGGCAATTTGCCTATCAAATAAGAATAAGAAGAAGAAGAAGCTTGGTTCCTATCCCTCCTGAATATCTTCTAAGGCTTTTTCAATAAGCGCGGGCCTTTTTCCAGGAGATTTACTCTTGGAGACACTGGCAGTATCCCGAAATCGGTTGATAATGCGACGAACATGTGTGAAAGTTTCATATCTAACGTCATTGTTTGCGAATTGCTGCTGGAGCTTGTGAATACTGCCAGACGCCCTTTTGGTCACGTTTTCCAGACCAAAAATAAGCCTCCAATATAAATTTGTTTTCATCAGAAATTATTCACATTTTCTTATTCAAAACAAAGCTCTGTAAATTATCTACTTACCAGATAAAGCAATCAGATATGCAGTTTTAGTCTTACTAAAGACTGAGTTTATGAGAATTATAGAAATAATTTCATTAATCTACTTATTGCAACAGGAATGACAGTCTGTCATCAATTATTGACAGATCTAAAATTTTTATGTGCGCGCATATGGTCGCGGGGGAAGAAAGTTTTTATAAACAACATATTCTCGTGTGTCCCGGTATACATTATTGATAACAATACAACCATAGCGAAGTTACGAACCCTACAATCATTACTGATCACCCAGTATAAATGACTGGTGAAGTTATTAAGGAAACCAAATGGGTTTCTATTGGAAATAACAGATATTAACACCACATTGAAAAATATTCATATAAAATTCACGTTGATGGTTGTCCATCAATTGTGACCTGATAGTAATCTCCAAGTTAAATAACTAGTGGAAAAAATAGCTTTCCCTGCTATTTAATACGATTTAGTATCAAGATCATTATAATTTAATAATGTCAATGTTATTTGATTTGAGTTTAATTGTATCTATCTATTACAAAGTTAATAGATTACAATGAGTAAAAAAGCCAGTGTAGTGCGAAAGTGAATTTCGTGTGCTACTGGATGAAGTTTCTATCGTAAAGGATAGAATTGCAGAAGTTCTACAACGAGCTCGGGGTAAACTGGAACATCCATTGTATTGGATAGATGCTAGTAAACAGTATACAGAATCTGTTAAACAGTTAGGTATTTCAACCAAAGAAATAAAGGTCAATGACATTTTATATTGTTTATAAACAAGTTTGAAGTGAGATAAATTTTAGAATAATTGTATTTACAGTTAACCAATGTAATTAGAATAATTATTAGTTAAATTACAAGTTAATTCAAGCGCTTGAAGAGGTTTCCGCGTTTTTATTTAGAAATTCATGGATTCATGGCAACGGATTGGGTTACAAAGAGGGAAAAAGGGGTTATTTTATACTTCTCGAAAAAATTACTCTTTAGAGAAAACCCTGCCTGTTCTCATACTAAAAACGCACTTACCAAAATTTAAATATCTCCTTTCGTATACGGGGGAGGTTCGAAAATATGAAAATGGCTCAAGAATAAAGTACCCTTATCTTTCAAAATGTTAATTCGAAATATTTGTTATAACATTTCTATTAAAAAACTATAATTGCTTTGAATTGCTATTGATGTTTGGAAGTATGGGTTGAACTACACAGTGTTAAAACAGTTATCCGATCTGTTTTGAGATGTTGTTTATTAACTGAAGTAGCTATCTATTGCTATTCGGCTATGGTTTCAACGTAAAAAACATGTTAAAGTTGTGGTTTAAACGTAACGTGCTTATAACGTTAGCAACTAAATTTAAAATGGCGTTAATAAAACTCCTTTCGTAACGTATAAAACAGGCAGATTTTCTATTGAAAAGGCAACGACGTTGCATCGTTAACATATTGGTGAAAATTGTGCATTTAGATGATGTTTAAAAGACGCCAGCTTCGCAACCAAACGTAAAAACACGTTAAATAGTCGGAAACTATGTTGAAAAATTACGTGTTGCTGATCGAATTATAACGTGCACAGATAACGGTCTTGTTTGATCATGACTTCAACGTTAAAAGACCATCACATGCTAACGTAAGTCAATCACATAACGTTGAAAAATTGTTTAGTTTTCGCGACACTTTGAAATTAATATGGCGCTTGGTCCAAGGTTATGTTTCAATGTTAGTTCAACGGGTCTGTGCAGACTGAGATTGTAAACAAAGCAGTAACAGCTTGTGATCACAATTTTTCATAAGATCCACTCAATCACCTCAAAGTGTGGGAAAACATGAATGAATGGCAAAGTACAATACTGCTGTATTTTTTGGTATTTGATACTCTGTACCAGAGCTAGTGACAAAAAAAAACAATCTTTTTCAAATAGAACTGGCTTTTTTTTCTGCAAAGAAAAGCATTGCAGAAGAATATACTAGTAAACAATAACGCAATTCCGTTAACTCAAAGATGAGAGCGCTCAAGTAAGAAGAAAATGGTATTGTCACTTACCTTTACCAATTACTTGTTTTTCAATGGTGAAAAAGAAACAATCATTTGGTTCTTTTCATAAAAAAACTGTTTTTAATTTGAAATAGGGATGGTAGCGTGACGTGAAAATGTCTAAGGCGTGATTCACGTTTCACCTTAATTTCACGTTAAATATTTAGTAATGAATAGAAGATTGCAGGGTGCCCAGCCCACCCGCAGGGTGCCCAGCCCACCCGCAGGGTGCCCAGCCCACCCGCTGCCCACCCATGTGGAAGATCTAGAGGTGGAGCTGCGCATGCTCATCTGTGTTGTGGTGTGAGTGTTGTGTTTAGGGTACTGCATACAGTCAATGGCGTTCTGCCTGGGAATTAATAATTATTGACAAGTGACTAAACGTTTTTAATGGTATGACAGGTAGGAGATTACACTGATTCAATATGTATAACTAATAATCTATTGTGTTCAGGGAATTTTCATTTATTTCTTTTTGTGTCAACTATTCTGATTGCAACATATCACGTAAATAATTTCACGTGCAAAGCATATTCTATTTTAGAGTGTTCAGTTCTGTTTAGGTTTTTTACTTCCCTCGTCCAAAAGACGAAGGAAGTATTGTAATCGCGAAAAAATCACCGTCCAAGATTTCTTCGGCTCTTCACAATTTAGGGTCACTAGATAACGAAAAACAGGTTTTCTCAATTTCGTCTGTCTGTCTGTCTGTTGGCGGTATAATACAAAAACTATTAGTTGGAGGAAGACGATATTTTGCATACATAGTATATATGTATCTACCTGGTATGAAACCGAGAAAAACTCAGACAAATACATACAAGATGAACATCTTAAAAAAATATTTAGAATTAATAATTTGTACATAGCGCAGGCTTTATCCTTGCCAAACATGAGACCCAATAGATGCAGAATAAATTAATTTTGTGCGAGATAAAAGAAGCAACGAATAAATGCAGCTGCTTCGCAGGAATTCGAAGCGTCCCAGTGGTTCACGCGTCGAAAGTCTTATTTAGCTGTGGACCAGCGGTAAACAATGAAATACATGGGCAGGCTCGTTTGCAAGCACTGAAGTTTGAATCCCATCGCGGGTAATATTTTTTTATTTAAAAATTGATGTACCTTGCATTACCCAGTGTTTTCCTTCTATTGTTTCAATATTATTAGAAACGTGAAAAGATTTTTACACCTAGTTTCCTTCGATTGTTAGAATTATTTATTGTGACAACGTCCACTTGTTTATTGTCTTTAACTGAGATACAGGAAAGGTACAATTTGCACATAGTTTACTCTTGACGAAAATTTAACAGATACAGCGTGAATACTGTAAAGCAGTAAGAGGTGTCAATGAAAAAAGGTTCTATTAAAGGCAGCCGGGACGCACGCACACAAAAAGTGCTCTGTAGCATATGTTGGAATAGCGCATTCGGTTGCAATATCCCACAAAACACTGGAATCGTATACGCAGCCTGCCCTTCAAATTCGACTAACGGTAATAATTTTTTTATTTGAAAATCTGTTAGATATTTTTACTCCTAGTTTAATTTCATTTTTAAAATTACCTAGTGTCTTCTGGGTAAAGCCCTTTACAGATGTTTATAACTTTTAAAATTGAACATTCTGTTCTATCTGAATTTGAATTTTGAAATAAAAGCTGAGCGGGCGTGAACATGAATGTTTAAAGCAAGCGTGAAACGTGCGTGACGTGAGTGAATAATACTCACTCACGCGCACATCTCTAATTTGCAACAGTCCGTTTTTATATAAATTTAACCAGAACGATTTTTGTTAAAGAATGAATTTTATTTCATTTCTTAGTGTCCTGTATCCGATGTAGTGAGTATCAAAGCAACACTTTTTATTTCATACTGTACTGTGTACTGTAACCAAGAAAATCCGACACAGGGAGACCAGATTATTCTATTCACTGACTCTTAATTATCAATTGAAACGGGATGCGACACGCTGTACGTTTTATATTCCATACATTTTGTGCACTACTTTTTTCGAAATTCTACACTTGGCTCCTTCGTTACCTCGTCTATCAATATCGAGTTCGTGCTAAAAAATTTCTTTATAGGATTTGTAGCGTAAATTACCCACTATAATCGTAGTTTACATTTATACACCTTATGTTCTTCGAAAACGTGTTCCTGCCGATGGCACTTCCTTATAGATTACTGCAACTTGAGTTTGTTGGTAAGTGTTGATTTATTTGTCTTGATATCAAAGACGCAAGACACGCTAACACTCAACTGAGACAAATAGGGTAGATCTAGTATAATGACGACAGGCAGATGCAAATTTGGAATGTAATGCAACGCACAACCATTCTTTTCTTTGTATTGATCTACACCTATTTAAGAAGACTGTTAAGTGTCTGTATGCGTCTTTCGTGTGCCTTGTCGCCTACAATATCAGCGCATTGCCTGATCAAATCGAAATTTAAGCTTCAAACCTTCTCATTTATTACGTGTGCAAATATATTCACTTATAATACCATGAGTAGTCAAAGTTATGTCGACTATTTTTGTGGTGGTGTCACGAATGTCCATTGCGCTTTGGTATGATTAGGACGAGTGCGATAGCACGAGTCCTAATCCCAAGCGCAATGGACATGAGTAGTGATACCACCGCAAAAATAATCTACTTAACTTTGACTAAGAATGGTATTCGAGGGACTATTTAATGAACCAAACTACTTTTCAAATTAGTTTGCAGTAAATCTAGCAACAAACTACTCAATTTCTATAGTAACAGAACACTAATATTGACTTTTTCTAATAAAAATCACATTTGTTTAAAATAGTCACTTGAATACCTTCTAGGAAGATATATCCACTGATATTTTTGTGATTGGTCAAGAAACGTCAGAATTCTGGATTTTCATTGGTCACTTTTTGACAGATGACAGGTGAATTGAATAGTCTCTTATATATTGGAAAAAATAATGTGCTAGTAGCATACAATATTTGCATAGTAAACGAGACTAGTAATGTTATCCTAATATGCATTAAGAACTAAAGCACCCCTATAACGATTGAGAAAACGTTAAATATATATCGAGGCTTTATAGCCCAAAATGGCTAAAAGTAATGTAGGGTGCGTCAATAATACACTTTTGATTTTTCCACACAATATAAATCCTTTTGCCGTAGGATCATTCACGTACCCATCAAGTAACTCATCGGTAAGCCCCAGGAAACGGCGAACAAGCAACGTTCGTTTTGTTGAAAGCAGTTACAATGACTGACTTTTTACAGTCAAACAAACGTTCCACATACAGTTGAAGTGGATTTCGAATCTTCAGAGATTCGTTCAGCTACAGAAACAGACAGACAGTGATTTGAATGAACACTTGCTTTCTGGAACTTGGAATTTATAAAAAAGTAGGATCCGTCTGATATTTACATGCGCATAGCTCCCGATAATGCAAACAATGGACCTTGTTTAAACATGCTGTGCTGGATTTTAAATTTTTCTGTTCGGCAGTAAATTGTACAACTAGATCGGTTGATTTTTGTGAAAAAAATAAACCGTAGAAGGTCTATAACATTTTAAAATAAATACCTCGATATGGATCTACTATGATAATATACGTTACAATTATCTTAATAATAATAATAAAAATCGCTTCGCAGAAAGCACAGCTATGTATCAAAAATCGGCAATGTGACTCGTTTGCGTTTCATCATATTAGTAAGAAAACTTGGAAACCTGGCTTTATAAAAATAAAGGTTTAATCCTTGTAGCACTTTTAGTCACAAGGGTGTTGTACTTGCGATTAGATGCATATAATTAACAGAGCATTATTCTAAGCAATTTTTGTAGTAAATCGTAAATCAGAGCTACTTCCCTAATATAAATGTTGTTGCTTGTGCTACTAAGCTGGTAGCTTATTCCTGACTGGCTTTGTTGTTTTATTTTTAAGAAAATGTATAAATCGGTATTTCAGTCTGTGAATTTTATGCTAAGAAATTGCTTCGTTAATTTATAAAGAGCCATATTATGTAACACTTTTGTACTTACCGATACTCCTAAAGCAGGTATAAACACGGATAAGTGTGAAATGGATGTTTTGGTTTACCCAAACAGTTTAGAGAATCCGTTTACAGCCCCTTGCAATAAATTTCTAATTAAACAAACAATATATTTTTAGTAATAACAAATTGTAGACTTCCATAAACAATTCTAAATACTTTCAATGCCAATATTTTAAAAACATGTTGCAAAATCTAGAAATATTCGAAACAATTACACAAAACTAATTTTTATTTTAATTAAAAATTATTTGCATCCTTCCAATTCTATTTTCTATCGAATGCTAGCAAGAAACCCCTTTTGACTACGAAAATGTCTCTTTGTGGGGAAAAACTTATTTCTCAATAGTGTAATCGTCAAACACCTTTAGGTAATTGAGACTCCTTCTATAAGCTATTTTTTTCTTTAGAGGAAATAAAAGTTATAAGTCACAATAACTAAACAATAAATACATATTGCTTTAATAGCATGAAGTGCCCGGGTAAGGTTTGAATTTCCATTAGTTCTTTAGTTGGAGCATCACTCATCTGCAAAAATTAAAAAGATTTGATATACAAAAATGAAGCACCAGAAGAGGTTATAGGGTTATACACTTTTCTCGAAGTGTTTGAGTTGGTGAATAGAAGGGCTCAACTTTAGTACACAAATAGAGCGAGATAAAAGGGGTATTATTATTTTATATACAAAATTTTCATTTCATACTCTCTTACTTTTCGAAGAAACGTTTGTGGTAGTTGGCACTCCATATTCGTAGGCAAACTTAGTTCACGTTGCCAAAACCTAAAACTTTTTCAAAACTCTTTCCAGATTTGAAGGGTGAATGAAGTTACACCTTAGAATTATCCATTAATTCATAATAATAGTCTCCTCCACCTTTAGGTGTTGAATGTTGATGACCATTCATATCGTGTGGGAAGTACAATGCAAGTAATGGGTGGCATGTCATATACATTATTATGCTCCCCCGCGTCCAAACACCCACAACATATTCAATGAACCGTAATACAATTTAAAGCTACCTTAAGTAATGAATTCAAATATATTGCCACTCCGGGAACATTCTCGGCTACGGGCAGATTTCAACCCACGTCCACGTGGTTTCTACGCAGTCTGCTTACTCACTCCACCACCCAGGCGACCTGAAGTACTAGCATTAATATTATTTTTAAATATTCCACATTTAGCTGTGAGAGTTTGTTTGCTGGGTAGACAAGAACAATACTTATGGTTAATCAGATAAATTTCTGTGTCAAGAAAAATGGTCAGAATCTAAAAAAAATTAGTTTACAGAAATGATGACTTCATTTGGGTCGTAATAAATTGGAAAAGCTGTCAGCATGTTTATTAAAGTTAATGAATTTAGATACAATACACATTTCAAAACTGAACGCTTTGCCCTTTATAAGAGATTATTAAGTACTATAGATTAGAATTATAATTTTGTAAAATATTAGTAGAAACAATAATTGCCATATTTTGTTAAACCCAATTTGTTCGTAAGGACTTAAACGTACTCACACACTTTAACGGAATCGAAGACACCAATATGATCGTACGAATCAATATTTTCAGGGGTACCAGAAGTTTAAGAATTAATAATTTACATAAAGGTTTTTAAATTTAGGGGATGTATATTTGTAGTATACAGGGTCCGACAATAAGGTCGTTTTAAATTTGCCGACGTATAGTTATATTTGCTATATACAAAATTTGGAGTTTTTAATATGCGTCTTATTAATTTGAATTATTTTATAATAATTATATTTCGAATAGGCGCTGTCGCAACTCTTGACACCTTTCAATGGAGTTTTTCAATACGTTGCGTAATAATTCAAGCCTAATGACATCAGTTTCAAATCGAATTGCTTTTTTAACTACTTAAAGTGTGTGGTGAAGATGTGGAACCCTTAAGTTCCGAGTTATTTGCTTATATTAGCCCCATGGTTGTGTAAATTTTTTATATTTTTCCTTTTTTGCCAACTAGCTCAGTTTATGACAAGAGAACTCCCCCCAGTGAAAGTTACGGATACTCAATGTAATAAAGCTTCCGCCGGAGGTTGAGACACTATAGCTCAGAACCTAAAATGATATGCTCCAAGCTCCTACTCAAATAAAATCCAATCAATCGCCAATTAGTGCAACACAACTAAAACAAGAGAGCAAACTGAAGTACACCTAAAATAAACGTGCGAGCGTTTGCTAAGTTTTAAGCGCAGTTAGCAGTCAAGCAACACTAGAATAATTATAACCGACATATACCTATTCATAATTGAACAAGGCCAAGAGGAAACCACGCCTCATAGGCGTACAGGAAATCGCATAATAGAAGGCTATGTAGAAAAACCAGTCTTGGTCGCGGAATTTGTCAAGCCTTGCGATGGAATTAAATACTCCAGCGTTGAGCTAATGCTTGACGTCACAGTTCGCCACAATAGCTCTTGGCTAAGCCCAAAAACGTCACCTGATTTGGAACATAAGGTACCTCAATATCGTGCATCTGGTAATTGTACTGATTTTGAATGGAAACAGCTGGAATTTTTACTAATTGCGTACAAGTACGTAATGCACTTATTTACCAGTTGTGGTGGGTCTCCTCATTTGGCTTGAATACGATCACCATTATCTCGGAGTTTTGCAGCTCCTGTCGGGGATGCTATCGAATTGTATTCACAACTAATAGTTTCTCACAGAATTACACAGGAATCTAGTTTTAACGCCTTGCACTAAAGTGCGCTTTTTGGGCGTGAACCATTCGGTCTCACAAACTGACCTAAGTGAGCGCTGCCAGTTCCATACTTCGAATGCTGTTTATAACCCTGCTTATGGCACTTTTTCCCACGCACTTTAAAACACCAATTTGCGGCATATTGTTAAATTCACTATTTAATTAAAGATTTGACCGAATATCCACACCTGGGGCATGAGTTAAAACTATTCCAATTCTAATCAATTGGACAGATAGCCTTATATCTAAATAGTAAAGATACATGTACGTACAAATTGGCTGTATATTTCAAGATGGTTAATTACTGTTACTGAGGTTAGATATAGCCGGGCCAAGTACCGTTTCAACACAATTTAAAATTGTGGCCCGTTTTAAAATTTTTGCTTATCCACAATGTTCGTAGCTGTCAATTAGTTTTTATTGTAACGGTACAGAGAACTCAAGCTTGCCGATACTGATTGTGAAACCACTGCATACAACGTGGTTAAGTTAATGTCACACAATCTGTAAATTATTATTGAACTTACTTATCGAAAGCTCTTCGTATTTGTGGAAAGTTGATGCCGTGACAAAAGCGATGAATAAATATATACTTCAAGTCTTCAATTTTCTTTTCTAACAGCCTGCATATCTTGATTAATACCAATAACAGTTAAACAAACAGATTAGTTTTCACACACAACTGATATATAGAGTACCGGCGGTTTTAAATGAATACACTTACTCAACGAATTTATTTAAAGTCTCCCTAAGAAAAACAAAGTTATTAGAACAGTGACCTTAAGGTAAATTTCTAGTTTTGTGTTTCTGTTGGTATTGCAACATGGTCGTTAGGAAAACGGGTTTATGACTGGATGTCACTTGGACCCTATTTCAATTTGAATACACCCCAATTTAACCCTTTATTCCTTCAATGATTGGAGCAAACCCTCGATGGCATCCAAAATAATTACATTACACAACGGTGTAAAGTTCATTCTATAAATATTTTCATCCTTCTTACACTTTCTGAAAACAAAAGACACGACAGCTATTTTAAACAGACAAAATGTAATGATGTTTTGTTTACTTTTACATTATTTATGTTTGAATATGAAGGTGTACTGAATCAGAACAACGTCAGTATATTATTTTAAATATAACAGTAAAAATCCAAAATTAGCCCTATTTTTTTGTTCCTCAAGTAAGAATAAACTTTTATAATTTCGCTATCGCCTTTCATGCTATTTTTAAGGCTTAATACTACTATGAAAAATTCCAGGTTTACGAGTTCACTAGAACAAACTCTTAGTGTAGTGCTTTATAAGCAGAAGTGTGCGCTAGCAGAAGCAAACATAAAATGCATTTGTTGAAATAACTGGCGTAGGTAAAGTTTGTTTTTAGATCTTGCAACGACAGCTGGATGCGTTACTGGCTATAAAAATTCCTTTGTTTTTTTGTATGCTTGTTGATGTTGCTCTAGTTTCACTTAGTGTATTGTATAATTCTTATTTTAAGCATTTGCTAATTCGGTTCAGCATTTAAAATGAGAGAATTCCAATTTTCTGTTTGATTAAATTTAAACTGTCAATGTGCAAGGCAAGATGTTTGATAAGGACCCTTTAAGACACTTTAAAGAGGGATTTGAACGATTCTTTAGGTGGAGGGTAAGATTAGGGGACGATAATTATGTAGTTCATTAAAATCCGACTTGAGACATGAATTGATAATTATACACAATCAGTTAAGAGACGGTATTACTAATTTAATTAAGGAAACCCGCTTTTTCCCACAACTATAATAATTAATAAAAGTTCATTAAATTTAAAAAAAAAAATCCGTTACTCTAAATATTTATACTACTGTTAATGTTAACCCATTCCTCTACTACAATTAAAAGTAAACTAATTTATTTACTTGGTTAATGATGGAACAGTATAGCCAACAAGGCTGGCTACACCAACAACTTTACCAACTTAGCACACCATCTAAAAGATGTATTCCCTTTCTTCACTCCTTGATAATTTTAATGTCACTGCAGTATAATTAAGAATGATTTATCACTTGCTGTCTGTCAATTGGTACTGGAAGCTTATTATTTTCGTTATTTCGACAAAACAAAAGCTGCAGCTTAGTTGAGCTGAGTAGTTGAGTATTAATTGTTTATGTTCGTTATAGTCCTTTTCTTCGTTAAGAGGGTTTCAAAATCGTTTTCAGCTATGTATACTTGCTGTATATCAATATACTTTTAATTATATTTCAGTCCATGCTTTACTAATTGTCGAATCAACTGATATAATGTAAAAACCGGCATTTTGTTTTTCTTCGTCTATGTTCGTTATACACTTTTATATGCTCATGTTTCATCTTGATAACGTTATAAGCGTCAGTTGGAATGTAATACTGATATGCTTTCTGTGATGAGTACTATAATAAAACCATTATAGTATATTTGTCTTTATCTTCTTTCTTATTCATTTTACAACCCTAGTTGGTTAAATTGGCTTCACAAGTTGTCACTTTGCTACTTTTCCTCCAGTCTGGAGTTTGTGTGACCCTAAAATCCTTCTTTGCATCACCTCTTCTATTTTCTGCTGCTTGCTTCCTCAATATTCTTTGCCTTCCGCATTGAAGAATCTATTGGCATGTTATTGTTGTTCGTATTCATTTGAATTTGTGGTCTAGTTAGCTCTGATTATTATTTATGTACGTTGTAGTGCATTCTACACGCACATTTTTAACTGCTGCTCCTTCTAGTAACCTGCTTTACCAACAGTCGGAACGAAGCATATCTTTAGGTTACTTGTTATAATAGCAACAACAGATTTGCATTATTTATAATTTGTGTATTATTTGAAGCAAATGATGAATTAAGTATGGGGTTATGTTTCCAACCATATGATGTAACGTACGATACGACTTTAGTTACTCCAAAACTACCTAGACTATAAATTTAAATGAACTCCTGCTATGTCCTAAGCATATAAGTCAGCTAAGACACTGCTTGAGCCAGTGGTTTGAATGATACACAATACGTTGGAAACCCCTAACGACACAAATATTTAACAACCGCTAAATACGTCAACAGCTAAGTTGTCATGTTATGTAGCCTTGAAGAGAGACTAACCTGACAAAGTCAGTCGAAGATATGCTCTTCGCCAAATCACCAGTGAAAGTCCTAGATTTCTCATTTTCACGCTTATTCCTATTTATCGAATCGAAGGCTTTTTAAAAATGTATAAGTATTATGTATAGGTCGATATTGCATTTCTAGTTTTGTGGCTAATACCTAATTATCCTCTGATTTTGAAAAGTGTTTGTTATAACAACGTCCATTTGCGAGGAAAGTTCTGGTAAAACTTTTACAGATTTTTCCGTTTGTTATTAGTATATGGTGTAATTGGCCTTCCATACATCCCCCTGGGTGACTTCATGCAACTTTATTATGTCTTAGGTGTCTAAACCTTGTTGAGGTTATGTACAGGTTCATAGTTGCTGCCGTCTCACTCATTGTATGCCCACTCTCGTTCATAATGCTATGTGCTGTGTTTATTCCTCTTACTTTATCTAAATGTTCTTCATTCCTCACCTGTGCATTAAGTCGACTAATTATATTATTGTGTCATTTGTCGGTGTACTTTCGCATACTTTATGTAATAAGTTTTCTTTGCCTTCTCGTTCGCTTTCCTTCGTGTGTACGTCTACATTTGTCATAGTCATGTTTTATTGCTCTCCGGTTAGTCTTAGTTAAGCAATTCTTCCATTTATTGGCTTGAATCTTATGATGTTGTTTATTTCGTTATTGAGTACAAAAGAACCTTCTCCATTTTTTCCTACTTCTCTTTTTCGCTGTAATTCTTCTTACAAAACTTCTCTTCCCATCTCCATCTTATTTCTTCTAATGCGGCCACTGTTACGTTGCGCTTTTCCAGCTCTTGAGCTATCTCTTGCATTTTCTAGTCTCCAGCATTGCTCGAATATTCTCACAACCTTATGTGTCGTATTCATTTATGGTTTATTAGTTTCCTTTTTATTGTTATAGCCAAGTTGATATATTTTGATCTTTACGAAGGTTTTTAGTTTTTTGGGCCTTCTTGCATTTTACTCCATTTAAAACGATTTTCTGCATGGTTGCATTTATTTTTCCATTTTGTCATTTACTATTACTTTTTTGGTAGCCCATTTTCTCCATGCTTCCTGTTGCTCATTCTTTTTTTTCAATGTACCTTGTCTGCCCCTGTATTTGCAGTTTCTTCATCGTGAAATTTTTTCAATATAGATGCTTTTATTTTTCAGCTTCCCATTATTTTCCATAAGTACGTTTCTGTTATCTTAACTTTCACCCTTAGGGTTTTTCTAGGAACTTCTGCACTTGTTCTTCAAGCGTCTCCCCATCCTTGGTTTTCAATCATATGATACTATCTAACGTTACTTTTCCTGTCTCGTTATTGTCCATTCAGCTTCTTCTCTAGCCTTTTCTGTCATATCCGTATCACATTCAACGTGCGCAGTCACATCACCACGTTATCTTCCAGAAAGACTAACTTTTTCCAATGAATTCAACAGCGACTAGCAGTGAATCCTCATTCCATACAAGACTTCATCTTCACCGATAGTCATACGTTTCTAGAAAAGCAATTATTATAAATTTGTATGAAAATCGTTTATGGTGGGAATCTTACCCGCACGCGATAGTGGAGGGTAGGTTCGATTAACGATTTTCATTGAATGGATGGATTGGTATTATTAATAATCTCTTAACTGGGCCCTACTTTCTTCCACTGAGACTTGCTGATGCATCATATCAGCGATTTTGTAAAGAATAACTCTACTCAACTTCTAGAAGATATGCCACTCGTGATAAGATAACATGTGTGGTTCATGGATGACGGCGTTCCAGTTCAATTGAGCATCACAGGTCGTCGAAATTTAAATAGGATGTATAATAATCGCTTGGTAGGTCGAGCAGGACCTGAGTTTTGGCCCCCTATATTACCCTGCCTTAACCCTTTGAATTTTTGGCTCTGGGCACATTTCAAATTCTTGGTTTATACTACCCCAGTTGAGAATCGGGACGATTTGAGGAATCATAGCAGAATGTGGTCATTTCCAGCAATTTATCTATTGCTTTCATTTGTAAATTTTCATTTATTGTATTTGATAAAATAGGTTTGAATGAACTTTTATTAAATAAACCAAAAAATCACTCCATTGAATTTTTCTGTGCACTTAAAAACACCCTGGATAAATATAAAAACGGTTTTAAATTATTTTCAGTTAATTACCCCCATTTGTAGAGAATAGCAAATCATCCTTCGGGCTTTCGAAATTTCTGTTGTATTTTCGTTAGCTCAGAAGAATAGCCAATCTGCATTGTATGGGCGAAGCATTATTTATGAAAAGGGTGCGTGAGATGATCTTGTAAAACGAGTTTATTTTTCTTTTATCCAGTAATACCGGCTACCCATATATAAACTGCATAAAAGCCAGTAGGCACGCAACCACGTGCTTGTTGTTTCATATATACGTAACGGTAAGAACATTCTTAGCATATTTTTGAGCCTTCTCTTCGCGTTTCTGTTACAAAACGCGGGTGCCCCTTCAAACGATTTAACAAAGATACAATTGCGGTTTACGCTAAGGTATCTTCGAGCTTTATTCGCATAAATAAAGCCCAAAAAGTTAATTGTGAAATCCCGCACGGGATCTGCTGTCAAGGCAGGTTCGAATTCGAACTCAAAATGGAGAACTTGACAAAGACGGCACTTGAGTTTCATTTGCATGATATGTCGGCACCCGGCTCTTAGAGGAAATCGAACTGGTTGTACCTTTCGTAAGTCGAATCGAAAGGTCGAGGTTCGATCTGGGACAAGTGGGCTCGAGATCCCTGCAAGTCGGTTCCATATGAAATCCGTGTGTTCCGGCTCTCGGTTTTGACTATTTTATAGGTGTTTCGGAATACAGCAAACTACAGTTTCCGAAGGTCTAGATAAATCTCTCAAGGCTGACATTTGCGCCCTCCTGATATATTCCGCGTCACATGCAGTTTGTTGCCTGAGAACGTGTCTACCTAACGTGTTTGTTTCGTTTAACATACGTATCTAAAATTGCCTGCTCTATGCGCGCCTTCCAGATTTACTTATCCAGAAAATCTGTCCGGGCCACCCGTGTGGAAGCGGAGATGAGAAATTAGTCAAGTCACAGTAACAGATGTTTAGCTGAAGCTGTTTCTCCGAATTTATAGCGACAATGTTAAAATGAAGTAGCTGAAATAACGCATCAGTGCGTCAGCGTTTCACTTTTTACGGGATAAATCGGGCGCTGTGCGAGGTATATCTTCCAGACAACGCCAGGAATTTCAGGGTCGCCTTTTTCAGTGAGCTCACGGTTTTATAGATTGCTGTTGAGGTATTTCGGTCACGTGAGGTGATGAAGGGCTTTGATGATGGCTATAAAATGAACATGGTAGAACGCCCCAGCGCGGCTGCCTCCCCCCGGATCAGAAATATATAAAATATTCACTTGCAGATGTGACTACACTTCAAGAATACCCAAATCTATTTAAACCGCGCATCGAAACCGATACTAGCCCTAAAACATTCCGAAAATGGCTCCCTTTGCTATTTGTCTCTTTTATGTGGCGTTTTATTATTTGTGAATTTCCAAATTATCGCAGGTATGAAAGTAAAACACTTTTCAGCGCGATCAATTGGTTCAATATGGAACAATAAAAACTTTGTGTGTGCGTAGTAAGCGTTGTTCCTAAAAGTCAATATCTGTATAATTGAACGTTGAGGCAATTTGAATCGCTCGAGCCCATTGTAAACATTACCACTGTTCAGTGACCCAACTTTACTTCGACATAGAGACAAAAGTGTTGGCAATTGAAAGGTAAATTCAATATATGTTTCGATTAGTGTCAACATAACTTTCTTTCTCTTTATTTCTTGATATTTAGCATACGGATACAACCCGTGGTGTGGTCTACTCTGTGATTTATTTCAAACAGGTTTATTTGTTTTAGCATACCTTACCGATTTGTTACCTTCCATTCTCTATACATGTTGTTCCCAGTAATGTTTTCTTCATCCGAATTTGTTATGTTCTATATGTTCCTCAATTAAAAAATGTATCTGCTGATGATGTAATAGTAATTTACGATACAAGTAACGTTATCAAGGTTTTTACATTACAAGAGAATAGTTTGAATGAACGAGCGACGTTAGGAGCGAGTTCTTTAAAATTCTCGAGTAATGTAGAAAGCGAATAACGTTACGTATATCGTAACACGGTTTATTTTATCCTAAAATACTAATCTTAAAAAAATAGGAAAAATGGTTATTAATGACACAACAGCGAGTGGTGGTATCACTAGTAAAATAAAAACTCAATACTGTATTGGTGGTAGCACTGTCAGGTTATGTTAAATTTGAGATTTTCAGGTTAACTTTTGCGTCAGTTTGTGTCAAATAACAAACAAAACCTAACCTACTAACATCGAATTTGACATAGACTGACAATACATTTCAGTGCTGTCAACATGTGATTAATGCTAATAAAGTATCGTTATGTTATTTTTCTTAACAACACTAGTGTTGTTAAATGCATCTTAACGCAACTCGTTGCGAAGGAGTTATTGTCATAATAACATAATAGGATAAAATAAATAAATATAGACTGTAGAAAGCAACGAAAAAGAGTAAAAAGTCTCACCTAGAAACCCCGCTTATCAGCAACAACAGTGACGATTGTACGAGAACAAACAAAGAAAAGGCCACTGTGCTTGCCGAATAAATGGCTGGTATATTCACACCCTTTCAAAGCGAATCTTTTCCATAAATAGAAGACTTTTTTAAAATCCTATTTCAAACGATTCTACCTATGGGTAAGGTAAAATTCATAGAAATTTAGCAAATAATTGTTTTTAAGATTTTAATTACTGGGAAGAATTACCTATGGGCGTAAGGAGTGTCTATAGCTTTACTTTTAATGAAGTGATTAGAGTTCCCAATCACCAACACGAATTTAGAGCCAACCATAGAACTACTGATCAACTATGTCGAGTTTCAAATAAAATTAGCAACGATTTAGAAATAAAATGATACTGTCCAGGTGCCTTTTCAGCCATAAGGCAAGTCTTCGATTCTAGCATTCAACTTATTCTATCTGGCATCCCCCAGGGCAGTGTAATGCGACCTGTATTAGTGTATTGTATACGGTATACTGGTGATTGCATTGCATAGTAACCCAGTAATGGGTACCAAATACAAGATTCAACAATAACTAAAGACTTTTACGAATTAACGCAAGTGAGGTATAATCGATTCGCGTTACGTTCACTTTAAAATAAGAACATTGTCACCCAGTAGTTGACAATGGCCATCAACTAGAGCATTGTGATAACGTAAAATATATGGGATTACACTTGGATTGAAAAATGACATAGATGAACCACATTTTTACTAAGACGAAGCAATTGGGATTACCGTTAAGTGAACTATGCTGGATCAGTGGACAAAAACACAGTTATTATTGGAAGCAAAAGTTACTATTGCATAAAACCTTACCAAATACAACCGATCTTACAGTAAATCAAACATCAAAATACTGCAACGTTTTAAAAATAAAGTGCGTCGGGCAATAGTGGACGTTGAACCTAACCTAACTAATGGACAAACTGAAAAAACTAAGACGCTTCATGCTCTTTAAAGTTTCAGATCTTGAGACTGAACCACATTTTTACTAAGACGAAGCAATTGGGATTACCGTTAAGCAAACTATGCTGGATCAGTGGACAAAAACACAGTTATCATTTTAACAAGCCTACGTCTATGCTCAGCGGTAGGGTTACTTCAATGGCGTCGGTTTCGGAAGAGGAGGTTGGGCGTTACCCTCAGCTAGACACTGGATTTGATTGGAACAAAGTTTATTATATTTACACTAACTAACATACAAATAAGCTTAGAACTAGGTAACATATATGTACAGAAAAAGAAAAGAAAATGGCGGATGGGCATCCGCAGTTGGAAGCCGGTGTGGTCCTTCGGAGGCGGTGCCGGCGGCTTCCTCCTGCGGTTGCAGCGGCGGCGGTGGCGACTGGCGACGGGGCGGCGGCTGAGAGCAGCGGCGGCGGCAACGTCGGCGGCAGTGCGGATCTCCTTGGCGGAGGCGGCGGCTGGCGGCTTCCTTCGGCGGTTGCAGCGGCGGCGGTGGCGACTGGCGACGGGGCGGCGGGCTGTGAGCAGCGGCGGCGGCAACGTCGGCGGCAGTGCTGATCTCCTTTGGCGGAGGCGGCGGCTGGCGGCTTCCTTCTGCGGTGGCAGCGGCGGCAGTGCTGATCTCCTTTGGCGGAGGCGGCGGCTGGCGGCTTCCTTCTGCGGTTGCAGCGGCGGCGGTGGCGACTGGCGACGGGGCGGCGGGCTGTGAACAGCGGCGGCGGCAACGTCGGCGGCAGTGCTGATCTCCTTGGCGGAGGCGGCGGTTGGCGGCTTCCTTCGGCGGTTGCAGCGGCGGCGGTGGCGACTGGCGACGGGGCGGCGGGCTGTGAGCAGCGGCGGCGGCAACGTCGGCGGCAGTGCTGATCTCCTCGGCGGAGGCGGCGGCTGGCGGCTTCCTTCTGTGGTTGCAGCGGCGGCGGTGGCGACTGGCGACGGGGCGGCGGGCTGTGAGCAGCGGCGGCGGCAACGTCGGCGGCAGTGCTGATCTCCTTTGGCGGAGGCGGCGGCTGGCGGAAGTGGCTTTCCAAAGACGGCAGGCAGCAGAGTCCAATGCGTAGGATTGGCTCTAAGTCCACGAGGGTGATAGGCTCTGGAGAGGCTGGAGCTGCTAGCTGGTCCTGGAAGCTGAAGTGGCTCGAATCCCAAGTCCCACGAAGACGGCAGACAGCAGAGTCCAATGAAGTGGATTGGCTCTAAGTCCACGAAGATGCGGCAGACAGCTAAGTCCAGTAGATGAAACGGCTGGTGGTCCTGGAGCTGAAGTGGCTGCTGGTGGTCCTGGAAGCTGAAGTGGCTGCTGGGGGACTCTCCTGGGTTGAGTTGCTGCTGGATTGACCCGCCGAGGCAGAGTGATTTCTTACTGCCAAAGTCTGACTATTTAAAGGAGCCAGTCCTTTGTCAAGCGCGATCTCGACGCTCATTGGTCGAAGTAGAAGGGATGTTTTGTCCGATTTCGATATATTTCGGATTTATAGCGTTTAATTGAGCGGCGTGATCAATTATCGACTTGATTTGAGTCGCAATCAATAGTCGTTGAAATGTCGATTCTAACGACACCCAATTTGCTATGTTTTGGTAAAGATTAGCTCAACTTGGAATTTTTAATTCCGTGTTCCGCGTAAAGCTTAATTAAGCATTACTCTTATGGCGTATGTTAATAAGTTTATTATGCTTCGATCGGTTGCGCGCTATTTTTATAAGACTTTTGAGACCAATTACGCTTTTCTGGGATGCTTCCTTCCGTTAATTATACTTTAATTTGTAATATTGTATCCTTGCCCGCTGTATTTTGTCGTGGCCCTGATTTCTCCGTTACAAAGCTGCGTTTCTGCTGGGCCGTTGAATTTTCGGCCGCTCTCTCGGGCGCGCTCCGGCCGCATGTATTTGCTGTCTGATGCTTTTACTCCACCTGTATATGTGCTAGCGCCCTGGGGTTTGTTTTATTAGGTGGCGGTTGATTTTTCCTATCGGCAGGTACCCTTATGTGGGGTTTTGGATTTGGCGCACTCTGATTTAAGAGCGTTTTAGTGATCGAACTTGGTTTATTAATTTTCGCTGCGGCGCCGTTTGGTCGGCTTCCGTTGTTGAGGTTCGGCGATCCGTTGGCCCTTTTATTGCAGCGGTTTATACTTGCGAATTGGTGCTTCTTTGAGTTCGCGTGCCGCGATTTATTGTTTTATGGGGGTAACGGTTTTCTTAAAATTTTTGTAGGATCGAGGCGATTTGCTGGTGAACAGATGTTTGAGCTCTTTGTTTCGTTCGCCGTGTACTTGGCGACGCGAATTTCCCTTTGTTGCTTTGTTCTGTTCACTGATTCATATTAATTTGAAACAAAATTTACTATGGTATAAAACCTTACTAAATACAATCGAACTTACAGTAAATCAAACATCAAAATACTGCAACGTTTTAAAAATAAAGTGCGTTGGGCAATAGTGGACGTTGAACCTAACCTAACTAATGAACAAACTGAAAGAACTACGACGCTTCATGCTCTTTAAAGTTTCAGATCTTGAGACTGAACCACAGCCAAGTTAGGAAGGCGAGTCAAGTAAACAAAGACACGTGGTCGGTGAAAATCACGTGATAGAAAGGCGTTCTGTGGTTGGTCGTTTCGAAGAGAAAGTCGAACGCCGCCTATGGGCACCTTTACACTAGAGGGGAAATGAGCGTTGTTTTGTTGTGGGGAATTCCTTTTACAGCAAAATTCAGCAGATGTTTACGTAAAATACACACCGTGTGAAACTGGTTTAAGCCGCTCTGAGAACTGTCAGAATCTTTGTTTACATGGCTCGCCTTCGTAACGCGGCTCAAGTTTAGATTTAATTAATGAATCAGTTATTAAGTTTGTGTAATTATGATATTTACTTGTCTCACATGTAATGTATGTTTGGGGTACCTCACTACAGGTCAGTACAGTTAGCTATGATGATAAGTACTCGTTGCTTTTAGTGGACACATTGTATGATAATGGGAAGTAAAAAAATTGCTTTCTTCTCGTATAAGTTAACTCGGAACCTATATAGTAATGCCATTCAATGTCGCTCTTTCAACATTTTTCTTCATTTGCATGGTCTTGAGAGTGCCTATGTCATAATGATTCTTAGCGCTGTCTCACAATAGATACTTATGATGGTGTCCCTTAAGGAGCCGAAGATGAATTAAGAAGGCAAAATTTGCTTTCTTCTTTCTAGATACAGACTTGCATACTTAGTAATCTCCGAGGTGTTTGAATTTAATTACTCTTTTGGCGATTTTAGGATTGCATTTCTTCGTTAGGTACTACCACGCAGTTTGTTTTTGCATTTTTATGATTGCCTTAACTGATGCTTGGAAGATAATTCTACGGTAATATTTTACTGACGTTCTTTGGCGCTTTTAATATCGGAATTTTTATGCTGTTCGTTCAGTTCTTCAATGCTTTTTTATATAGTTCTTTCCACATTTCAGCACCTTATTTCCAATTTCCCGAGAACAACAAAGCAACTCCATTATCTTAAAAAATGTGTGTTACATATATTTGTATGGTATACTAAATCGTAAACACATGTTTATTTCATACTGATGTCAAAAATGACATTTTTCGGATTATTTATGGTACAAAAAATGGAACATTAAAATCCTAGGACTTTAAAGTAAAATTTTAAAGTTTAAGTACTTTAAAACTTATTTATTGTACAAAAAATGGAACATTAAAGTCCTAGTACTTTAAAGTAAAATTTTAAAGTTCAAGTACTTTAAAATTATACGTCAGTTGTTGACATGAAATTTGAAATGATTTACAACTTTTTATTGAAAATTCATTAAACTTGCAGTATGAAATAAACCGTTGTATTCACCACGAACAAAAAGTGTTTTTAAAGGTCCTCGCAAGTAATTCCGTCCTCGGCTGACGCCTCGGACGTAAACAACTTTCTCGTCTTTAAAATGCCACTTTTCGTTCTAGATAAATAAACTACTATTATTGACCCTGTCTCTCGGGATAAAGAGCATCTTTAAGGACTAAGCCCGTAACAAATTATAACATGCTGTTTATCATCAACACAATACGTACGTATGCTGCTTAGCCCAAAAAAAAAACCATCAACGTCATGTTTTAGCAAAGGTTTACGATTATGCTTGCAATAAAACTCTATACAATACTCGACCGATACCAGAGGTTTATGTGCTCGCACGGATACCAAGCTCTCTATTGCTCGCTCATAGTTTCCGTGCTCGCATGTAAAGTTCTAAGTACTTGTCTTACAACATAAATTCCTAGACTACGTTTAACCAACAGATGGATTAAAAAACCCTTACGAAATGGCCGCAAACATTGAAGATATTATTGAGTTGGTAAGCCGCTTGTACGCAGCTGAATTATTTCGAGTGTCTAATTTTTAACGTATAAAACAAGTATATGCTTCTCACAGTAACTTAAATCTTCTACCTACTCATTAAGCGAAGTATATTAGAATCTCGGCGGGGATTCCTCCAATCACTCCTCGTAAGCTTCTCATCGTTACTGCTAGAACTAAATGTAGTCCTGCAAGTACATGATTCATTTCGATGAGTGGCGAATAGGACATTATTTAGAACTATCGAGAGATCCAAAAAAAAAAACTGTTCCTCAGCGGGCTGTGGAAATTCAACGTATGAATAATATGTTGGTGACACTGTACGTCAATGTCAAATTCGAGGTTACCAGGTTAGGATTTGCGTCAGTTATGACACAAAATGACGCAAATCCTAACCTGCTAATCTCGAATTTGACATTGACGTACAGTGTCACCAACATATTATTCATACGTTGAATTTCCACAGCCCGCTGAGGAACAGTTTTTTTTGGATCTCTCGATATTTGCAGTAAAATGTAATACAAGTTGTCACTGTACTTTCTACTTTTCTACCACAATTTTGAGTTAGCCTTTTTGTTTTCCATTCAAACACAGTGAATGTATGCATCACTTCTTTCATCTTTATTGTATGCCCTAATCCTCATACGTGAGTTAAAGTGACTTGACGGATCTCACAATATCTCACTCTTGGCATAGTATCGCTATAGTTCAGAATTATCTCCTAATAGGTATCCTTACTGCTTTCCCACCGGTTCAAGATTCAGGTATCAAAAAAATCGAAGCCGTACATCTCGGTGCTGCCATCTCGGCGCGGCGTCAGTGCGGCGCCGGGATAACTCGGCCCGGAGCTATGTCGGCGCCAGCCAACTCGGTGCAAGGCCATCTCGGCTCCGAACTTAAATTCGCAAATTGTAGTGTGCAGTACGTAAGAAAATTATTATTATATAGCAAATAATAAATAAAGTGATCGCCAAAAAGCTGGCATCAGATGAAGAAAAAACATTTAGAATTTCTTGGAAAATCAAACACTGACGACCAGAGGTGGTCGCAAAGTGCACAAATGTGCCAAACGTAAATTGTCACGTGAGTTCCGTTATCAGTAAAATTTTGCATTTTTTAAAATATTTACGAAACATGCATTTACTAGTCAAGATAGACACACATTTTACGAAAAAAAGTTTTCAGGCCTTGAGATTGTTTGGTCAGCTAAAACTAAAACACAATAAAAAATCTCATTGAAATCTTGTTTAATTTCCGAAAAATAGCACTTTTTGGATTTACGCAATTTCGAAAAACGCCATTTTCTAACTAAGTAAAGTGCCTTTTATGTGACAAATATTTCTTTAATGATTATTTCCCAAATCAAAGAATTTTATTGTTAACAAAGTTTTTTTATTATGAAATAAAAGAGTTTATTAAAAATATTTGTTTTTCCGTAGCAGTCTTTGTTGAAAGTAAAATTCTTTGGTATGTGACCTAAACATAACAGAAAATGTGAGAGATCAAAGTTGGCCGAGGATTTTGAAATTTGGTATAGAAGCCTAGATGTTGATTCTACACAACTTCTCTTAATAACTTTTTGTCGCATTTGCTACATAAAAGGCAGGCTATTCTACAGTAAAATAGGTTTTTTAAAAATTTCCAAAACATACTTCACTTTTGAAAACTGAAATGCTGTTAGAAATTCGCCTTTAACCAAGCAGGGCTGAACCCCAAAAACTGAAAATTTATATCGAAAATTTTTTACTTTTTAAAAGAGTCGTTTCACCTATCCGGGGACACACTGTATATACAGGGTGATTTCCTTGTACTAGGATATAAAGCTAAAAAAACTTTACCACTTTTGCAAAATATCAAAACTAACGGAGGTACAAGGTGTTAAAGTTTCAAATTAAGAACTAAAATTACTTAACGAAAATTAAACTAAACTTAATCTAACTTAAATGATATGTTTAAAAGTATCAGCATTCACTTCTACACACACATTTCGCGTATAAGAGCGATGCGGCAGCGGCATTTTGACGACACTCCCAGTAAATAATAAGTATATTCAAATTAGTTGACAGGTAATTGCTTGACTACAGAGGTAAACAAAAATAAAATTGTCCAGCCGCCTTTACGCCAAAGTTTAGTTTTTAATTTTAAACTTTAACACCCTGTACCTCCGTTAGTTTTGATATTTCAGAAAAGTGGCAAATAAAAGAAATGTTTATTTATTAGCTGTATTTCCTGGTAAACGGAAAGAATCAAGTTAAAAATCACCCTGTATATAAATATATAAAAAAATACTGGTAATGTTTACATTTTACTTTATACAGGATGATAGCTTGTCCGAAAACCTATTTCGCCCGTATTAGATATATTGAGGGATTTGATTTTTACTTAGTTAAAAACTGGCGTTTTTCGAAGTTGTGTAAATCCAAAAAGTACAATTTTTCGGGAATTAAGCAAGATTTCGATTCGATCTTTTATTGTGTGTTAGTTTTAGCTTACTCAACAATCTGAAGGCCAGAAAACAACTTTTTTTCGTAAATTTTGTCCCTATCTTGGTTAGTAAATGCATGTTTCTTAATTATTTTAAAAAAATGTTAAATTTTACTGATAACGGAAGTCTCGTGACATTTGATGCCAGCTTATTGGCGAACACTTTATTTAATAATTGGTTTATAATAATTTTCTTACGTAGTGCACACTGTAGTTTGTGAATTTGAATTCGGCGCCGAGATGGCCTTGCGCCGAGTTGGCTTCTA
Organism: Agriotes lineatus; assembly: GCA_940337035.1. Lineage (NCBI taxonomy): Eukaryota > Metazoa > Arthropoda > Insecta > Coleoptera > Elateridae > Agriotes > Agriotes lineatus. Next base: position 97,693,886 of record OW679197.1, read on the forward strand.
AGTACTTTAATTTACTCCTGTGTCTTGGATATACTTCAGCTTACCTTCATTTACTTTGTTACTTTGACTCTTCACAACTATCAATACAAAATTTATGTTTTTATGATATTTATTATGTTTTTGGATAAAATATGCTATTTTACCTATAATTTACTCGAGAAAAGACCCCACTTGCCCTGGCGCCCGAGACGGCTTAACTTTTCTATCGTAGGTTGTTTATAATACAACCAAGTTGTACAATAACTAACTCTTATTGTTAAGCTGTATGAGTGTTATTTATATTTTTATCTACTCCAGTGGCATAAGTAACTCATTAGACACTGTTTCCGTAAGGTAATGAAGCTTATTACACCACTCAGTTAGGTAATGGCTTTATTACCTAACTGAAATAGTGTCAAATGAATGACTTAATGACATTTTCCTACTAAAATATTTTTGTAAATGACAGATCTGACATTTGTCTTAATGCACCTTTCTCAATTTTGGGCAGTTGTAGATAAAATTTGGTACAATACATGTGTGATAATGCCTCTATAATATACTTGTGTGCTTATATAACCCGTGTTACGCACTAGTTTTTAACTTACATATATTAATGATGCTTGTATATCACTTGTATAGTAAATAACTATTATCCAACATCTCCTTATGATGACGCTGTAATGATGCTGATTTCTGTTGAATTATATAGGTCGTGAGTCACACGTGTCTTATAAATCATAACTCATGTGTGAGATGACTTATGACATCAGCAGGTTAGATTTTAGGTTATTCTGTGTCAAACAACAAACAACCTAACCTGCTATCCTCGAATTTGGCATAGGATGATAGTGCCACCAAAAATAAAATTATAAACGTATTTCATCTTTTTACTTTTACCATAATAGTTATTATGTGTCAGGCTTAGTAAATTAGCCTTTATGGGCGAGCCGGATTATTTGCAGTAATCCTGTGAGCCCCAATAAAGGCTAATTGCAAGCGAGCCGCGTACAACGTTTTATTTCCTCTTGCTAAAAATCCTAAAAGTTCATATTAGTGATTAATAAAGAATGTATCTATTAAAACACAAGGTGCTTGTAAAGTCGCGATGGCAACATTTTACAGGCACCTGGCCTGTAAGGACTCATTTACCGAGTCAGTTCAGACGACAGTAATGACCGTTTAATAAGTCAGGAGGAAATAAATAACTACTCTAAGCTCTGCGAGGCAGAGGTGCAAATACGCAGTCGGCTTCGGTGCGTTACAATTGGGCATCCTTTAGAAATTCATAGTTTAAACGTTAAATATCAAAGAATTATTTAAAGCAGAAACGTTTCAAATTCGTTCAATTTAAAATATTTCAATTAGATTGTATATTATTCAGTCATAGAATGTGTGGAAACTAAATTGTAACTGAAAGGTTTTCAGGTTCACATCAACAATTTTATAACCAAATTATGCTCCAATATCTTTAATAGCACTTTTTGTGTGTAAAACGTTCATTCGATACAGATACACGTAAAACCAGTGATAACGAATGGAAAGTGTTTTCCAGTTATAGTAAACAAAACGTAATTTTTGTTTTAACACACTTAGACATACTATTATTGGAAGTGCACTTTTTTATCTATTTGCCTTACGTTTAATAAGCAAACTTGTGCAATTTACAAACATAAAGGTTTTATAAAAATATAAAATCTATAATTAATATACTGTGCGATTGATCTTATAAATGTCAAATATTTTTATTTTTAGAAAATTTTGCATACCAGCCGGGCTGTGAAACTATGATCTAATTTTATACTACTTACAACTTCAAATCACAATAGATTCTTAAATTCGTTCTATACGGGTCGCTATAGTCGAAAAAACCTTGAAAAATCATTTCGCTATAACGCATTCTATAAGATTTCGTTATTTCCCCATTTTCGCAGTGGGATTCTCGTAATTTGTTCAGAACTTGGGTAACTTGTGTCGTCGGGATTTTAATATTGAATTTTCGGGCTACATTATTTTACAGCCGAGGGATTAAGAATTTTATGATTTGTGCACATCGTGCGACGATAACTGCTTCGGATAAAACGTTATTGAGGTTGTTAGGACGCCTTTTCTGTCAAAATTACTTTATAATGCACGGCAGAACGTCAAGGCGATATTTAAATTTGATATCCTATTTCAACCGAAGCGATTATATTACGGCTTCACTTAATAATTTTGGCTTTACTTGCGAAAATTAGGAGTTGCCGAGAGTTTAAGTTGTGATGATCGTGTTTCAATTGCTAATTAAAGGAGCACGTTGCAGAATAGTATAAATAAAGATTTCTTCAAGTAATTTATTATTAGTGCTACCTAAATGTATGAAGCTGAAAAGTTTTAAAAATTATTTACCAAAACGGAGTGGTACACACCATAACAATATATATCTTTGCCGGGGATTGCAAAGTAAGCAAGCAACAGAATATCAACAAGTTATTTGATGCAGTGGAAGAGAGAAATTAACATCACAATCTAAACTTTAATAGCAACAGTAGGGTGTTAGTGAGTTGCTTTTCTTGTAAACTTTGTTCCTGCTCTATTTTCAGTTTATTGTAACTGGAACTGCTTTTTAAATTTCTCATATTACCCCAGCTCATATGTCAATCAATTAATATTAGTCCTTTACAGAAAGGTATAGTTTAGTAACTATTGAATAATAATATAAGTAGGAAAGTATATATATTTCGAAAAATATCAATAGGTTCAGCCAGCAGTATTGCCAATTCATGTCCCTAATAAAAATCGAATTATGACGCCGTGGAACGTGAACACCACCATATTTTTGGCGCTCGTTTGTTAAAGAATTACTAATATTTGTTTTAAATATTTCGATATAGTTCATTTGACAGTTTGTACTGTCTTACTAAAATAAAGGAAAGCTCTTCATTATTACTTATCTTCGCCACTCACCCAGTTTGTGCTTTTAAACCATGCACTCGTTTAATAAAATTCTTATAACTGAAAGATAAACTGTGAAAACTTAGTGTTTATAAGTGATTTCATATTTTCCAAAAAACAGAACTATATACAAACCAATCCTGACCTATGGATGTGAAAGCTGGGTGTTAAACAGTCAAATGAAAAGCAAAATATAGGTACTGGAAATGAAGTATTTAAGAGGTGTCAAAAGTATTACTAGAAGAGATAAAATACGAAACGAGACAGTCAGAGCAGAACTCAATGTAGAACCAGTTTTGAAAAGCATAGAGAAACAACAGCTAAGGTGGTTTGCATACATAGTAACAGAGCCGAGCCGTGCCTGGGGTGCAAAGCGTGCACAGCACCCGGGCGGCAAACTATTTGGGGCGGCAAAATGAAAAATGAAAGAAATTTAAGATAGGTATGCTTGTGCCTTGCGGCATTAGAAAATGCAACATTTTTTATCAAGTTATAGTCTTGTGTCTGGCTTTTTTTCGTATAAAGGTAACTTGATACAGAGAAACGGTTGCATTTTTAAGGCGGCAAGCATACAATAATAATTTATTACTTATAATTTATTTTTATTATAAACACGTCGCGTCGGTGCCGTTTGCTATTGTACACGGTGATTATACCGACACACGAGTTATCGCTCTGTCGCTATGGTGCAGCGTCATGAAACACGAAACTATATAGATCAGCGAAATCAGCTAGACTAAGCGGCCCTCTTTAGACACAAAAATAATGAGTAAATTGTGTATTTGTGCTTTGTTGCAACATGCTTCATGCTCATGCATGCCGCCGGCATATACGATAACAAACTTAAAAAGGGCAATTGGGGGTTAGTTTAGTTTGCGATTGAATGCTAGTAAGATTGTACTGAACTAAGCAGAAATAAAAAGGCTAAACGTTTCAAGCAAGAGCTAAATAATATAGTGCTTTTTAAAGTTGAAAGTTTTAAAACGTAAGTATTTTTCATTATTTTAAACATTTGAACTTTTCTGCTTATTTTTCTGTTTCGCTATCCTTAGAATTTATTTGTGCTTAATTCAGATGGCCGATGGCAGAAAGAGACTTTCCGGCTTTCAGTATCGAAAAAGAAAGTCCGAAAAAGACGAAATTAAAAAAGGACTGCCTGGCTCCTTAAAAAAATTTTTTGTTTCCACGGCGGCTGCAGCCGAACAACCATCAACAAGCCTGCAAGCGGAGGAACAGCTTGATTCGAACAAGGACACGCATATGGAAAATCCAGAAATAGGGCAAGAAAATAATAAATCCGAGGCGGATGCACAGGACACACCGGATTCACCACCACCAACCGAGGTTGCTGCTGAGGACGCTGGGATGGAAATATTGAAAGATCCTGCTCTTTGGCCGCAAGTTTTAACAGATAACATTAAAATGTCTATTCTTGAATTGGGGCCATTACAATTGAAAAATATTGCATTTCCATTAGACGATTCAAACAGATCTTTTTCAACTACTTATTATGACAAAAAATTAAGCAATAATGAAAAAGTTCCTAGAACATGGTTAGTTTATTCTAAGTCAAATAATTCTGTATTTTGTTTTTGTTGCAAATTATTTAAAGTTACTGATAATGTTTTTAACGATGATAAAGGTTATACTGACTGGCGACACTTATCTCAAAATTTAGACAGGCACGAAAAAAGTAAGGGGCATTTTGAGAGTGTTAAGAAATGGGTCGAGCTAAAAAAATCGATTGAAAAAGGGACAACTGTTGACTCAGTCAACCAAAATTTAATTAAGTTGGAAAAAAAAACGATGTACGTCAATTATTGAAAGAATCATTTGTGTCATACAGTATTTAGCTGGACAAAATGCAGCTTTTAGAGGAAGTAATCAAAAACTTTTCGAAAAAGGCAATGGTAATTTTTTGAAGCTAATTGAATCAATTGCAAAATTCGATAATATAATGGCGGAACATATTGGCAGAATTCAAAAAGATACCAATAATATGCCACATTATTTAGGTGATAAAATCCAAAATGAATTAATTTGTCTAATAGGTGAAAAAGTCAAGCAAAATATAATCGAAACTTTAAAATTGTGTAAATATTATTCAATTATATTAGATTGTACACCTGATGTGAGTCACGAAGAACAAATAACTGTAGTTGTCAGGTTCGTTTTCATTAATGATATTTCAAAGGGTATAGAAATTAGAGAGCATTTTTTAGGGTTCTGCCCAGTTACAGATACAACTGGTGAAGGACTAACGGCCTTTTTATTGAATTATTTAAAAGAATTAAATATTGATATTAAGGATATGCGAGGGCAGGGATATGTCAACGGTGCCAACATGAAAGGCAAACATAATGGGCTGCAAAAAAGAATCCTTGATATAAATCCTAGAGCCTTTTTTGTCCCTTGTGCAGCTCATAGTCTTAATTTAGTTGTCAATGATGCTGCGAAAAGTTCGCTTAAAGTAACAAATTTCTTTGCTATTATTCAAGAAATATATGTTTTTTTTCAGCCTCCACCTACCGTTGGCATATTCTCATGAAAGAACTTCCTACCATAACTGTAAAACCTTTATCTGATACACGGTGGGAGAGTAGAATCGATGCCATTAAAACCCTTAGATTTAATTTAGAAAAAATTTATGATGCTCTCTTTTCCCTTTATAATGATACATCAAGAGACAATGACACAAAAAACCTTGCAAAGTCACTAATTAATAAAATAAAATCATATAAATTTGTGTGTTCTCTAGTAATTTGGTACAATATTTTATCAAAAATAAACACTGTAAGCAAAATCATGCAAAAATCTAATATTATTTTACCAGAAACTGTAAAAATGTTGACAGAAATTCAAATTTTTTTCATTGAAATACGATCTGAAGGTAGTTTTACAGCTATGCTTAATGAGGCAAAAAAAATTGCTGAAGATATAGACTGCGAAAGTGTTTTTCCAGCTGTAGGCTTGGTTAGACCGAGAAAAGCAAAGGTTTTTTTGATTATGAACATAGAGATGAATCAATCGAATCACCAGAGTTGAATTTCAAAGTCAATTTTTATTTTTATATTCTTGATATAGTAATATTAAAATTAAATGACAGATTTGAACAGTTAAACGAGTGCAACTCCTATTTTGGCTTTTTAAATAATTTAGGCTCTTTATCTATAGATAAAGAAGAATTAATGAAATGTTGTATGGATTTACAAATTAAATTAACCGATTCATCTACAAAATAAATGGATGTTAATGCAATTGATTTGTGCAATGAAATTGAAATATTGTCCATTTATAATAAAAGCAATACGACTTCGGCCAAGGAAACTTTAGAATACCTTGTGGCTAATGATTTAATTAGCACTTTCCCGAATTTATCTGTAGCCCTACGAATTTTTTTAACGATGCCTGTCACTGTGGCTCATGGTGAGAGATCGTTTTCAAAATTAAAAATAATTAAAAACTATTTGAGATCTACTATTAGCCAGAACAGACTTACAAATTTGGCTGTAATAAGCATGGAGGAAGAGATCTGCCAGGCGTTAGATATGACGGATTTAATACGAGAATTTGCAATTAAAAAAGCAAGAAAAGTCGCTTTTGATATTTAAATTTAGAATTTATGTAGTTTTTAGTTCATGTTTATAACTTCTAAGTTACTAATAATAAATAATTTAAGCAATACTTTGTTTTATAACTATTAAAGCATTATGTTAGTTGTTTTAAATATTTAATTTTTTAATTTATACAAATAATAAAGTTTATAATAACCTTTATATTTTTTAATTTTTTAAAACAAGTTACAGTTATCAAGGCAACGCAGAATTTTAAAATTAACACTATTTACGTCTAAGGAGCTATACGCTATAGGGGCGGCAAACTATATCTTGCACCCGGGCGGCAGATACCCTTGGCTCGGCCCTGCATAGTAAGAATGGAGGATACAAGACAAACGAAAAGAGTAGGGCTAGCGAAATCTACCCAGAAGAGACCAAGAGGAAGACCGAGAAAAACATGGGATCAAGTAGTGGCAGAATGTCTGAAGGAACGAGGAAAATCTTGGAAAGAGGGGTGAAGATGGCAAGAAGTAAGAAAGAATGGGCAACATTTATTTACTCGTGAAATATTTATGATTAATTTTATTGTGACTGAATTTGTAATTTGTAAATGTATTATGGTAAATTGCACCTTACCATCTTAAGGTAATTAAGGTTATTGGTTATATAATATATATATTTTCCAAAAAACTTATCTCAAAGATTTTCGAACAGCGTCGGAATTATAAGCAAGATGAGATTGCACACGCCCGCGCCCCTTGTCACCATTTCGGCACACATTATGTAAGGTGTTAGGTTTTCTTGGTAAATTTCTTGCGAACTACTTGCTACTACTGAAGACAGAAAGAAATCTTATATTATAAGAGCTGATGCCGCCGGCCGCCGGCCGACCGACCGTAAGCACTGGCGCGCGCACATGCCGACCGCGCACAAGTGGCGACGCAGCAAGCATTTGTATTGTTAACGCTGGCAGGGCCGGACGTCGGCTGGCTACCAGCTTAAGCAAGCATTTTTATTGTTAACCGTTTCTTTACGCTGGCAGGGCCAGATGTAGGTTGGCCAACGCGTTCTAGTAATATTGATATTCACTGAAATAAACTATATAAAGTTATACTTAATTTATTATCGATATGTAGCAATTAATATAGTTACTTCAAAGAGTTGCATATAACCATAGATCTACCTCATTAAATTATATTACAAAGGTAAAAACATTTTACTTGTATTACAACTCGCACAATTAGTGGCTGGAACATACCAGCGACTATTGTAATAACTTTTAAAATGTTTTATCACTCATCACCCCCACGTAATAGCAACAGTCCCACTACTTGCATTATCGTTGCTTGTCATGCAACTGATTTTGTTGAAACTAAATCGAATACAAAAAAATCTGGTGTGATTCAAGCACACTACTTCCTGTTACAGTTATCTTACCCAAAAGTTTGATTTTTAATTTTAGAAGCATCTGTCAAAGTTTTTAAAAAATTACACATTCTACAGAAACCGTACAAAATAGAACGTTAGTTGAAGAAACAAATTTTCTGTAAAATATTAGGCTGAATTCAGAAATGGAACAATATACTGGGCGTTCTATGTAAAATAAGAGTTAATAGAAAAGAAAACCCATTTTAGAGGCATTCAACTTGAAAATCACATATCTCACATCAATACACATTAAAAATGTAATAAAAATGTAAAGTGTTAAAATAATCGTTAGAGTTGTTTTTGAAAAAATCGAAAAAACTGAACAATCACAAGAGTAAACACCATACTTTCGTTTATGCGCTTCTCTTCAAAAGCTTGCTGTCGCACTTAGATAGTACACAAAACTTATATATGAAGTTTCAACGGCATACGTCTTTTCGTTTTTGAACGCACCGTTATTGGTCTATCTTTAGGTCGTCAATTTGATTTTCTCCACCAAGGGAGAGAAAGTAAAATAAACAGTTTTCACCGTGGTAACTGATAAATTGCAAGTTACCAAATATGACTATTTTAATTTTGACGTTTTAAAGAGCTGTATTGTCAGGTTGACAGTTAACATATTTTCGAAATTTGTTGGGAATTTAGGTATTAAGCCGTTTGGTATTGCAAAAAATAGTATATACACCACGGTAGCGAATCGTCTTATAAACTTCGCGACTTAGATACTTCGCGCTGCGCGCTCAGTATCTAATATACGCTCACGTTATAATACTGCGCTTCGCTACCTTGATGTATAATATGCTATTACACAGTTAAATAAATATAATGCAGGTTGCTAAGGAACAAATACGTTGCCACCTACACACGCTAGATTATATTTATTAATTGATCCTAACCTCACTTTATCTATTAGTGGAGAGCATTCTCACAAGCTAAAATCTCTTAAACATATTATGTCTTCAAGTTATTTCAGAATTTCAGAAAGATCATATTTATGCACACTTACGCTATAATTTATGTCAGCGTAGGTGCTAATTACTATTGGCCTGGAATCCGACAGCACCGTCCGGTTCTTCCATCTCTGTCTAGACACTTACAGTCACACGGTTAGCAGCGATTACAGTTTGCTCCAATTGGACAAATACAAGCTCTCCACATACAGTGCAATCGGCTTGAACATAATTGACATTGACATTGTTTTGAACCAACCTACTCATGATATGAGATCAATAAATTCGACATTTTCAGCAAACGCGACATTCCCTGGATCAGTATCAAAGAGCAAGCTGTATCCTGTAGTTTCTGTACAGTAATCTTGAAACAAATCTTTAGCTCCTGCTATTTATTTCGCCATTTATTCATCTATTCCGGGCCAGCCTGTATATGTTCACTTGAGTTATAACCCGTTGTATTTCAATTCATATCAAGCTAGTCCGCGCAAAAGCGCTGATTTTGGTTTTCCCAAAATTCACTTGTTATCTCCTTGCACCAGCCGCCGCGGTCCGCGACCTCATTTTTACATTTTCGCTTTTGGTTGGAGCAACTTGTTCCAAGAAGGCATTTTGCGTGCTATTGCACCTCAATATTAAATTTGTTTGTGGGCTGATGAATGGAATCAGGTATGTTTACGCTACTTGGTTTGATATTCAATTGTAGTAATTCCTCGTTTTTTATTAGCTCTTTCTTTGACGTTAATTTTTTCAACGTCACCTTTTAATTACCGCTTTCAAATACCGCTTTTAACGCTGTATTTTTGGGGCGATTTCTCATTTGGATTGACGCCACGTTAGCTGTCCTAATTGGCATATGGCGTGGACCTGCAGCTCCTTCTGGAATGCCATTTTGAACCTGCTGTTACTAACGTGAGGAGTCCGTTTCCTTATCAATTTTGGCCACGAGGTCTGGACTGCTGAAAGCTGTCACGTTACGATTTTTCTGGACCAATTATTCATCGCCTACATGCGACTTTTTGTCACAACCAGGTTAGTCTCAGATATCTACGACGTTCCATCACCGTTAACCGATTTACCAGTTCTAAGTTTAATTTACACTTTATAAGTTGAAAACTTAATGTAATAATTGTTTCAATTTACAATTCATAAATTTAAAGCCCCGTTTTATAAATTTAAAACATAGTGTAATAATTATTCTATGATCTACATTTCACAAATTTAAAGTTTTGCTTAATGAATACGTATTAAAAATCTTGTAAAAAGTGCCCTCACGCCATTTTAATATCACTACCAAGATAACGGTTATTACATATGACAGTGGTAAGCTTATCCCTTCATTGAATTGCAATTAAATTCAATCTAAGAGCCTAAAAAAGGTTCACATATTTTCGCTGTGCGTGTCGCATTTTCAGCTCATGTATTATATTGTATTCAGACCATTTAATATTGTGATAAACAATTTACCTACGTATTACTGATGTTGCAATCAAATATGATCCGCTAATTAAATGAACTTAATTGTTTGTTATTATCTTATTTATTTCTTGAAATCTGTGATTTCTGGCGCCCTGTGTTTTTGACTATTATTAAAGAAGCTTCCAGCTGATCAGCTGATGATAGAAATCTGCGACCTAAGGCCATCGACTTTGAAGCTAGCTAGGCCATTGCGGTGAGTAAGTACATTTCTGAGCTACCGTGGTGTATAAATGATAAGGGGGTTGATCTGCGATTGTACTATCATTGGTTATTATTAGTAATCAATCGCAGGTTGGCTTCTTTATTGTTTCAATCTATGAAAATGAATGAAGCTGACCCCTTCTTCAATTTGTAAATTTTTTTAGCAATGCGAACTTGAGCCTTACAATCAAACACCCAGTATACCAAGTCTTCTCAATCACTGCTCCATTCACCGCAGCAGTAGGTGACAGTCTTCAAATATATATAGCCTTTTATCCAACTCTGACTCACACAGCATACATTTCACCTTTTCGCATAGGGTCTTGTTGGTGTGTTCAGCTACGTTGTTCTGCTTAGGTGCTTATATCACAATTAGTTGTTGTTTTGTACCATTATCAGATCAAAGACATTTAATCATCTTTCCTGTTTCATTTCTCACTAAAGCATTAAATTCCACAAAATTTGAAAAAACCTGACTCTCATCAAGGGCAGTATACCAAAAAATAATTCCAATGACAAAGATGAGACAATCAATTCCCCAGGACTTCTCATCCATAGGTCGTAACATAACATTAATTTAACAAGTTGGAAACCACTTTTCAGAAAAATCCCTTAACTATATACACTCTAAGTCATGATTTTAACTAAACCATGAAATACTGCGCATGCTAGAAATGTACTTTAGGAACGTGGAACGGTAAAACAATCAATTGTAATAAAATTTACTCTGACAGAGTAGATGCTACATTAAGTAGTTCAAATATTCAAAATGCAAACGGCGACATACGTGTAGGTAATTTGTATAGGGTGACTTTGATCAATAGTTTTTTGAATCACATGTTATCGCTGTGAATAAACTTCAACTTTCATGTGGCCCTCTTATTCTTATTGGTGAATTTGCTTGTAGTGTGCTTGCCCACATACTCTCTGTGTATCTTCTTTCAAATCGATCCCATCTACCAAGCTAACTTTTAACTGCCTCACAGTTTTCCGAGAAAAATAACCCATTCTGTTGCGCCATAGTTCTTGTTTAGATATCATGGCTATGGCATAGTTCTTAATTTATGAATGCAACTACGTTTATACTTACTTAAATGACAAGATTGACATTTGATTTTAAGTGAGTTGTAGTTGCATTCATAAATTAGTAAATCTTCCATAGTCATACGAGATGAAAATAATTTTTGATCATATATTGTCTAGTTTTTAGAGAAACCAAATTTTTCATAAATCTTACATGATTTGTTATAAAATAGCACAACATAGCCGTTATCTCTCATCTGATTAACAGGTAACAGATTGGTAGCAAGAGTTGGCACATGCATTACATCAATAACAGTCAACAGTCTTAGTGTCCATACGACGTTTAGATCTAGGAGAACATTACTAATACATTCGAATCCAATCTCACGGTTACCAGCCAAGGCGATCTATACGCTCTTGCATTTGTCCAGATTTGAGAACGATTTCTTGTTCCAGGACATGGGGGAAGTCACCCTGATGTCTTCTCTTGGCTTGGGAACGGCGCTGACAGCTAGATTTCCTTCAGTTTTGGACGGTTAGGTCTCTTGTGGTTTAGATCACCACAGTTGTAGCATCGGATTTGCAGCTTGTCCTTCTTGTCTACTTCTCTCTTCTTTTTCTGCACATCACTTATAACCAATGCTATAATGCTGGTCGATCATGGTGCGATCTTATTACTCTTCGCTTTCCGTTTTAATTTTTCTCGAGGGACCCTTTCATGCGACTGTTAGTTGATAG